>CM031604.1:29572085-29574585 GCA_018398815.1 Conus ventricosus
TAGTCGGGACATTACCATGACGGTGAGGAGTCTGATTGTTGCCTGTGTGGAGAGGAAAGACCGGATAGAAGCAATACGTCGCAATGTGTCCACACTCTGTACTGCATGCGCGCAAGTGTGTGTCTGCGTATGCGCGAGTGCGTGCAGTTACATGAGCAATAACGTGCAGACACGTTCGCATTTGGTGTGTGTGTGTGTGTGTGTGTGTGTGTGTGTGTGTGTGTGTGCGTGCGTGCGTGCGTGTGTGCGCGTGCGTGCGTGCGTGCGTGCGTGCGTGCGTGTGTTCCTGAAACATAAATACTTTTGTTAGTCATAAATAAAGAAAGTCAAATAAAAAAGTCAAGACATCTGCAAAAGCCAGATGACTTTTAAAGCTTTCGAATCTGGCTAGGACTAAACATGAAATATGTTTGAAGCCGTCATGTTGCTATGGCACATAAAATCACAGAAAACTGAGCTCAAGAAAGAAAATAACACACACACACACACAAACACACGCACACACACACACACACACACACACACACACACACACACACACACACACACACACACACATACACACACACACACACACACACACACACACACACACACACACACACACACACACACACAACACACACTTCTTCTTTTTATCACTTTAGATATCCCAAAATGTTCAGCAGACTACAACTTAGAGAAATTCACATTTCTGTTTCTTTCATGTTTATTTTTTTCCGTTTACACGTCAGGAACGACAACTCAAAATTTTCTCTCGCCGTACAGCATTCCAGTCTCTCATACGTCTTGGCTCATCTTCCACTTTCCTCCCTATACTACTCCCCTCTCCTCTCCTGTTCCTGCAGTGTCAATAAAACGTCCCCTCTTAAAAAGCCTGTGGAGAAAAAAAGTCACATTTCTTATATTACTTCACATACTCGTCTGCTTCGTCGACAAACACAGTTCAGAATTCTGTTAAACGAAACTTTCTTGAAGGAAACTAAAAACGAAAACAGAGGAAAATGAAACAGCAATAAAATCTGAAGATCTGGACCCGTCCCTCAGTGTTGCTGTCCACTTCTTCCCCCTTCATTGCAATCTTTCTCCCTAACACGATGCTTGTACCCTTTCTCAAAAAGAAGTTTTCTGAAAGAGGTCAAGTATGTTAGCACTTTTCTCTTTCCCTGCAGCTCTGATGTCAAAACAAAATATTGAAAAAACGATGGATGCGGTGAAAGCTGGCAGATTCTGTAGCGAGATGTAAGCATTGGGTCCGAGTCTATTGTCATCCTGCGGGGAACTACGAGGCAGCCTGTCCCCTTAAGCCTCTCTTCGAAGCACAGAAAGAGACCGTCATCAGGGCCCGTCACTGTCACAGGACTAGGGGCGTCCACTCTTGAAATCAGTCTAATGTCCAACGCCCGTTGCAAAGAGGTTTGCACACAATGTGGACAAGAATCGAAGGAGGGGTCATGAATACATGTGCCTCTTATCAGAGGTTTCTGTTGAAAGTGAAGTTGAACCACCACCACCACCACTACCTTTCCCCATTCCATCCCCTTTTCTCCACTCCACACACTGCCCCGCTACGTCCCCATGCCATTCTTCTGTCCTCTGAAGGACGGTTTCCTTTTGTCAGATATTTTGGCTGACTGCATCGGACAGACCAGAAATGGACAAAGACAAGCAGATGAATGTAAGTTTTACATCACAACGATAGTAGCGGAATTGAGTGAATAAAGAGAGAGAGAGAGAGAGAGAGAGAGAGAGAGAGAAAGAGAGAGAGAGAGAGAGAGAATACGAAATTTAATGATTAGGCCTACAGCCCATATCATGGGAGTTGAGTTCAAAGTACAATATGACAACAATTATAGTGTAACATGTCGAACATTAGACATACTATCAGAACATGTTCACCAATGGGAAAACAAAAGTACATGCTGGAATACCAGATGATTTGAAACTGGTTTGCAATTCTTTTAAATCAGGAAAAGCCGTCTCAATTGCAATGATTTGAATATAAATGTTGCTAGATTATTTATTACGATACTATTCTGGTTTGCCAAAAGCATTGATAATCTAAAACATGATGGGTATTTATAGAACTTAGCGGGAATATACTGTTCCCTTAGTTCCTTATATTTCGGACATACTAAAATGAAGTGTATTTCCGTTTCACTAACAAAACAAAATGGGCAGTTCAAATTTTCTCCTGAAACATTTTGACAATGTCGTAAACGATGAGGTCTCAATGATGAGACACCAAGTCTAAATCTAGTCAAAGCATTTCGCACAGGAACATGTTTTACTGTAGTTAGATGAAAACTAATAGATAACGCCGAATTGAATGAACAATAACAAGAGTATCTCTTGTTGTTATGTCAAAATGCCATTCCTGCTTATAACACTCTATTAATCTATTTTTAAAGGTTGATATGAACAAATTACAGTTTCCGACACCTTGGCTTTCCCAAACGTGTCCAAAACCATAACGATATAAAAGATTCCGCATAGAGGA
>CM031604.1:29587085-29591734 GCA_018398815.1 Conus ventricosus
ATCCATATAATTTTTCTTTTCCTGTTTTTCCTGTTGCTGTTCATGTTGCCTATTGGGTTATATTGTAATTTGTAGTTTGTAGCCACTTTTTTTCAGCGCTCTTGGTATTCAGCTGCTGCACTGTTAAATTCTTTCTCATTGCATGACAGTTTAGATAATCTTTTATTTATACCATTAGGTATGGTTTTTTAAGATGGAGGGTGGATGGTTACTATTGATGTCTACATAGACAGGTGTGTCATTAGGTTTTTTATATGGTTTGTATGTATGATCCTTAAGGTCTAATGTTATGTCTAAATAATTTACTGTTTTGTTGTTGGCTTCTACTGTGATTTTTAGGTTATGGCTTTGAAAAATTTTACAAAGTTCTTTTTTCTTGTTTTCAATGGTTTTTGGTTTATTGTTTTAACGTGGCAAGACCGTCATCTCTGTATAAGCCAACCTGTTTACCAAGTATTTTCTGTATATGAGACAACATGAAAAGTCCAACTAATTCACACGTTTCAGCTCCTCATAAGATCCCATCGTGACATCGAAATGTGGAATTTCTGCTGGGTTTTTTTTTTATCCAAGTTTCACTGTTGCTATGGAGAGAGTTTTCTTAGTGTGGAGAATGATTTCCATCTCAGAATCTGTTCTATTTGTTATTTGTGGGCGAATCTTAGTGCTTTAGTGAGTAATTCCTCATCAATGGAAGGGTAGAAGTCCACTATGTCAAAAGTAATGAACACTGTATTTTTCTGTTTGTTCAGTTCTTTAAACCATTGGATAACTTCGTAACTATTTTTCCAGAGATTGTATTCAGTGTTTTTTTTATGTCCTCTATTGCTTTTTCCAGGATCTTTTTTACTAATTTTGCCTAATTCAGATTTGATGGGTTTATCAGTCTACAAGTAGGGTTGTTGAGGAAGTTAGGTTTGTGGTCTTAAGGGTTTTATTAGGCTTCTTTTATTGCTGTTGCTTCTATCTATCACCTAAATCCATCTGGTGCACAAGTTCTTTTTCTTTTTTGCAGATGTTGTCATATGTGGTCTTATCAGCTTTTTTTATAATTTTTCTGAATATTTTTGTTGAGGAGTTTAGAGTACTCATTAGTTTCCATTTTATAGAAATTGTTTGTCTTGTCAGCCTTTATGAATATTTTTTTGTCATTCTGGATTTGTTTTATATTATTATTCAATGTTGTTTGGAATTTATTATGTGGTTTTCTGAATTCAATGTTGCTATTAGTTTTTTCATACTTTCTTCAAAAGGTTTCATTTCCTCTATTATAGGTGGCGATCTCCATGACTTCCATGGACTTCATGGACTTCTACCCTTCCATTGATGAGGAATTACTCACTAAAGCATAAGATTCGCCCACAAATATACAAATATAACAGATTCTGAGAGGAAATCATTCTCCACACTAAGAAAAAAACTCTTCTCCATAGCAACTGTGAAACTTGGATAACAAAACCAGCAGAAATTCCACATTCGATGTCACGATGGGATCTTATGATGGAGCTGAAACGTGTGAATTAGTTGGACTTTTCATGTTGTCTCATATACAGAAAATCTTGGTAAACAGGTTGGCTTATACAGAGATGACGGTCTTACCACGTTAAACAATAAACCAAAAACCATTGAAAACAAGAAAAAAGAACTTTGTAAAATTTTTCAAAGCCATAACCTAAAAATCACAGTAGAAGCCAACAAAAAAACAGTAAATTATTTAGACATAACATTAGACTTAAGGATCATACATACAAACCATATAAAAAAACCTAATGACACACCTGTCTATGTAGACATCAATAGTAACCATCCACCCTCCATCTTAAAACCATACCTAATGGTATAAATAAAAGATTTATCTAAACTGTCATGCAATGAGAAAGAATTTAACAGTGCAGCAGCTGAATACCAAGAGGCGCTGAAAAAAAGTGGCTACAACTACAAATTACAATATAACCCAGATAGCAACATGAACAGCAACAGGAAACAACAGGAAAAGAAAAATTATATGGTATAACCCTCCATATGATGGAAGAAACAAAAACTAACGTAGGAAAGAATTCCCAGAATCCTTAAAATCATCCCAAAAGAGCATGTACTATCTAAAATATTCAACAAAAATACCGTCAAGCTATCATACTTGTGTATGCCCAACCTTAAAAAATATAATTGATTCTTCCATAAACCAAAAACAACACAACCAAAGAGGGTGATGAAAGGATATCTTGTAATTGCACAAAAAAAGACCAGTGCCCTCTGAACAATAAATGTCTCTACAACAACATTGTGTACCAAGCTACGGTAACAACAGACAGTGATAAAGAAACATACATAGGGATCACGGCAAACCATTTTAAAACCAGATATGCAAACCATAAAACAGTCCTTCAAAATGAAAATATAAAAACCAAACAGAACTAAGCAAATATATTTGGAAGCTTAAAGATAAGAAAATAGATTACAACATATTATGGAAAATTATAAAAGAGCAACACCATACAACAACATTTCTAAAAAATGCAACTTGTGTTACTACAGAAAAGTGGCTGATATTATGTAAACCCCATCTAGCATCTCTGAACTCTAAAGTAGAAATGATAAACAATTGCAGGCATAAATGGAAATCCTTGTCAATGCACCATTCCTAGCACGCCCCCCCCCCATCCCCCCCTCCCCCCCCCCCCCCCCCCCCCCCCCCCCCCCTGAGCGTGTTCCCCAAAGGATGAAAAAATCTGCAGGCCACGTGCCGCACGCGCAGAGCTCAGGCGCCCACACGCCCACCGTATAAAACAGGTGGCGTGCCCAAATTGCACAACCCTGACGAGAGCGCCGGCTTGAAACAAATTTGTTGGTTTTTATTTATTCCATTTTAAAATCCTGTTTTAAACTGGTATGTCGCTCCCTACATAGTCGAGCACTTTTAAAATTCTGAGTGGCTTTTTAACTCTGATTTTATATTTATATATATATAATATATATATATATATATATATATAATATATATATATATATATCTATATATATATATATATACACAAAATAGAGCGTTAACCCCCGCGTTAGGAAGACCATTTCAGCTCAAGCTTGTTAAGATTTCATTTCAGGACAAGAAGAAGGACCAGAGAAGAGACACACAGAGAAACAGACGAAGGACACAGATATGCTCTGAGAGTGCACGCTCACGAATGTAAGAGAGACAGAAAGACAGATGGACAGGAGACTTTTTTGAAAGCTTTATCAGAAATAGATAGGGGACAATGGGCAGAAAAAAACATTTGCATACTCCTCTTTTTCTCTGTTATTCACGTTGATCATTTCATTGTTCAGCAGAGAATGTAAATATCTTCGTTCAAGCTCACCCATCTTATTTTGCACGAAGACCCCCTTTTCACATACAAATCACGTCCATTACATATCAGTTTTGACCAAATTTAACACCTATTTTACAAAAAAATTAACACCTCAAAACCGCCAAAAATTGACGTAATTGCCAATTTAAAACGGGGGGCTTACGTGCAAGATAAGATTTGGTGATCGTGAACAAAGATATTTACATTCTCTTACAGGACATAAAATGAACTAAAAATGTATATGGTTTGACGGTCTTACTCCAGACTGGTCCTGCTGCTGTTGTTACTTGACACGGCAAATCGATTAAATTGCAATTACTGCCCGACAATGAACTTGCAATTACTGCCCGACAACGAACTGCCGCAATGCGACACATTATTATTCATCGCGCGTGCGCACTTAACCATCGGCAGGAGGATATGACATCATTTTTGGTCGACAGACTCGTAAGCCCTCAGCCAGTCGGTCATTTCTGACTGGAGCGCCACATTGGAGGGTTGTGTTGTGTGCAGGCGTCTGTGTGTTTTCTGTGAGTGAAGTGATTTTACTAGAAATATTTATGTCTCAAGACAGCATTTCTTCAGAATTAGAGAGAGAACTTCTGGAATCTATAGATTTCTCAACAACAGCCATCAACTTTAATTCTACCTGACATGGATCAAGCTTCTACTTTTAACAGCTCAATGGTTTAAAGAGAAATGTGGATATTCTGACGATCATGCACGCAAATTGCGCGCTGTTGCCAATGTGCTTTATGGGTATTGGCGGTTTTACATTGTTGGGCTTTCAATCGTTTCATTTCCAGCAATTTAAAACAAATTTACGCCATGCTGCAATGACCTGAATTTGGAGACTATTGGAAACAACCTCTTAGTCTACCTCCGACAACTACTGCAAGCCTTCAGTGAACGCCACAAACACATGACGGGGGCCTAAAAAATAGTACTGGTTTTGCAAAACGCGCCTGGCTATCGATCGTGTGTGCAGTTTCCCTTCGTCGTCCGACCGGCTTGGCTGTGTTTACGCTCCGCTTCACTTACAAAGGCTGCCGATAGAACTGAAACAGATCCTGTGATTTATTGATTCAGGACTCTGATAAGTGCTTTGGCGGCTGTCTCGAATTTACGTCGTTCAAGTGTGAACCACAAAAAAGCCCCTCTTCACATTTCCCTGCAAGCACCTCCATCTATTGTGTGTGTGTTTGTTTGTTTGTTGTTTGTGTGTGTGTATGCGTGTTATGCGTGTATACGTGTGTGTGAGAGAGAGGGGGGAGGTGGAGACAGACAGACAGACAAAAAAAA
>CM031604.1:29591834-29606002 GCA_018398815.1 Conus ventricosus
CCTTAGGCTTTGCTGGCGGGGGCATCAATACTCGAAGATAGGCTGGTTTTTGAAAAACTGCTTTCTAGGCCTGAGAGGTGCAGATGCTGTTTGGCCTAAGCATAAACGTGGTAAGGAGTTGATGCCCTGGTAGGGCTTCCATGTCAGATAGGCTAAGGGTGAGGATCCTGACTAAGAGTAACCGCCTTTTCCTTTTCTTGTTTTCTGCCTCCCTTATTTGGCCTTTTCTATCTTCGTCTCCCCTTCAAGTCTTCTTTTTCACACTCCTTTTCTCTCTGTGGTCTCCTTAAGATCCGCCGTGTTTGCCGTGCGGTGCGACCTGTGTCGGAGGGGAATGAGGTCCTGGTGATTGAGAGGGCCAGTGCTTGAGGAGGCCTGTGCTCTCAACACATCACTTTGGCTCGGACCTCTCCTAGACAGGGAGTACACTTTGGCCGGGTGTACTAATCGGCTCCCCTTCTTGGGGCTGGGTCAAGACAAGCAGTTCCCCTGCTGGCCATGTGAACCCTGCAGTGCTCAGCTCTCTGTCCCCGGGAGTTGAGCATGATCAGGGGGATGGGGTTAGTTGCTTCTGTTTGTCGTATGTCTCTCCCGAAGCCTGGAAGGGTCAAGACATTGGTTTCTTGGCCCTGGCCCCTTAGTTGGACTCCAAGGTGGGTGGGTAAGGGAGAGATGAATCATACTCACTAAATATGGCTTTTTCCAAAAACATTCCCCCCAAAAGGAAGAGGAAGTCAGCATCCCCTATTTCAGGGGATGGTCAAACAGATAGTGATTCTGATACAGAAGTGAGACAGAAGACAGGTTTTTGGGCTTCTGGCTCGTGATGGAGGGGACGGAGCAGGAACGACCCCTTTCAGCTCTGAGCCCTTTTGCCATACAAAAGGGCTTTCAAGGTTTGGCAGGTGACCCTCGGTCCATCAAGAGGTTACGGAATGGCTCGTTCCTTATTGAGTGTAAATCACAGAACAATCTGACCAGCTGCTGAAGGCAACAAAATTAGTGGACAGGGAGATCAGAGTAACTCCCACACAAACAATTAAATTCATCAAAAGGCGTGATTCGCTGCAGGGATTTATCTGGTGTCTCGGAGGCAGAAAATTAAATCGGAGCTGGCGTCCCAGGGTGTGACGGAGGTGCGCAGGGTGACAGTAAAGAAGGTGCAGAGAGGGTGGCCACCAACACCCTCTTTCTGACATTCTGCAACCCTGTGCTGCCTCCGGTCATCAAAGTCGGCTACCTGAATGTCCGGGTTCAGTTATAGTTTCCGTCCCCGTTGAGGTGCTTCAGGTGCCAGAAGTTTGGCCATGTCAGGGACCGCTGTTCTGGGCAGGAGGTGTGTGGTATTTGCTGCAAGGCAACCCATGATGGGCCGTGTCATGATCCGGCACATTTGTGCTAACTGCGGTGGCGACCATCCCTCCTCTTCCGAAATTGTCCTTCTTGGATTCAAGAATCAGCTATACAACGAGTCAAAACGGAAAAGAAGATCTCTTTTTTTTGAAGCCCGGAAACAGGTTGTGGGCAGTCAGACGCCGACAGCTTCTTCTACGCTTCGGCTGTAAAGAAGGTTCCCACAGTTTCTACTCGGTCAGTCTGCTGCCAGGACTGATGAATTCATGTTTTCAAAAACATTGCAAGTAAGATCTGTCAGTTCTGGTGGTAGCAGGTCCACCACTTCCAAACCAAAGTGACTGCCCCTGGTGGAGGCAAAAAATCCGCCACCCCTCAGACTGCCAGCAGTCTACAACATCTGCTGCGGCAGATTAAAAAGCCAGCAGTCCCGCCTCGAACTCCTCTGTCCAATGCCCGTGCGGGCAAGGGAGTTCAACCCAGTGTGGAGATGGTGGAGTTGAGGAAAAAACCTCCACCATCTCCCAAATCCAGACCTCCACCATCTCCAAACTCCAGGCCTTTGTCACCTGCGGGCAAGTCTGCAAGCAGGTCAAAGACAACACAGTCCCGTGAAACTAAATAATAAGTTCACTCCATTGGCCGCAGATGCAGATGAGGAGATGACCTGATCTCTCTCCTTTTCGCCCTCTGCACCATGGATAGTACATATTCCATTGGAATATCCGTGGACTAAATTCCAACTTTGAGGAGCTGCAGCTTCTGTGTCAGTCTATAAAACCTTCCGTCGTGGCTCTTCAGGAAACCCAAATTCAAAGCCAGAAGACCTTTACTCTTTCTGGCTTTAATATTCTTTCAAACCCTGCACAACCATCCACGTTGGGACTGTCGGGCGGTGTTGCCCTTCTCCTACACAAAACTTTGTTATATAGCCCTGTCACTTTGTCTACCCTCCCTTCAGGCTGTAGCTGCAAGAGTCACTCTCCACAAGACTGTGACAATCTGTTCCCTTTATCTTCCACCTTCTGTCCCGGTTTGTCGTCAGGACCTTGTCAGTCTGATAAGAGAACTTCCTCGACCTTTTTTGCTGTTGGGTGACTTTAACGGTCACAATCTCTTTGGGGTAGTGTCAGTTCGTCATCCAGAGGTCTGCTAATTGAGGATGTCCTTTCGGATTTAGATTTGTGTTGTCTGAACGACGGATCTGCAACTTACCTCCACTCTTCCACAGGTTCACTTTCGTGTTTGGATTTGTCGGTTTGTGACCCCTCGCTGGTCCTGGACTATGAGTGGTCTGTCCATGCGATCTGCACGGAAGTGACCATTTCCCTGTTCTTTTACAGCCCATATTAACTGAACACGTCTCTGTCTCTCAACATTTAAATTATAAGAAAGCAAACTGGGATCTATTTGCAGCCACTGTTTCTAAGGAGTTCCAGGACACTGATTTTTTTCAGAGTCCTGACCAGCTGAATCACTGACTAACACTATGATTAAGTGTGCTAAGGCCTGTATTCCAGTGTCTTCCGATAAACTTCAATGCCAAAAACACCCTGGTTCGATTCAGAATGCCAACAAATTTCCAAAGTTAGAAAACGGGCTCAGCGTCAGGTATACCAACGACCTTCGGGTCCAACGCTCGAGCCCATCAGAAACTCCGTGCTAAATCAAGACACACTTTTAAAATCAGTAAACGTCGGTCCTGGAGAAGCTTCTGCTCCAGGCTGACATCAAAAACTTCCAAGAAAAAAGTGTGGAACATCATTAAGAAAATCAAAGGGAAGAACACCTGTCCCACTGTGAACCATCTCAAGTTTTCAGATTCTTTAATAACAGAAAAAGAAAGCAGTTGCTAATCTGCTTGCTTCAACCATTGAAAAGAATTCCTCCTCTTCTAATAAATCAGTCACTTTTGTCAAACACAAAGCCCTAAAAGAAAAATCTCCCTGCAACTTTTCATCCGACAACATGGAAGACTACAATCTTCCTTTACATTAAACGAGCTGAAATCTGCCTTACTCTCTTGCAGCGATTCCTCTCCAGGTATAGATGACATACATTATCAACTATTGAAACATCTTCCGCAAGAAGGTCTGACATCCTGTTACAGGTATACAACCACGTGTGGACTACAGGTTGCTTTCCACCCTCTTGGCGGAAAGCCCTCATTATTCCCATCCCAAACCTGGAAAAGATCTTTCTAATCCATCTAACTACCGTCCCATAGCTTTGACCAGCTGTGTCTGTAAATTGATGGAAAAAATGGTCAATGCTAGGCTCATGTGGAAACTCGAAACCGATGGCCTTTTGGCGAAAGAACAGTGTGGTTTCCGCAAACATCGTAGTACAGTTGACCATTTGATTCGTCTGGAATCTACACTTAGGAACGCTTTTTAAACAGACAGCATGCAGTGGCAATTTTCTTTGACTTGGAGAAGGCCTACGATACCACCTGGAAGTCGGGGATACTTCATGATCTCCACGATCTGGGTTTTCGAGGTCATCTTCCGCTTTTTATTCAAAATTTTTTGGCAGAACGACAGTTTCAGGTCTGGGTTGGCACCACTCTCTCTGATGTCCAGAGCAGGAGTTGGGTGTTCCACAGGGGAGCATACTATCTCCTGCCCTCTTTAGTATTAAGATCAACAACATTGTTCAATCAGTTCAGCAGGGTTCAGACTGCTCATTGTTTGTGGATGATTTCGCTGTCTACGCAACTGGAAGCCTTACCCGAGTGTCCAGCGCAGGCTCCAGCTTTGCGTAGATAAAATCCATCGGTGGGCGGATGAAAACGGTTTCACCTTTTCTGCTACAAAAACCCAGTGTATTCACTTCCATAATTTCCGTCAGTTTTTTCCAGATCCGGAACTTCAAGTAGGGAAATCTCCCATTCCAGCTGTTAAAGAGGCCAAATTTCTGGGAGTCATTTTTGACCAAAAAACTTAACTTTCTCAGCCATATTAAAACCTCAAAACTGCTTGCCAAAAGGCACTGAATATTCTGCGGGTCGTTAGCACACACCGACTGGGGCGCTGATAAGAAAACTTTGCTGCACCTCTACAGAGCCCTGGTCCGTTCCAAACTGGACTACGGTTGTGCTGTGTACGGCTCCGCAAGATCATCTTACCTCAAACTCTTGGACCCTATCCACCATCAAGGGCTTCGTCTCTGTCTTGGAGCGTTCCGCACCACCCCTGTGTACAGCCTGTACGCAGAGGCGGGCGAACCTTCATTGTCCAACCGCAGGCTGAAACTGTCTTTAAATTATTATATCGACTGTTCTCAGAACCGCAGAATCCTGCCTATGACTGTGTCTTTGACCCTCCATTCCAAAGTAAGTTTGAAAAAACCCCTAAATGTATTCCGCCGTTTGGTCTTCGTATGCAGCCTCACGTGCAGAATGCAGGTCTAAACCTGGGAGTAGTTTCCGATTTTTCCAAGTTTCCGATCAACCTCCGTGGACCTTTTTCACACCAGAGATTCGTTTCGATCTTGCAGCTTTTCGCAAAGAGTCTACCAGCTCTCTGGCGTACAAGGCATTGTATGCTGACCTCTGTTCGAAATTCCATCCTATCAAAAAGTTTTCACTGACGGTTCCAAGTCTGAGGATGGAGTGGCCTGTGCAGCCTACTGCCCTGGGGCTCCTTCTCAGATACTGTTGGAACATATCCATTCCGATGCTTCTGTCTATTCTGCTGAACTTACTGCTCTGGTACTGGCTTTGAAGATAATCTCACATTCTTCAAAGAGGGACTTTCTGGTTCTGTCGGATTCGCTGTCAGCTTTGGAAGCCATAGCTGGCCGCAACCTTCAGCATCCAGAACTTTTGCATTTCTTTGAACTTTTTAGCAGTTGAAAGCGACGGTTACAACATTACTCTTGCTTGGGTTCCTGGTCATGTTGGCATCGGCGGGAACGAAATGGTTGATCGTTTAGCCAAGAACGCCACAAGAGAGAAACTGTCCAACATTTATATCCCCTGCTCAGATGTGAAACCCAAAATTAACGATTATGTGAGAGACCTCTGGCAGGAGGATTGGAACACACAGACGACTAACAAACTCTTTCAGATCCGTCCAAACCTTAAGGACTTCCTCCCATCCACGTCGGGAGGTCGTAAAGAGGAAACGGTTCTGTGCCGGCTGCACACCGGCCATTCGTATTTTACCCATGCTTACCTTTTAAAGAGTGAAGAAGCTCCGTGGTGCATTCCATGTCATGCGCCACTCACAATGAAACATGTTCTTTTAGAGTGTTGGGACTTGCACGATGTGAGACACAAACATTTTACGGCGGAGTCCATGAAGATCCTGTTCAGGGATGTCCCGCCTGATGTGATCCTTGAGTTTTTGAGAGAGATTGATATTTTTCATTTGGTTTAAGATTTACGGAAGAAAGATTTTTAACAAAGTTTCTGGTGCGTTTGTAGACGATGTCATTTAATGAGATGTATGAAAAGTGTTGTGTTTTTTTTATTTATTTTTTTTTATTTTATGACTGGTGAGTTGATTTTAACGTGGTGACAGCCCTGATATGGCCCTTTGCGGTCGGCTGGGCTTAAGCAACATTATCTTATCTTATCTCGTGATTACCATCACCTTTATCACCACATCCATCCCAACATTCATGATCCACTTTACTTTACATACCTGTTTTCATGCACACGCTGCTTTTTGCTCGTTCTTTGGGGGGCCGGTGCTTGTCGTTTCCTTGGCGATTTTCTTGACGATTGACTTTAGGTGGTGGGTTGGGACGTCAAAGATGGTGGGCTTTCCATCGTGTTTTAAACGGCTCCTCGGGTCGTCGGTCTCAGGAACTGGTTGGCTCAAAATGCTTCCGGCAGAATAGGTAGCTTTTGTTGAGCTGTGCACTGGTCTTGCCGATCAGGTCTAATCTCCGGCTATTTTGAACCCACTGTCTGCACCTGGAGACACAGGGACACATGCTGCATAATTATACCTCTTATGAATTATACACATGTGCTGTTTGTATTTGTTTCACGGGATTTCAGATTTAGATCTATATATCAACCGATATATGCCACAACTGGTTTTCTCTCTCTCCGGCCCTTTGCGGTCGGCTGGGCTATAAGCAACATTATCTTATCTTATCTTATCTCTTCTCTCTCTCCTCTCACCACATACACACACACACACACACACACACACACACACACACACACACACACACACACACACACACAAGCCATGCAACTGCACGCAGAGAGAGAGACAGAGAGAGAGACAGAGAGAGAGAGAGAGAGAGAGAGAGATTCGGTGATGAAACACGTGTGTCGGCACTGTCATTATCAACATAAACATCACTGGCCATGTGAGGGCACGGTATGCGTGGTCTGGTTTTCCCAGCCGCCTGGGACTGTAAATAAGCCAGTAGGCTTAATGATTTCTAGAAGAAACAAGGTATGCGCATTGTTCTTTCCTTACATATATATATAAAAAACTTTTAAAAATCTGCCCATGTGGCTTCATAGTCATACTATAAACTTGATCTAGACTAGACTCAAGTTGCACCAGATGCATAGTCCCACACCGTATTGCTTACGTGGTTTACTCTGCCAATAATTAATAAAATGCAATAAAGTTTGTACATACCTTTCTTCATCCTTTGGAAAACGAAAAAATGCCAGCCCTTCACAATCGATTTTGTTGCGAGCGTTTGAACAACCGATAGCGCTGCAGGCTTCGCCTCCTTGCTTCTTGCGCGTCGCCATGTTGGAGCTGAGTTTACACGTGCTGACTAAGGGCCGTAACCTAGTCCGCGGTCTTACGGAAAACCCCCAAGAGTCGTATCTCGGTAATGTAGTATGCTTTGGTTATAGTTATACTCAATGTGTCTCAACTGTCCTGACTAACAAAAGAGATATGAAAAAGCACCAATTTAAACTTTTCAATAGTAGACTGTCACTGTAGTTAGCTGAAAACTCCATGTGTCTTCTCCGTGACGCAAAAGGAAATGTGCTCAAAAAGTGCTAGGTGCAATTAAATCAGCAAATGTTACCAGTTTTTAGTCAGATTTCTTTATACACAAACTCACATAATCCAAAGTGAAACAGTAGAGTGTTACACAGTGATAGGGTATTGCATAGATGACCTATCGGTTGTGATGGTACCTGCCGAAACACAAGCTGCACAGTCCAACGTCGCACACAGAACACTCGTAGCATGAGCGCTTCCTTCTCTCATGTCCTGCCACACAGTCTCTGACTTTCCCACCAGCAACTTTCCTCATCTGGTGGTGAGGGTCCCCAGCAGGGCCAGGCTGAGGGGCAGGCTGTGCAGCAGCAACTTGAAGAGGCGGGTTTTGCTGGTCAGCCTCCATCTCCGCCGCAGTTCGTCTGCGCACAACTGGCTTCAGTGGAAAATAATTTCCAGCAAGACCCTCCACTACCTGGACCATGAAGAGGTATCTGGTCAGTTTGGGGCGTTGGGAGGTGTTGAGGTCATACAGGATGTACGCGTTGAGAAGAGCCCTCCCAAACAGCGAAAAGGCTACCTTTAGGGTCCACTTGATCGTGCGGCGTTCTGCTAAGTACTTGTACAAGCGCGCATCACTTAAGTCCACACCCCCCCCCCCCCCCCCCCCCCCCCCCCTATCGACTCGTACTTGGCAACAATCCTTGGCCTCTGCACCTGTTCCCCCCTCCTGTTTCTTACATCCTGGAAACCAGCCCTTGACTGGGTGCTGAGGAGGATGGGCTTCTTGCCAACATCTTTATATGCCACACTGACACAGAGAAGAGGCCCCTTGCGACGTTCGGCCACCTGATGGTTTCGTAGTCTCTGGTTGATCGCCGCCCTCGGTAGACCCCTCCTGTTCTGTCGCACTGTCCCTGTGGCTGTTGTAGAATGGGTGAACAGGTCCAAGAAGAGCTCTGGGGATGAAAAATAATTATCAATCCCGAGGTGATGGCCCATGTCCAGCAGATCTGTATCTTCCAGGAGCCTCATGACGAGTCCGTAGGTAAAACCATGGGGGTTCACAGGTTCCTGAGGGTCCCGGCCTTTGTAAACCTCGAAGTGGACGGTGTAGCCATTCGGTGAGTCACAAAGGCACCAGAGCTTCACACCAAAGCGTGCATGACGCTTCTGAGGCATGAACATCCTGAGATGGGGGGTCTTTCCCTTAAATCCCACCATACTCTCATCAGTGCTAATGTCTGCGTCAGGATGATAGTGGTGTTTGAATGTGCGAGTGAACTGGTCAATGATAGGCTTTATTTTGAAGAGCTTGCTGTTTGGATCACCATCCAGTTCATTGGCAGGCCTGTTTTCACTGTTGAAATGGAAAAATTTCAACATAAGCTGCAAACAGTCTCTTGAAAAGTGGAGGTTGAACCAAGGGGTCCGCTGGCTGGGATGGCAGGTATCCCAGTAAGAGCTTAGTGTAGGCTTTCGAATCAACCCCATGTTGAAGGTAACTCCAAGGAAAGCCCTCATCTCTGCAGGGTTAGTCCCACCTTTCTTGATCCAGTTGTGGACAGATGACTTGGGGTGGTTACGCAGGTAGGTGCCGTGAGCGTTCACATAGTCGACAGCATAGTCATTTGTCTCTTTCACCAGCCTCTCCACAAAGGCAGGTGAAAAAAACAAATTCACATAGTCCATGGGGGGGGGGGGGGGGGGGGGGGGCATCATGTGGTGGAGCATGCTTGGGGCCTGGTGCTGCAGTGAAGTCCACATGATTGGGGCCAGGATCCTCCCCTATGATGGGTAGCCATGGGCGCAGGCCCAGCTGCTCGTCGTCATCGTCATCAGACCCGCCACCACTGCTGTCACTGCTGGAGCCTGCAACCAAAGTATGAAATAAATAAATCACAATTTATAACCTTTTCTATCATCTATAGCTTGATAATTACCTATATCATATATCAAAAGCATTATTTTATTTAGATTTCCATTGTGTGAAAAAAAGGTTGATTAGCCCACAATTATTTTGAAAAACAACAACAAAAAAACTAAAAAATTAAAATAATAATAATAATAAAAGTCATTCCTATACTGTTATTCCTACAGTAATAATAACAATACACTGAATCAGGAAACATAAAATGAAATCTTGTGTAAGACAGTGCCTACAGATACTGCATGAATTTCATGTCATCTTGACTGCCACACCCACTTTTCTATCAATTCAAAACAAACCCTACACATGACTACTGTTTGGCATAAAGTGAAAGGCGTACATCTTGCACTAGCTCTACTTGACTAAAATGCTGTTGCCAATTAACATTTTACGTTTTTAGACACATCTAGCTTTGAAAAACAATGTAAACACACTTGTACAATCGCAGACAACTTGTAAACAAGCCAAATTCAAAACAGTAACTTTGGATCACAACCCTATCATTCATAGTATAAAATGGCAGACGACACTGCGACGTCACGCACACTGACCACTGTACACTGTCGAACAGAAACAACAAGTGTAATTACCTTCAAAGTCGTTATCAGATCCGCTGTCGCCGATAGATTCGTCGCTAGTGTCATGAGGAAGAACCTCATCTTCAACTTCACTTTCGCTGTCACTCATGGCGATGAAAAAACGATGAAAAATACTCCAGTAATCGAAGGAGCTGCGTGGTTTACAGCTGAAGTGCTTCGTCCCGGAAGTCTAACAAGACTAAGCAGCTGATTGGTCAAAAAATAGCAGCGCTATGATTGGTGCTCGCGACGTGTCCCGGGAGATACAAACAACGCCAAAAAAGTGGCTCGTCGTGCTCTACCGGGAAAGCCAAAAAAGTGGCTCGTCGTGCCAAGAGGGTTAACTATACACTTAATTCAGGCAAAAAAAAAGACGAAATAGAAGCAGAAACATAACAACACAATACTTACTTGTCTGCATTTCGTGCCAGGTCCTTCGCAAAACCCTTGCGTTAAAAAAATGTCCACTTGAAAGAGAGAATCCAAGGATCACGACTTGACGTTCGGCCATCTTGAAACTAGCGCGCAATCCACGATTAGGCGTGCTCGCGTCTTCTAGCGAGGACTAGCGAGCAAGAAATGGTATGCAACGCGCACCTTCGCTAATCCTTGCAAATTCTCGCTAGTTGTAGCCTTAGGCAGTCAGCGTGTTTCGTTTTTGTTTTTTTAATTATTTTATTGACTTTTGGTCAGTCGTGAGTTTCTTACGCCAAAAATTTACCATAATTTGAAGTTGAAAGAAAAAATTGCTGCAGATTTAAAACAGGGATATTTTTTGCGTAGACTATCAGTGACGTCACAGGTGAAAGGGCAGAGATTGCTTTGTGACCGTATTTTTAGCCTTCGCTGCACAGCGCGCGTTTGGAACTTTGGAGTAGTGATTACATCGAGCCTCACGTCCGACACATGTAACTTTCGGGAGCTCTGTCGACAGAAAAGCCGATTGTTTAGTTCTGTGCACTTAAGGTGGACGAAAATGGTTTATGTAAAGTGCATCAGTGCAGGTTTGGCCGAATATGCTAGCTTCAATCACTGTTGGTGTAGAGTAGAAGCGATACGGTGTCTGCTTGTCCGCTTTTAATGGCGGATCGTCGCCCACTTCAGACTAACACACACGCAAAATAAAAACACCAAACAAAGTTGCTGATGCTATCTTTATTTCCAGTATAACTATGACTTATAATTATGACAAATAATTACTCAAATATATATATACAGTACGTATCGGATAATAAGAATGCCTGGGGGCCCCCATTCTTGATTCGTTATAACCGGTCTCTCTTATAACAGGCAGACCGGTTATAATATAATTTTGGAAGTTGATTCTTTATAAGCGATTAATCATGTTTTCTCTGTGATGTAAGTGGTTTATTTGTCATACCTTTCATGTTCTGAGGAAGGATTTTTAACAGAGTTTCTGGTTCGTTTGTAGACGATGTCATTTAACGAGATGTGTGAAAGTTTTTTTTTTTTTTTTTTTTTTTTTTTAATGACTGTGAGTTGATTTTAACGTGGTGACAGCCTGATGTGGCCCTCTGCGGTCGGCTGGGCTATAAGCAACATTATCTTATCTTATCTTACCTAATATGATGAGTGCTTTGGTGGAAAGGATGACGACGACTATGATGATGATGATGATGATGATGGCAGTTGTGGTGTGGTGGTGATGGCGGTGGTGGGGATGGCAACAGAAACACGAGTAAACCACATATCTGTAAGCAATTTCTATTTATTCTTTTAATGAAATGGTGACACCATGAACCAATACTGAAACTTACACTGCTTTAATGTTGGCAGGAGCATTGCTATACATCACTGACAAATAAAATGGAGTCGCAACACTTCTGTGTCAACTAACAAATAAAGAAACGAATAAAGTAAGCTTACATGTAATTATGGTCAGAACGCTTGGACATCTCTATTTGGTCCTAACACAATGGACATATGATGGAAAAATAGGTGATGCGGGATCAGCGTTACAGCCTGCAAGTCTCAGCATGTAAAGTCTTTTGGAACTTAAATCATTGACTTGTATGTTTAGAACAAATTCAAACTGTGATCACACGCTCAAAATGACTGCACAGGTTGCTGAAATAAATGCATTCGTGGGAATGAAGAACCCCTGGGATGGATAAAAGGGGTGGATGAGACAGCCCTTTTCGACAATCAGGAGAGGTCTGTGTGAAAACAACAATTGTTGTCTGCAACAATGTTGCTGCGGCAAAAATTTCAACTTCAGACCCCCAAGATCGGGGTCTGAGGGTATGTTGTGACAGGTAATTCCCAAGGTCACCCCAACGTATTTCGAGAAGGAAGCCTCACGTGCGGAATGCAGGTCTAAACCTGGGAGTAGTTTCCGATTTTTCCAAGTTTCCGGATCAACCTCCGTGGACCTTCTTCACGCCGGAGATTCATTTCGATCTTGCAGCTTTTCGCAAAGAGTCCACCAGCTCTCTGGCGTACAAGGCTTTGTATGCTGAGCTCTGTTCCAAATTCCCATCCTATCAAAAAGTTTTCACTGACGGTTCCAAGTCTGAAGAGGGAGTGGCCTGTGCAGCCTACTGCCCTGGGGCTCCTTCTCAGATACTGTTGAAACATATTCATTCAGATGCTTCTGTATATTCTGCTGAACTTACTGCTCTGGTTTTGGCTTTGAAGATAATGTCACAATCTTCGAAGAGGGACTTTCTGGTTCTGTCGGATTCGCTGTCAGCTTTGGAGGCTATAGCTGGCCGCAACCTTCAGCATCCAGAACTTTTACTTTTTTTTGAACTTTTTAGCAACTTGAAGGCGGACGGTTACAACATTACTCTTGCTTGGGTTCCTGGTCATGTTGGCATCGGCGGGAACGAAATGGTTGATCGTTTAGCCAAGAACGCCACAAGAGAGAAACTGTCCAACATTTACTCCTCTGGCAGGAGGATTGGAACACACAGACGAGTAACAAACTCTTTCAGATCCGTCCAAACCTTAAGGACTTCCTCCCATCCACGTCGGGAGGTCGTAAAGAGGAAACGGTTCTGTGCCGGCTGCACACCGGCCATTCGTATTTTACCCATGCTTACCTTTTAAAGAGTGAAGAAGCTCCGTGGTGCATTCCATGTCATGCGCCACTCACAATGAAACATGTTCTTTTAGAGTGTTGGGACTTGCACGATGTGAGACACAAACATTTTACGGCGGAGTCCATGAAGATCCTGTTCAGGGATGTCCCGCCTGACGTGATCCTTGAGTTTTTGAGAGAGATTAACATTTTTTATCTGATTTAAGATTTTACGGTAGAAAGATTTTTAACAAACTTTCTGGTGCGTTTGTAGACGATGTCATTTAACAAGATGTGTGAAAGTTTTTTTTTTTTTTTTTTTTTTTTTTTTTTTAATGACTGGTGAGTTGATTTTAACATGGTGACAGCCCTGATATGGCCCTTTGCGGTCGGCTGGGCTATAAGCAACATTATCTAATCCGATACGACCTACGTTTTGGGGACCAAAAATTTAATTCTTTATAAGCAAATTCTCCTATAACCGGTCTCTCTTATAACCGGTTTTTCAGAAGTGACAATAAAGAACAGGCGCGTTCGGGACCCAAAGATTTCCCTCGTCATAAGCATATTCCATTATAACCGGTTTCGTTATAAGCGATATACACTGTATGTATTCAATGTATTCTTTTAAACAGGTGTGGAGGTGCTCTGCATTGTCCTGCGTCGACTTGCCTACCCCTGCCGATACTTGGATCTGGAGGCCTTCTTTTCAAGACCAAGGAGAGAGCTGTGCCACTTTTTCAAGACTGGTATAGCTTTTATCTATGACGATTTGGTGCTCGCCTCACAGACAGCCATGGCTGCAACTGGAAAAACTCCTTGAGTATTGTGAAGCAATATGTGCGAAAGGGGCACCACTTGACATGGCTGGGGTTTTATAGACGGCACTGTTCGCAAAATGTGCAAGCCAGGCATCAACCAGAGAGAAGTATATAATGGACATAAGAAAGTTCATGCTTTGAAATTTCAGTCTGTTGTGACACCAAATGGCTTGATTGCCAATCTGTTTGGGCCCATGCCAGGAAGGAGGCATGATGCTGCCTTACTGAATGGAAGTGGGCTCATGCAGCACATGGAGGCAAACTTTTTTGCACCTGATGGAAGACCTCTCTGTTTGTATGGGGATCCAGCATACCCATTAAGGCCTCATTTGCAGCGTCCTTATTGTGGACATGCATTGACGGCCCAAGAACAGCAGTTCAACACCGACATGAGTCAAGTTAGGCAGGCAGTTGAGTGGCAGTTTGGCAGGATTTTGTCGCTGTGGGCATTTCTTGATTTTAAGAATAATTTGAAGTTGTACCTTTCCCCAGTTGGCAAGTTTTACATGG
>CM031604.1:29613878-29616378 GCA_018398815.1 Conus ventricosus
ATGATTTCTAAGGAGAGGGAAAGTGTCGTGGGAGGGGGGGGGGGAGGGCAGGAAGAGAAGGGTGTGTAGAAAAATACGGAACCTCTTAATCCCTGCTTCCTTTCCCTCCATCCTTGTCACCCCCCACCCTGGACACTGTCCCCATTCTGACAGGCACTTTGTGTGGCGCAGTAGAGAAGCCAGGAGAGTATCTGGATTGAAGAAAGAGCCTGTGGTGTTCTCGATGAAGTGTCTTTGAAGCCCTGTGGCCTGCAATATCTACAGCTTCGGTCTCATCCTTAACGTCCCGCTCTTTACACTTCTCTTCAGCCACGCTTTTCTTTGGGTGGTGATTTTTTTTTTTTATTCCCTAGTTTTATCACAGATGAAAGGGCAATTCAGCAACCTCTCCTGAGCGGTTTTTATCCTCTCAGGATTTTCCCTGAAGCGTTTGTTTTCCTGGTCTTTAAGCCAAAGACGTCTCATTAGCGGGGAAAGGGATTTTTCCCCCTGTGCTACACGCAGATGAGAGTGGATTCTCCCTAGTTTTCTCTGTATCTGTGTTTGTCTGAGTGTCCGCGTGTCTCTGTCTCTCTCCGTCGTTTTGTTTGTCTCTCTGTCTGTCTGTCTGTCTGTCCCTCCCATCTCTGTCTCTGTCTCTGTCTGTCTGTCTGTCTCTCTCTGTCTCTGTCTCTCTCTCTCTCTCTCTCTCTCTCTCTCTCTCTCTCTCTCTCTCTCAGAGGCACTGGCTTAATTATCAGTGTTTTTGCTGCTGTTACTGCTGCTGCTGCTGCTGCTGGTGTGTGTGTGTCTGTGTTTCTTTATTTATGTGCGTGCAATTTCCAACTTATTTTGCCATCAGATGAAATAAGTACAAAATATTTCATGTCATTTCATGTTTTGTTCAATCTAGTCATTCAAAATATGGTAACTTGAACTTTGCTCTCGTGTATCTTTATTTAAATGTCGGTAAATCTAAGGGTAAACTGACAGTCAAATTCTCTCTCTCTCTCTCTCTCTCTCTCTCTCTCTCTCTCTCTCTCCTCTCTCTCTCTCTCTTCGTTCGTTCGTTCGTTCTCTCTCTCTCTCTCTCTCTCTCTCTCTCTCTCTCTCTCTCTCTTCTCTCTCTCTCTCTCTCTCTCTTGATCACCGTCGCTCGTCTCCCCCTCAAGGCCCTATCTTTAACAGATCTGCTTTTCACTCTTTAATGGTGTTTGGTGTTTTCGCCCTTCTTTGTTGCAACACACACACACACACACGCACGCACGCACACACGCACGCACGCACGCACGCACGCACGCACGCACGCACGCACACACACACACCACACACACACACACACACACACCCGCGCGCATACACACACATATATATGCAAGCATGTTTGCACGCATAGATCTATATGAAGAAGTAAGATGGCGGGAACATGCTACGATGAACCGAAAACTTCCCAGATATCCCTACCAATCGGGCAATTACAAAATATTGCTTTAACTCACCCACCCCCATTGCTTTCCTCCAGATAATTCTTTTAACGTGTAATCATGCATGTGAGTCGAAAACGATTGCATCTGCTGTGAATCGATGGAAATCATGATCTGGAAAAGGTTGAGGCAATTATGTTATCGACCAACAAAACCTGTAACTTCCAATAAATTACACATGCAAACGTCACTCGGAGGGGGGGGAATCCGAAATTCATAACCCCGAAAGAAACTAATTTGACAAATCCTACCACTACAAAATGGATCCCAAAACGGCATGTGACCAGCGGATTCAGTTTGCGCACGCGGGTGTAGCTATCATGTTTGATTAAACAATAACAGCTCGATTAATTCCCAGACATAAAACAAGTGTGCGCGCATCTGTGGTTGAAGTGGTACTCACCGTATCGATTGTTGTTGTTGTTGTTGTTGTCGTACCCTGGCTAAAAGACTCCAGGGATCATCCGAACAGCCGAAGTATTTGAACACTATGGCACAAATGCATCAGCTGGGGATGAGAACATTACGTGTGTGACCGTTTTGATTACCCCGCCACATGGGCAGCCACACTCCAACTTCGGGGATTTGGGAGACTGATAATGTTATGCTAGGAGCTTGTCACGACTGAAGACAATCCCCACATAACTATGCAGAGCATAACAACATTTTGATGTAGCCTTGGTGTTCTGGCCTATGTCAATTGGTCTGACACAGCCTTAAGCCAAGGCATGTATCGATTGTAATCTGGACATTTGACAGATGGGGGCACTTAGAGTGACTTCCCCTGGCCAATCACAAAGAGAGAGAGAGAGAGAGAGAGAGAGAGAAGATTGTTGTCATGCCACAATGAAATTGCGTCGTGTCTCTTTGGTCGCAAGAGACTTCCTTTCCTTAATTATCTTTTCTGCAAACTAATCATAACAAAGACATTGACATACTTCCCTTTGACTCAGAATGCCCATTCAACAAATAGTTTATTGTATACAGCTACTTATAATCGTTGCAACATCATATTTCTGTAAATTTTCAGAAATACG
>CM031604.1:29623878-29631378 GCA_018398815.1 Conus ventricosus
TGCCTGTGTTTTGTTTTTGTCTTGTTTGTTTGTTTTTGCCCCGGGGTTAAGTTTTTTTTTTTTTTTTAATTTATTCCCTTTATTTTTTTTTTTTCCTTTTTTTGTGTGTAAATGTGTTGTTTTTTGTTTTAAATTTAACTTTTTTTGTTTTTCTTATAATTTTTTCCCCCCTTTTTTTTTTTTTTTTTTTTTGTGGAAAGAAGTGTGGTTTCCGGGTAATGAAAATTGGGTGTAATCTGTTTGTTGGGGTGGTTGGGGGGTGGGTAATTACAGGGTGGATGAAGTGGGGTAATGTACTTGGTATAAGTGGGTGGAAATGTACTAAAATTTTTGGGTTGGTAGAAGTGGGGGTAATTACGTGGGAAGGGGTGTGGTAATGTACTGATTGTTTTGTGTGGTATGAATGGTGGGGAAAAAGTATGTGGTTGAAGTGGTGGGAAATGTACTGGGGATGAAGTTGTGGTAAGTACGTGGTTAAGTGGTGTGTAATTACTGTATTGTTTGTGGATAAAGGGGTGTTAATGTACGGGAAAATGAAGGGGTGTTTAAGACTGTGGTTTAGAATGGTGGGGAAAATTTGTATTTGTGGTATAAGGGTTTGGGAAATGAAATGGGGTTTAAAAAGTGGGGGGTATTACTGTGGTTAAGGGGTGGGGTAATGTACTGTATTGTTGTGTGGTATAAATGGTGGGGTAAGTCGGGGGTAGAAGTGGGTGGTAAGTACGGGTATAAGGGTGGGGTAATACTGGTAAAAGTGTGTGGAAATGTACGTATTGTTGTTGGTATGAATGGTGGGGTATGACTGTTATAAGTGGTGTGGTAATGAACTGGGGAAAGAATGGTGATAAGTACTTATTTTTTTGTGTGTATGAAGTGGTGGTAATTTTGGTTGGGGGTTGAAAGATTTTTGGTGTGGAATGAATGGGGAAAAAAATGTAGGGGTGAATTTAATTACTGAGGGTGTTGGGGTGGAAAAAATGGGAGGGGGGTTTTTAAATTGTTTTTGGTTGGTATGAAGTGTTGATAATTTAAACGGGGTAAAGGGTGTGGGTTTATTGGGAAGGGTGTGATAATGTATTTTTTGTGGTATAAGGGGTTTGGGGAAGTGTACTGTTTTGTTGGGGTAAAAGTGGTGGGGTAAGTACTGGGGTATAAGTGGTGGGGTAAGTACTGTTGTTGAAGGGTTGAAAGTTTTTTTTTTGGGGAAAATGAAGGGTTAAGGGTTTGAATTTTTTTTTGGTATAAGTGTGTGGTAATTAGGGGGGGATGAAGTGGTGTTAATTACTGTATTGTTGTTGGATAAAGGGGTGTGTGGTAATTTGTTAAAACTTTTTGGTTTATAATGGGGGGTTAATGTCTGTGTATAGGTGGGGTTGTACTGTATTGTTGTGTTAAAGTGTGTGTAATTACGGGTATGAAGTGTGGGGTAATTACTGTATTGTTGTTGGTAAAGGGTGGGGTAATGTACTTTTAGGGTTGTTTGTTGGGTATAAGGGGTGTGGTAATGTACGGGGGAAAAAATTTGAAAATTTTGGGGTATGAATTTTTAATTTGTGTAAATTTTTATTTTTGGTATGAAGTGTGAAAAAGCTGTATTGTTTTGGTAGAAGGGTGTGGAAATGTACTGTGGTATAAAAGTGGTGTTATATTGTAGTTCTTTGGATGTAAGTTGTGTGTCGTGTGGTGATGAATGATGTGTAATTACGTAGTGTTTGCGATGAGTGTGTGGTATGTACTGGGTATGAAGTGTGTGGTAGTGTCTGTGGTGATGATAGTTTAATGTACTGTGATAAGTGTGTGTAATGTACTGTATTATTTTTACAGTGGTGTGAAGTATGTGTATGAAGTGTGTGTATGTACTGTGGTATGATGTTTTGTATGTACTGTGGTTAAAGTGGTTGGAATAACTAGTAGGTAAAGGTTGTGAGTGTACTGTGGTATCAGTGTGTGTAATGTCTGTGGTATGAATTGTGGTATTACTGGTATTTGTTGGAGTAGGGATGAGTGGTGTGGTAATTACTTTGGTAGAAGTGTAGTGGTAATGTACAGGGTAATGAACGTGGTAAGTTGTAATATACTGTATTGTTGTTGGTAAGAAAGTGTGTGTATGTACCTGTGGTATGAAGTGGTGTGATAATGACTCTGTGTAGAAGTGGTGGTAATGTACGTATTGTTGTGAGGTATGAAGTGGTGTGGTAGGTACTGGTATGAAGAAGGTGTGGTATGTATCGTGTATGACAGTGGTGTGTAATGTACTGTATTGTGTGTGGTATGAAGTGGTGTGGTAAGTACTGGTATAGTGGTGTGTAAGTACGTGGTAGAAGTGTGTGGTAAGTACTGTGGTATGAAGTGGTGTGGTCAATGTACGTGTATGAAGTGGTGTGGTAATTTCTGTGGTATGTGGTGTGTTCGTAGTGTGTGTGGTATTACTGTTATGAAGTGTGTTAATGTACTGTATTGTTTGTGGTATGAAGTGTGTGGTATGTACTGTGGTAGAATGGTTGTGTAATGTACTGTTGTGTATAATGGTGTGGTAATGACTGATATTGTTTCTTGGTATGAGTGTGTGTATGTACTATTGTGTTGTAAATGGTGTGGTAATGTACGTGTAAAGTGGTGTGGTATGTACTGTGTATGAAGTGGTGTCGGTAATGTACATGTGGTATGAATTGTGTCTAATGTAGCTGTGGTATGAGTGTGTGGTAATGTACTGTGAGAAGTGGTTGATGGTAATGTAATGTCTTTGTGTGTATAAGTGGTGTGTAAGTACTGTGGTAGAGTGTGTGTAATACTGTTTGTTGTGTGTAATACTGTATTTGTGTGTATGAGTGTGTCGTAATTTACTGTGTATGAAGTGTGTGGTAATGTACTGTGGATAATGTTGTGTATGTACTTGGTCATAAGTTGTGGTAAGTACTGTATTTTGTTGGTATAAGTGGTGTGGTAATGTACTGTATGTTGTGTATGAAGTGTGTCGTAATGTACTGTGTATGATGGTGTCCTAATTTACTGGTTAAGTGGTTTTATACTGTATTGTGTGTGTAGAAGTGTGTGGTATGTACTGTGATGAAGTGTGTGTAATGCTGTATTGTTGTGTGGTATGAAGTGGTGTGGTAAGTACTGTGGTATGAAGGTGTGGTATGTACTGTGTATAAGTGGTTTGGTAATGTACTGTATTGTTGTGTGATAGCAGTGGTTGGTAATGTCTGTGGTATGAAGTGTTTGTAACTTACTGTCTATTTTGTATAAGAAGTGGTGTGTATAAGATCTGTGGTATGAAGTGGCGTGTAATGTACTGATTGTTGGTGATATGAATGGTGGAATGTAGTGGGTAGAATGGTGTGGTAATGTACTGTATTGTTGTGTGATATGAAGTGATGTGGTAATATACTGTAATTGTTGTGTGGTATAAAGTGGTGTGGTAATGTACTGTATTGTTGTGTGATATGAATGGTGTGGTAATGTTACTGTGGTATGAAGTGGTGGGTAAATGTACTGTATTGTTGTGTGGTATGAAGTGGTGTGTAATGTACTGTGAGTGAAGTGGGTGGTAATGTACTGTATTTTGTGTGGTATGAAGTGGTGTGATAATGTACTGTGGTATGAAGTGGTGTGGTAATGTACTGTATTGTTGTGTGGTATGAAGTGGTGTGATAATGTACTGTGGTATGAAGTGGTGTGGTAATGTACTGTGGTATTAAGTGGATGTGGTAATGTACGTGTGAAGTGGTGTGATAATGTACGTATGTTGTGTGGTATGAAGTGGTATGGTAATTTTGTGGTATGAAGTGGTGTGTATGTACTGTATTGTTGTGTGGTATGAGTGGTGTGGTAATGTACTGGTATGAAGTGTGTGAAGTACTGTGGTATGAAGTGGTGTGGTAATGTACTGTGGTATGCATGTGTGTAATGTACTGTTATGAAGTGGTGTGGTAATGTACTGTATTGTTGTGTGGTATGAAGTGGTGTGGTAATGTACTGTGGTATGAAGTGGTGTGGTATTACTGTATTGTTTGTGTATGAAGTGGTGTGGTATGTACTGTATTGTTGTGTGGTATGAAGTGGTGTGGTAATGTACTGGGTATAAGTGGTTGGAATGTGACTGTGTATGAAGTGGTGTGGTAATGTACTGTGGTATGAAGTGGTGTGGTAATGTACTGTGGTATGAAGTGGTGTGGTAATGTACTGTATTGTTGTGTGGTATAAGTGGTGTGGTAATGTACTGTGGTATGAAGTGGTGTGGTAATGTACTGTGGTATGAAGTGGTATAATGACTATGTGTGTGGTATGAAGTGGTGTGTATGTACTGTGGTATGAAGTGTGTGTATGACTGTATTGTTGTGTGGTATAAGTGGTTAATGTCTGTGGTATGAAGTGGTGTGATAATGTACTGTATTGTGTGTGGTATGAAGTGGTGTGGTAATGTACGTGGTATGAAGGTGGATAATGTACTGTATTGTTGTGTGGTATGAAGTGGTGTAATGATGTGGTATGAAGTGAGTGTGGTAATGTACTGTGGTATGAAGTGGTGTGGTAATGTACTGTATTGTTGTGTGTATGAATGGTGTGGTAATGTACTGTAGTATGAATGGTGTGTATGTACAGTGTATGAAGTGGTGTGGTAATGTACATGTGGTGATGAAGTGGTGTGTAATGTACTGTATTGTTGTGTGGTATGAAGTGGTGTGGTAATGTACTGTGGTATGAAGTGGTGTGGTAATGTACTGTGGTATGAAGTGTGTGATATGTACTGTGGTATAAGTGTGGGTAATGTACTGTGGTATAGTGGTGTGATAATGACTGTGGTATGAAGGTGATGTGGTAATGTACTGTAGTTGGTATGAAGTGGTGTGGTAATGACTGTGTATGAAGTGGTGTCGTGCAGCATGGCGTAGTGTTTGGCATTGTGCATTGTAGTCTAGTGTGTTGTTTCTTTGTGTGCTGCATATGGTATGACTGGTGTGGTGTGGCGTGGAATGATATGACATGACGTGTTTGAGTGTGTGTAGTGTGCGGGTGTATGACGGTGGTGTGATGTTGCGTGATTGACGTGGCGTCGTGTTATGTAATGTGGTGTGGGATGGCACGATGCTGTATTGTACAGCGTGGTTGAATACAGTGCACTCTAGTACAACAAAGATAGCACAATATGGCGTGGTATTGTCTTGTGTGATGTGGCATCACGTGACCTTTTGTCACATGGTGTGTTGTGATGTGTGGCATTGAAGGTTATGATGACGTGTTATGTGGTGGTGTGATGTGCTATCTCGTCAAGTGTGTGCTAAGCTTTTTTTGTATGGGCATGTCTGTTTTATACATGATGAAGGATTCCAAACACCGCGTATTTGCATGTGTGTTTTCAACACCATGCCATACCATACAGTACCGCAATGACATATCGTACACGCCTCATGCATACACCCTGAGCCACACTAATTTGATGTGTTTTAGAGTAAGAATCTGCCAGCAAAACCCACCTCTATCAAGTAGCTGTTTGTTTTCACCTGCGTTTGATGACTTGTCTGTTTATCAGCAAGATGACGTAAAACATACCGACTCCATTTTAAACAAAAGCAAGAGGAAAAGTGAGACATGAACCAGTCACGAACGGATACTTCTCATTTCACCTAAAGTCGTTTCGCCTACCCTCCCCGTCCCGTAAGCCTTATCTGCTCTCGTTTCGCCTACAAGTCGGGTTTCGTTTCGCCTATCACAAAGCCTTGACTTGTCAACCTGATGCTCAGTGAAATCGAGCTGTGCCTGAAATCTGTTCTTCTGTTTTCTTCCTAGCGTAGTGATTATACCGTTGCTACCCGTGACGATCGAACATCATCGGCAAATTACACGGAAGGACGGAGTTTACAGCATTCGCATCCCAGGCTATTTTCCCAGAACAGAATTTCCTACATCGAAACGCGGTGCTTTGTTTCAAAGCGCCTAATAGTTTATTTTTCCTAATAATTCAATAAAAACACGTTCCACTGAATTGGCTTTAAAACACTCACACTGTCCACTAAACAAGAGAATGCGCGCGCACACACGCGGACACACAGACACACACAGACACAAACACACATGCACACAAGCACGCACGAAAAGAAACAACAGAAATTGTTGGCGAAATGAAGTAAATGAACTTGTTGTAAATATGCTCAAGCGAATTGACTGTAGGCAAAACAAGTTGAGGCAAAACGAAAGTAAGGGAAACGAATGTGTGTATGTTTTGTGTGTGTGTGTGTGTGTGTGTGTGTGTGTGTGTGTGTGTGTGTGTGTGTGTCTTCTGTCTGTTGTAGGAGTTGGAAATGAGAGTGAGATGGAAAGATGTGCAGGTAGGAGAATTTTGGTGATGTCACATGTGTTTGTATCATTCGCGTGCGCGTCATAGGGCTGACGGTAGGTGGGTGTTTGCTTGTTAACCGATGCATATGTTGATTGATCCCTGTGTATGCCGGGGCGACAGGATGAACATGGATGTGGATGTGTGTGAGTTGGCGGAAATAAGTGGTGTGGGATTTGTACTACTGAGGTGACATTAAATATGATACAGCGATAATGACGATAATAATAACAAAAACAGCGGCAACAAGAACAATTATCTTCATCATCATCATCATCATCACCATCATCGACGTCATCGTCATCATTATCATCATCGTCATCGTCATCATCATCATCATCATCATCATCATCATCGTCATCATGACAACAACAGAACAACGATGTTGATGATAATGACGACGACGACGACGATGATGACGCCGACGACGACGACGACAATAATGATGATGATGGTGACGACGAAGACGTTGATGACGACGACGGCGACGACGACTACAGCAACAACAGCATGACAACACTAGCTAGGCCAATAATGAATGTTGATCCAAATGCAGCAATGTGAGGGCGGGACCCCGTCTGCCGGAATACCCCCCGAAATGGTGGACGGAGACGTGGTCGCGCAGTGCCGTGTCCGGACAGCAGAGCAAGTTCTCTGGGGACAGACCGTTGTTCCCACCCTGCAGGGAGACCCCCTCCAAGAAAGAGACCTACCACTTCATTGTGAACTGGGGGTGGGGGTAGGGTGGGGTGGGGGGGGGTGGGTTCAGTCCGTTCGGATCCTACCCTTCGGTGGAGAGAATGGTTGTACCCATTTTACCAAGCCTACCCTTTGGGGCTGAGGCTCGCTTTTTGTATTTGTGTGTTTGCTTGCTTGCTTGCTTGCTTTTAACCCCGTTCCGAATCTATTCCTTTGAGCCGTGGTGTTAATTTTTTTCCGCCCATTTCATACCTACTCTCTCGCGGAAAGTTCATTGTTGCGCATTCTTAACTCATCAGTTTCTGGTAAAACCTTTTTGGTAAGATTCGTTTTCGTTCATTTAGAATTTTGTCCGTTTGTGGTTAGGCTCATTTTACCCATTTTAAAACTATCATTTATCATAAACCTACCCCTACGCGTTTAGACTTATTGTTTTCCATTCTTAACCTACCTCTTTGAGGAAA
>CM031604.1:29633878-29663878 GCA_018398815.1 Conus ventricosus
AGCGATATGTCGCAAACCTAACAGCTCTCGCAATGTAGCAAGTAAAACAAAGTGCGTGCTCATGTGTATGTGTGTGTGTGTGTGTGTATGTGTGTGAAACAGGCGGTTACGCTTGCATCCTGAGGTCTTCCAAGGCACGGAGAAAGAATACCACTGGTGGGAAAGGTACCGGTACAAGTACGACCCGGACGACCCCAAAAACTCCGGGGAGAAAAAAGGTGAATGAGGTTCTTCTTTCTGACGTGACACCATCTTTCATTCATTTTGACGTCATATCAACATCAACTCTTTCCAGTGTGTGTAGTACTACCACCAAAACAGGGATACATTTGAATGATTGTGTATTCCTACCCTCTTGGGGAGCGAGTAGAGGGGGAAGGGGATGACGGGGGCAGGAGGAGGAGGGGAGCGGTCGGAGTGGAGTGGGCGGCTTTGGCTGTGGTTTGTAAGATCATCTTCTAAAATTTCAGGATAGCAAGTTCCTCTTTTCCGTCATTCATATTGACTGGTTTGTCTGTCGTGGTTTACTGTCACCCACTGTTTATCTTTTTTTTTTCTTTCTGCATTTGTTGTTCATTAACTTTGTCTTAGAAAATCTCGAGTCTTTGTTTCTTACTATTGTTTGTAAATGCTAGCGTTTGTATTGGAAGCTGGGAAGTAATTATTAGTTTGTATTCAGCCGTTGGAACAGAAGCTAGCTGTGCATTCTGCTTTGGCAGTATGGCCTTCTTGAACATGTTTTCGTTGCATTGAAATGTTCTGGAACCATTTTCTAACTGATAGCTTAAAGCACACACACCACACACACACACACACACACACACACACACACAGCTGACATGCCCCCAGCACTGCGTGGTTGTACCTGACTTAAAAGGATGTCAGTGGTTTTGGAAAGTGTGGAATGACATGTCTGTCCATGGCGCAAGCAGAAAAGTTTGAGTTTTGTGAACGTATGTGTAAGCATCTGTTCCCGTGTCGATGCACTCGCGTGTATGTGCGTGGGCGCGCGCGCGCGCGCGCGTGGTGTGTGTGTGTGTGTGTGTGTGTGTGTGTGTATGTGTGTGAGTGTGTGTGCGAATCCAGGATGTGTGCTAGAGTAGTATCAGTAGACCGTGCGACTGCGGTGTCACTAACGGGAACAGCCGTCATTAATGGTGTAACACGTTTAACTGCAAAGATTCGATGTCAAATCCATCATGACTCAATTAGAACTGGTTCGCTACTAAATTGATGTGAGTTTGAAACAGAAAAAGGAAAGAAAAGAAAAAATACGTGTGTGTGCGTGCGTACGTGTGTGTGTATGTGTGCGCGTGCATGTGTGTGTGTGTGTGCGCGCGCGCACGTGTATGTGTGTGTGTGTGTGTGTGTGTGTGTGTGCGCGCGCGCGCGCGCGCGTGTGTTCTGTTCTATAGCATTTACTTAGATTTTGACATACAAAAAAAGTTGTGCCAGCCAGTCAGTTTTAGAAAAATCCTGATTAACTCGACATCAGGAGTCAGCAATTAAACGGTTTACATACATTGATCACGGTGGTTCAACTGCTCTGTTCGTATACCCGTTTTGGTTTGCTTCCCGTTTGCAACGGAACCCATTAGTGACACAGCATACAACTGACGCGTCATCTTATCTTCACGGCGTTCAGGGGAGATGACTTTCGAAGAGTACACGGACCTGATTACGGGCAAAGACGTGATGAAGCTTCATTCTGAACTGAGAATCACCGGCGCCTCGAAAAGAATATTTGGTGAGTGTGTGTGTGTGTGTGTGTGCGTGTGCGCGCGCGCGCGCGCGCGCGCGTGTGTGTGTGTGTGTGTGTGTATGTGTGTATCTGTGTCTGCGTATTGGAAGTGTATGTCGGTGCGTGCGTGGGCGCGCGCGTGCGTGTGTGTGTGTGTTTGGCGAGGGGGCGGGAGGAATCAGGCGTTAGTGGATCCTTGCGGGTGGAGGAGAAAGGTAGGATCCTATTATACACATAAGAGACAGTTGTCAGAAAAGGTTGAAACCTAGTTCCTTTCCAGGACTATCTGACAACATGTATTAGGAAGAAGCGCAGAGAATACTGGAGTCGCCAAACTCTTGTCTAAATCATTGATTTATTTTTTTCGCTTGTTACGTCGCCAGTGTCTGAACTTGGTATGTACATGCGCTCCGACTCAAGCGTTCAGGTAAGGTATATCACCATTATTCACATTCACATATCAGTACATCCAGATATTTACATACAGAAAATCCATATGGCATGCGTACAAGGCGTAAAGGGTTAAAAGAAAATTCTGAGAGAAATTTTGTTGATTTGTTTTACAATGCAATACCGTGAACTGGGTCAGGAGGGAGGGGGTAGGTATAGGTTATAGATATTGCTTTTAAGGTTTGTTGAAACAGGAGGGGTTTAACATGAATGATGCTCCCCTGTATCACCCACACACTGACAACATCTGTGTGTTTGTCTCCCTGTGTGTCTGTCTGTCTGCCTGTCTGTTTCTCTGTTTCTGTCTGGATGGATGCATGTCTCTCTCTCTCTCTCTCTTCTCTCTCTCTCTCTCTCTCTCTCTCTCTCTCTCTCTCTCTTTTTTTTTTTTTTTTTTTTTCATTCGCCTTTCTTTTCCGGTTTTTTACACTCTTTTAATCAACTAATTGACTGACCGACACATTAATTTCCAGTCGTGTTCACATGCACTGCGAGTTTTTTTTTTTCCGCATCACTCGGCCGTAAATTTGAAGTAAAGAAACAACTTTTCTTTATTGATTTTTTTTTTCAAATGTATGGAGCTGAAAACTGCTAGGGGCTTCTTTTGCATTGTAAGGCTTGGGCGACACCTTGATCTAAAAAGAAAAAAAAACTTTTTCGCACGTGACAATACATAACTGATGGATAAACGATTCACAGACTGACCTTTCTAATCGAATCAAACTACTTCGTTTAATAGAAGTATGATATCCACACGAAAACGCATTTATTTCTTATTTTATCTTTCAGTATCCGTATTAGTAGCCATGTGTTGGTGAGAAGATGCAAGTCTATTCTGTGATATAAAAAAGCACTGCAAATCTCACATGCGGAAATATTTCAAGTCTTTTTATGTTTTTTTTTATGATTCTGTATTACCTTCACTTGATGTTAACTTTTTTTCCCAGTAGATTAGGCAGGATAAAAATGGCAACAAGTTATTAATGAACGTATACGAAGAGGGGTGCTGTTATTTGTTCTCAAACTTAACAACTAACGATGTATCTAACTTGGCTTATTTCTTCGTCTGTCTATTCTTCCATCATGTTTTTATGCTGGTTGTTTGTTGTTGTTGTTGCTGCTTTTCTTCATTTTTCTTCTACAGTATAAGGAATAAGTTTTCAGTATCTCTTTCACATGTCATTCGTGTGTTGAACACTCTGCGCACTTTCCTCTTTTGGCGTATAGTTTATTTGGATTGAATTTGATTTGTGAACTACCATGGTTAACCCTTGCATCTTGCAGGTGATTTTTCCCCTTGGGAACAGCAACTACCGTGTTTAACCCTTTGCATCTTGCAGGTGATTTTTCCCCATGAGAACAGCAACTATCGTGTTTAACCCTTTGCATCCTGCAGGTGATTTCTCCCCCTCCTACTTCTGGGACCCCCAGTACTGGTACGTCCTGGAAGGGAACCATGGTTGCCTGGAGCCCCGGGTGATTGTGGGCCAGCACATACGACACATCTACCCCCCGGCCCGCATCATCCTCACGTTCAGACACCCCACTTCCAGGTTCCAGTCCTTTCTGTCGTTTTTGTTGTTTATTGTTACTGTTTTCAGGCAGAGGGTGTATACTGGCTAAAAAAGGGGTGGGCGTGACAGAGCGGAAAACAAAATGAAGTAGGAATCACGACATCTGCACAAACTTCAGTCCTCAGTATAACTTTGAAACTACCGACCCGTTCCGTTCAGCTCCTCTTTCGTGTTGATTATTTGGGAAGAATTGAACTTTACAGAACCCTTGATAACTACCAATAGCGAGGAAGTTTACAAAAGGCGGCAGATCGCGTCTCTCGACATGAAGGAAACAGAGACTCGAACAAGTGTGAACGTGGTCTGCGAGTCACCTTCTTTCCCATTATAATCCACAGAAGTTCGTGGGGGAAAAAATTGAGTCGCCTTTAGTAGTCAGTAACGATTTTTTTTAATATGCATAACGCCATTGGTTTGATTCCATTCACAAGCAATAGCAATAGCGACATCCTGAAATGTCAATTCTGTGCGCGATCAAGACCCTTTCGATCAGTCTGTCCGCCATGACTCGGCAGTCTACGTCCAGTTACCATTCTGTCTGTTTGGTTGGGAAATGTTGAGTGTTCAGACGTGGCGCTTCTGCTCGGTGGTCTTCCTGTTCAGCAGCAGAGGGACTAAAGCTGATAGGACGTAGATCTCGCCACTCACTTCGGGAAAGGATGGATGAGGAAGTCTTAGGGGTGAGGGAGGGTGACGCGGAGGGAGGGGATGCGACAGAATGAGCACAACTGGTTGTTCTTGTTCATCGCACCTTGCTGACATGGGGGGGGGGGGGGGGGGGGGGGGGGGAGAGCACGTTTTGCCTATACAAATCTCAAACTTTTTTTTTCAACATGGAAGAAGTGTGGGGAGGAAGAAGGGGGGTGTGAGAAAGGGAGAAGGGGGTGGGTGGCGAATGAAACGGGGCCGGAAGCAGATGTAAGGGGGCGGGAGGGGCAGATAGGGAGAAGTCAGAATGAGGAGGGGGGGTGTCAGGGGCGGGTGGGGGGAGCAGGGGCGGGGGGGGGAGAACACGGATTGTTCAGGTATTCATGGCTGCGTAGAAAAGTCGGAACGTCGGCTTGAGATGGGTCATGTTTAGGATGGTCATTATGATCAAGGTTTTTGCCAGCAAGAGTCGGGAGTCTTTGATCAGTATGACACTACACTGCACCATGCTTCTCTGTCCCACGTTGAAGGGAATTGTGTGGCTGGGATATGATGGAACTGTGCTGTGCTGTGTTGTAGGCCATTATTCTGTACATTGTTGATGTACGTATGGATGGTTTGGAGACACACAAAAACCGACAGAGTATGTGTGTGTGTGTGTGTGTGTGTGTGTGTGTGTGTGTGTGTGTGTGTGTGTGTGTGTGCGTGCGTGCGTGTGAATGTGTTTGAGTGTGTGCGTGCGTGCGTGCATGCGTACGTGAGAGGGAGAGAGAGTGTAAGTATGTGTGTGTGCGCGCGCGCGTGTTTGTGTGTGCATATGTGTAAGAGGGGGGGGGTGTGTGGAGGGAATGGGGGTTTGGTGTGGGTATGGGTAGGTAGATGTGGGTGTTTACTGTTTGTTCATATTAGTACAAAAAATGTCTTCAATGCAGTTTCCGGAACTACGTTTGTCAGTTACATAGTCTCACGCCGTTGTTCGAACCCTTATTGATCACTGCAGACATTTTTTGGAAACTTTATTGTTTTGTAAGAATTCAGTCTTGACGTCGTTCTTATGCTGTTGTGATATACCTCTCTCTCTCTCTCTCTCTCTCTCTCTCTCTCTCTCTCTCATCCGCACAAGGCTGTATTCACGCTTCGTGTCTCGCATACCTCGTACCCCTGAGCTGAAGGGGTCGACGCCAGAAGACTTCCACAAGTACGTGGTGCAAGGCATACAGAACTACAAGAAATGCTTCCGAGTCTGGTCCGTGCGTCACTGCGCCTACAACGTCTCCGTCTACAAAGACACCACCGTGAGTCTGGCTGCCTTCTGAGGGTGGATTGAAGGGACGGGTGGATGGATGAATGAGCAGGGGGGTTGTTGTCTATCAATAAAACTACGATGAATCTGATTGCTAGAGAAAAAGAAAAGAGAATCTGATTCCTAGGTCGTGCTAACGGAGAGAAAGATAGGGTGACAGACTGGTTGGGTCGATGAGTCTGAATCGTGGGAGGATGTGTGGGTGGATGGGGGGATGTTTGGATGGGCGTGGTGGGAATAAGTAGTTTCGCCTTTCGTTAACTCGATAATTATTGCATTCCGAGTTAGGTCAAACGTTAGGCGGAACAAGATAAGTAATTTCGCCTTTCGTTAACTCGATAATTATTGCATTCCGAGTTAGGTCATACGTTAGGCGGAACAAGATAAGTAATTTCGCCTTTCGTTAACTCGATAATTATTGCATTCCGAGTTAGGTCATACGTTAGCGCGAACAAGATAAGTAATTTCGCCTTTCGTTAACTCAATAATTATTGCATTCCGAGTTAGGTCATACGTTAGGCGGAACAGATAAGTAATTTCGCCTTTCGTCAACTCAATAATTATTGCATTCCGAGTTAGGTCATACGTTAGGCGGAACAAGATAAGTAATTTCGCCTTTCGTTAAACTCAACTGCGCTTTCCGAGTTAGGTCAAACGTTAGTGGAACAAGATAAGTAATTTCGCCTTTCGTTAACTCAATAATTATTGCATTCCGAGATGGATCATGCGTTAGGCGGAACAATATAAGTAATTTCGCCTTTTATTAACTCAGTTGCGCATACCGAGATGGATCATGCGTTAGGCGGTTGCAAGGATAAATGATTCACTGGTTTAGTTGCGCACACCGAAGGCATTTACCACTTCCTGTTAATCTGACTGGTTCTCTGTCTGCCTCCAGTTCACGTGTACACTGAGCTGTCTGTTCTTCCTACGTCGCTGCTGATAGTGTCTAACAGTTCAGTTTGAAGCACACACGTTGTACAGATGACGCGCGGACAATAGTTACCTTCAGGCAGTGGTCTGCCCTGGCTGAATAGCAGTCAACACTATGCTGACGGGTGTGGTTACCTGAGAGGTCATCTCCGCCAGTTGAACAGTTTTCCCAGCGGCGGGCGGTAAATGTGGTACCCGTGAGGGGTTGGTGACTTGCGCGCAAGCGAACGGGACTGACAAAAGGGGAATAACGGGAAAGTGAGCGAGACGTTATTCTCTCCCCTTTTTTTTTTTTTTTTAATTAACTTACGGGTGGATAGACATGACTTTCGTGTGTGCATGGTGCCTGTCACGGTCAAAAATAAAAACAACCAAAATCCTAATCCTCCACGGAGACGGTCTGTCCACCCAGACAGACTAAGTAGCTGACCGACGCCTCGATGTCTGGTCAAAACGAGTCTCGACGACCCGCTCAAACTCATCCGCCAATTTGGCACAGCGAGTAGACTGGCCCTAATCCTCTGCGGAGACGGTACTGTCCACCCAGACAGACTAAGTAGCTGACCAACGCCTCGGTGTCTGGTCAGAGGAGTCTCAATAGGCCTGGATCAGACTGATCTAGCCAATTTACGACGTAGCCGGAAAGGGGGAGGGGGAAGGTAGTGTGTGGTGGGGGTGAAATCAAGCTAATCAATTAAATGACCATTGACCACCACAGAGAGTAAGGCGTTGTAGGCGTGACTGTCAATGATTTGAATAGCCAATGGAATTAGAGGGAGATAACTTCGGGTACGAGGCGGTAAAAATACTGACCAATGGTACTCGCCCTTGGACACATAGGTAGGGAATAAAGTAATGTGTGAGTGCGAGAGGGGTGAGGAACGAGGAGAGAGAGAGACAGAGGAAGAGGCTCTGTGTAAGCTCTGACGAGAGAGAAGCAGAGAGATGAGGGGAGGAGAGAAGAGAACCAAGTTGAGAGATTAGCATGAGATAGTCTGCAGAGGAAGGACTAGGTGGAGTGTGGAGAGAGAGAGTTGCTAACTAATGAAGAGAAAAGAAAGAAAAGAAAAAAAAAAAAGAAAAGAAAAGCAACCATGTCCATTTGATATGGCAGACTGGAAGAGAGAGAGAGTGCATGCGTTAATGCAGGAAGGAAGAAAGGAGAACAGATTGATGTTGATAGTCACTGTTCCACCTTAACCGGGGTTCGACCTCATACCTGGCGGCGTCCCTTCGTCAAGCAGAACCACAGACCAACGCCAGTGCCAACAGTCTAACCTGACCAGGCGCCAGCAGACCAAGACCAGTGCCAGCAGTTGTGTCGTGCTTGTGAAAGTGACAGTGAAAAAAAAAAAAAGAAAAGAAAAGACAGTGATTCGTGAATAGTTAAGATCACCTGGCCAGGTAAAGTAGAAATCTATTTATACCCGGGTTAGTTAATGATGTTTTAGATAAATGATTTTGTGAAGTTCAGGAAAGAGAGAATGTTTTATTTTGTTTGTTCCATATGCATTGATGGTTCGTTCTATGAACATGTGTAGTAAAGTTATAGACTTTACTAGTGGTTTGATGTGACGAATGCATGATATATGAATGAGATCGTAAGCAAGCTGTGAGTGTGTTTGGGCTGTGCGCTAGTCCTTCCTCCTATCAACATCACCCGAGGTTGACAATTTATTGGCGAGCTTGCCAGGATATTCTGGCCCATTTATTATAATTGTTCAACTTCTCAGAGAGGAAGCTGGGTGGGATTCAAGTATTGTAATCCTAAGACAAGGGGTTGTCTTTACTGTATGTTCCCAAGATAGTTAAATACTAGGCTTGGCATGCTTCCAAGATAGTTAATACTAGGCTTGGCATTTCAGCCCCAGAGTACTTATTTCGCACAGATTGCCTATAATTCGCTCTCATAGTTGGGTCAGGCGCTGGGCGTCTTATAAAAACTAACTACGTTGTCCCAAGCTAATATTATCATTCATAGGATTGTGCAATTACGTCACTCGTGTCGGTAACCACCAGTTTGGCTGTCGTAGTAGTAAAATCTTGTTCAAAAAAAAAAAAAAAAAAAAAAAGGAGATATAATGGCGGACGAAAAGAACACCCCTATTGAACAACTTGTGAGCGTCGCTCGTGATTTAGGCTATTCGGGAGAAGAGTTGCGAGCATTCGTTGAAAACCAGCAAAAGATGGAAAGGGATGAGCGAGCGGAAAGACGACGTGTCGCGGTAGAAAAAGAAGAAACAGAAAGGTTAAGGATTCAGGCTAATCAGGAAACGCAGGAAACAGAAAGACAAAGGGAAGCGCAGGAAACAGAAAGATTAAGGATTCAGGCTAATGATAATCAGGCTAGGGAAACGCAGGAAACGGAAAGATTAAAGGTTCAATTAGAGTTAGAGAAAGTGAGAATACAAAGGGAGACTACCGATGATGGGTAGCTCAGTTTCCAGTAACTCTGTGCGCAGTTACGCTCCCCGACCCAAGTTGCCAAAATTCTCTGAGGGAACCGATTCGATTGATGCATACATCAGTCGTTTCGAAACGTTTGCGACCAGTCAGGGTTGGCCTTCAGAAGAGTGGCAGTCATTTTGTCAGCGTTACTGACGGGTAAGGCATTACAAATTTTCACTGCGTTACCAGCAGAACAACAGTCTGATTTCGGCGCTGTGAAGGAATCGTTGATGAAAGGATTTGACCTCACAGAGGAGGGGTTCAGGAAGAAATTTCGTTCAGCTAAATTACAAGCAGGTGAGACGTACACTCAGTTTGGTGCACGTTTAGATCACTATTTTGAGAAGTGGTTAGAGTTGAGTGGTACGAAGAAGGAGTTCGACTGAGTTGAAAGAGCTAGTTTATGAAGGAACAGATTTTGTCAGGTTGCGGCCCTGAGTTAACCATACATTTGAAAGAGAGACAGCCAGGACAGCAGGAGAGTTGTTGAAGTTCGCAGAGGTGTATAGAGAGGCACGTTTGGGCACTAAGGTGCAGGAGAAAACGGGTGCCAGGCACAGGTGAGAAGAGTGCAAGGAGACCAGGGGAGTTTTCTGCAAAGTCTGCAAACCCAGTGGTGGGGCAGAAGGAAGGGCAAAGGGACATTAGGTGTTTCATTTGTCACAAGAAGGGACATGTGGCGAGGGATTGTCGCATGAGGTTCCAGAAGGCAGCAGCCTTGCAAGAAGTCGATAAGGGTCGCCAGGGGAAACGACCTGCAGTGGAACCAAAAGGGATTCAGTCTGAAGAGGGTGGAGTGCAGCCTATTGGCTAGCACTGGACAGCAGTCAGTGTCAGGGATGAGGGCACTAGGCTGAGTGGTTCGTTACCAGTGGAAGAAGGGTGGATTGGCCAGCAGAGGGTGAAAGTGTTACGAGACACTGGTTGTTCATGTGGTGTAGTTAGAACAACGCTGGTCGAGAAAGGGGATTTGACAGGGCAAATCAGACCTGTACTCTAATCGATGGCACTGTGAGGGAGTTTCCAGTTGCTAAGATAGAAGTACGTACCCTTACTTCTCAGGCGAGTTGTCTGCGTTGGTGATGGAGAAACCCCTTCATGATTTGATCATGGAAATATTCAGGGGTAAGGGATCCAGGGGATCCTGAGTTGTTGACTGCTACAGGGGCAGCAGTTTCAAACACGGAGCAAGAAGGAGGAAAAGGTTGATAAACCGTTAGTCGTTCCAGCAAGGAAGTCAGGCATAGATGTGTCGCCTGATGAGTTTAGGGCAGCGCAGGAACAAGACCCTTCGCTCGTGAAGTCTTGGGAGTTGGCAAGAGGTGGAGAGAAACAGGAGGTTAGAGGAGGTGAGACAGAATTTCTTGTGAAAGGCGGCTGTTGTACCAAGTGTTCACCAAGGGGAAGACAGGTAAGGTGACCACTCAGTTAGAGGTACCAGCAGGTTATCGTGACACTGTCATGTCAGTGGGTCACGAGTCGCTCATGGCGGGTCATCTCGGCACCAGCAAAACAGCTGACCGAATCTTTGATGACTTTCATTGGCCAGGAGCAATGGCAGACATCAAGCGTTTCTGCATGTCATGTGACGTGTGTCAAAGGTCAGCCACAAGAGGGGTGAAGAGGAAGGCACCTCTTAAACAGCCCCCTTTAATTGACACACCATTCAGGAGGGTGGCTGTTGATCTGATTGGCCCAATCGCGCCCTGTTCCAAAGGTGGGCACAGGTATGTGTTGACACTTGTGGACTACGCGACCAGATACCCAGAAGCAGTTGCATTGAAAGGCGTAGATACGCAACAGGTCGCTGAAGGGCTGGTAGACATCTTTTCTCGCGTGGGGTGCCAGCACAAATTCTCAGTGACAGGGGTCACAGTTCACCTCAGGCGTGATGAAGGAGGTCAACGGGTGCTAGGGATCACACAGCTTCTCACTACCCCATACCACCCACAATGCAATGGCTTGGTGGAGAGATTCAATGGTGTGCTGAAGGGCATCTTAAAGAAGCTCTGTGAGGAAAGGCCAGCAGATTGGGACCGCTACATTCCAGCGGCACTGTTCGCCTACAGGGAAGCCCCTCAGGAAAGCACAGGCTTTTCGCCATTTGAGCATGCTGTATGGGCGGACAGTTCGGGGACCAGTGTGCATTCTCAAAGAGCTGTGGTCCGGAGAACAGGAGTCAGAAGAAGTCAAAACCACTATATCAGTATGTGGTGGACTTACGCAATAGGCTCGAGGAGACATGTAAGGTCGCAAGGGAGAGTTTGCAGGAGGCTAGGGTCGTCCAGAAGAAGCAATATGACAGGAAGTGTGAGGAAGCAATTCCTCAAGGTGGGAGATCAAGTCCTGTTACTGCTTCCCACGGATCACAACAAGCTGCTGATGCATTGGAAGGGACCATTCACCATCATTGAAAAGGTAGATCAGGACTACCGAATCGATGTGAATGGGAAACCAAAACTTTTCCATGCAAATTTGCTCCGCAAATATATTCAGCGTGAGACTCAGCACATAGGCGCAGCAGCAATCATTGATGGAGGTGAAGGAGACCCAGCAGAAGAAGGGGAGATTTTTGTTGCCTGAGTTTCCAGGAGAAGAGTCATACAGGGATGTGTCACTGTATGAAGGGCTAGACAGTAGGAGACAGGAGGAAGTTAGGGGGCTCCTAGAACAGTATAGGGCGTCCTGACTGATAAACCAGGCAGGACAACTCTAGAGACATGTACGGGGAGTTAACATCGCAAAAACCCGTACATGTGAAGCCTACCCGATCCCATAATGCCACCAAGCAAGTGATCGAGGAGGAGGTAGAAAAGAATGTTGGACCTTGGGTGATTGAACCGTCCAAATCATCGTATAGTGCACCCGTCGTCTTAGTGAGGAAAAAGTCAGGTGAGCATCGATTCTGTGTCGACTATAGACGTCTGAACAGTGTCACCAAGGTCGATGCAGAGGTCATAAACGAACATGGAAGACCTGTTCGCTCAGATCGCCACAAGCAAGAGCCAGTATTTCACCAGGATAGATCTGAGCAAGGGTTACTGCAAATAGCCCTGAGTGAGGACTCAAAGGAAGTCACAGCATTCTCCACTCCTATGGGGCTATACCATGGCGAGTACTTCCTTTTGGGATGGTCAACGCACCTGCAGTCTTCTCTCGGATGATGAGGAAGTTATTGACGGGATTGGAAGGCGTTGTGAATTTCATGGATGACATTCTGATAGCATCCGAGACATGGGAGGAGCATATGAGGCAGCTAGGAGCAGTTTTAGAGAGGTTGAGACAAGCCAATCTCACAGCCAGACCAACAAAGTGCCAGGTTGGTTTTCCAAGCCTGGAGTTCCTAGGTTTTTTGTCGGAGGCGACACAAAGCAGCCGGAAAGAGAAAGGTGGAGAAGATGATGAATTCAGAGAGACCAAAGACCAAAACAGAAGTCAGGAGTCTGCTAGGTTTAATTGGTTTCTATAGGGAGTTTGTTCCAAATTTCGCAGCAATCACGAGTCCTCTCAGTGATTTGGTCAAGGCAGGGAAACCGGCAGTGGTCGAGTGGTCAGTACGCTGCAGAGCAAGCACTGCAGACGGTGTTGGAAAGACTAGGTTCCCGTCCCATCTTGAAGCTACCAGATATGTCCAAACCATTTTTGTTGCGGACAGATGCATCAGGTGGTGGGATAGGTGCAGTATTGTTGCAGGAGCATGAAGGGGTCGAGTTTCCTGTGAGGTATGCTAGCAGGAGTTGACAAAGTGTGAAGAAGGGTACGCAACGGTGGAGAAGGAGTGTTTGGCCGTTGTGTGGGCCGTGCAGAAGTTCCACAAATACTTGTATGGGAAAGAGTTCGTGATAGAGACTGATCATCAACCACTCAAATTCCTGCAGGAGGCGCAGCTGAAAAACAGCAGAGTTCTGCGTTGGGCAATGGCAATTGCAGCCCTACAGGTACCGAGTGCAGTACATTCCCGGTCGACATGAATGTCGGGGCTGACTATTTAAGCCGTGTAGTCTAGCAAGCTGCAAACTCAGAGGAAGTTAGTCATATCCAGGGTGCTTGGTTGATAATATGTGTTGATTACAGTTATGTTGATTGGATATGGGTTCATTCCCCAGTTGGCTATGGTTCATAATTTTTGTGTGAGGATTTGTTCATGTAAATGTAGTTATGCTTGGAGCATACAGTCGCTTGTGTAGTAATGCATTATTTGCAATAAGTGAGGATGGAGATTCCTCAGTGAAGTGTCATGGATCGTGATCATATTATATTGTGCTTTTCGTAAGGATTGTGAAAAGGAGAGATGGCAAATCCGCAGGTAGGGGAATCGCATAAGTGCGCACAGAGGTCGTTATAAAATGAGTCGAAATAACGCAAGAGCGCACGTCAATGATAACTCATTGGAGTGGTATTCACTAATGGTATATTTTATAATTTATAAAACCGTTGGTTGTAAAGTATTTTCAAACTTTGCACGTGTAGCTGTGTGTCAGCAAATGCGGTTGTTGTCTTTTTTGTACCGTTGTTTTGAGACAATGCGGTGCATAGTCTTTTGCAAGGGGGAAATGTCACGGTCAAAAATAAAAACAACCAAAATCCTAATCCTCCACGGAGACGTCTGTCCACCCAGACAGACTAAGTAGCTGACCGACGCCTCGATGTCTGGTCAAAACGAGTTCTCGACGCCCGGCTCAAACTCATCCGGCCAATTTGGCACAGCAAGTAGACTGGCCCTAATCCTCTGCGGAGACGGTACTGTCCACCCAGACAGACTAAGTAGCTGACCGACGCCTCGGTGTCTGGTCAGAGGAGTCTCAATAGGCCTGGATCAGACTGATCTAGCCAATTTACGACGTAGCCGGAAAGGGGGAGGGGGAAGGTAGTGTGTGGTGGGGGTGAAATCAAGCTAATCAATTAAATGACCAATTGACCACCACAGAGAGTAAGGCGTGTAGGCGTGACTGTCATGATTTGAATAGCCAATGGAATTAGAGGGAGATAACTTCGGGTACGAGGCGGTAAAAATACTGACCAATGGTACTCGCCCTTGGACACATAGGTAGGGAATAAAGTAATGTGTGAGTGCGAGAGGGGTGAGGAACGAGGAGAGAGAGAGACAGAGGAAGAGGCTCTGTGTAAGCTCTGACGAGAGAGAGAGCAGAGAGATGAGGGGAGGAGAGAAGAGAACCAAGTTGAGAGATTAGCATGAGATAGTCTGCAGAGGAAGGACTAGGGGGAGATGTGGAGAGAGAGAGTTGCTAACTAATGAAGAGGAAAAGAAAGAAAAGAAAAAAAAAAAGAAAAGAAAAGCAACCATGTCCATTTGATAGGGCAGACTGGAAGAGAGAGAGAGTGCATGCGTTAATGCAGGAAGGAAGAAAGGAGAACAGATTGATGTTGATAGTCACTGTTCCACCTTAACCGGGGTTCGACCTCATACCTGGCGGCGTCACTTCGTCAAGCAGAACCACAGACCAACGCCAGTGCCAACAGTCTAACCTGACCAGGCGCCAGCAGACCAAGACCAGTGCCAGCAGTTGTGTCGTGCTTGTGAAAGTGACAGTGAAAAAAAAAAAAAGAAAAGAAAAGACAGTGATTCGTGAATAGTTAAGATCACCTGGCCAGGTAAAGTAGAAATCTATTTATACCCGGGTTAGTTAATGATGTTTAGATAAATGATTTTGTGAAGTTCAGGAAAGAGAGAATGTTTTATTTTGTTTGATTCCATATGCATTGATGGTTCGTTCTATGGACATGTGTAGTAAAGTTATAGACTTTACTAGTGGTTTGATGTGACGAATGCATGATATATGAATGGAGATCGTAAGCAAGCTGTGAGTGTGTTTGGGCTGTGCGCTAGTCCTTCCTCCATCAACATCACCCGAGGTTGACAGTGCCTGGCTAGTAGAATGGATGTGTGACTGGATCTATGGATGGCTATGTGACTGGATCTATGGATGGCTGTGTGACTGGATATATGGATGGCTAGATCATAATCTGCTCTCTTGTACATGACGCTGCTAAGTCCATTGTTACGGTGTGGAAGGTTCGCCTGGGGGAGGGCATGTACCCGGTGTTCATGGCCGACTGGTTACGGGTGTGGCCCAGGCATCAGATCTTCCTGATGAGGTACGAAGACTACGTGGGTCATGAGAGAGAGCGGATTGCCGAGCTGGTCACTTTCTTGGACTGAGTAAGCTGGCCGGCCTTTATAGAATTGAGGCTTTTTTTGTTTGTTGGTCATGTGTCTGAAGGAAGGGAGGGCGGGGAGGTGGGAGAGATGGGTCCAGGGGAGACAAGTTAGATAATAGATGTGTATATGCTTGCGTGTGTGTTTGTGTGTGAGTGGGTCGTGGGTGCGCGCGCGCATGTGTGTGTGTGTGCGTGTAGTGGCTCATCAGTTTAGTATCTATACACTTCAAGTGATATTGGGCAAATCTAAAACTAACGATCAAAATTACCAAGCAGTAACTGCGATAGTGGTAAGTATGATAACAGTGTATCCTAACAGTAACAGTTGATAGGAAAACATCAACTATTGAATATGACTTACTTTGACAAAAAAAGCCGGTAATGGAACTATGAAGTAATGAAACTGCAGTGTGTCGCAGTGTGTGGTGGTGGGGGAGGGATGGGTAGGGTGCACGTGTGCAAGCGTATGTATGTGTGTGAAGGAGGACAGGGGGGAAGAGGAGATGACTCGTGCATTGTGTGGAAAAGGGATTCGAACAAACAAAACGTCAATGTGCCAAGTTCACGCACGATCATTTTATTTTTTAACAACGATCATCAAGTCAGTGTTGTGCGCAAAACTCACACACACCACACACACACACACACACACACACACACACACAAAGGCACGTGCGCGCGCAAGCAGGCACAGAGAGAGAGAGAGAAAGAAAGAGAGAGAGAGAGATTAACCTTTTTTTTCAGTTTCAAAAGTGAGAATGAAGATCAAGACTTCAGTGAGTAATTGAACAGTCAAAACATTCATACTAGTTCATGTAAATTAAAGTTGTTTATCCATGCAGCATCAATATTGCTAATCATTTTCGCAAAACTAAAGAAAGCTGTATACAGGAATATTATTGATTGAAGTCATACCGGCCGTTTGTAGCCCGGCCGACCGTGGTGGTCATATCAGGGCTGCTGACTTATGGAAATTCATATTAAATATTAATCCATGTAGCGCTGCAAATTTACACAAAAACTTTTGAACAGTGTGGGTGAAAAGAATTGTTAGAATTGGCAGTCTTAACACTGGGAATAACGAGTTTGGTTGAACGAAACTAAATAAGCGTGTCAGAACTTTGTTCGTATACAACAAGCAAAGCAGGATTTGTTTGCACTGAATTTGTTTCAAACGTATTAGCAAACACTAAATCATTTCATCGGTTGACGGGGGATGGGGGTTGGAGGGTTAGTATTTTATGATGATTGTGAAAATAAAGTCCCACTGGAAAAAAAAATAATAATAATGCATCTTTATCATCTACATTGGCAGGCAAGCAGCTGCATCAAGGGAGTTTAAATCTTGTTGCTGAAACCCTAAGTCTGAGAGGATTGATTTCCCTTGTCTCCCGCAAAGTTGTGTCCGTGTGTTTTCTTTCCCGATGGTGGGAATAAAAAAAAGAAGCCTAACACATTTTTAAGATCGGTTTTTCAGTTCCTTTTATAGATCAGCAAAAGGCACATGACCCTTTCGTGGCTGTCATACATAAAAACACTTCGAAGAAAAAAACGAACAAAGTCTGGAGAGAAAGAGAGAGCGAGAGAGAGAAGGCGAAGGGGAGAGAGAAAGACAGTGAGAGAGAAAACAGATATATGCCTAGTACATACACAAAATCGTAACTTAATCATTTAAAACATTGATGTCGTTAAACTGGTTAAAACTAGACTGTGCTGACCGCGATAGCCATTCTGCTACTTCATATCAATCAAACTACGAAGTCATTAACATTTCAATGCAATATAAAATTGTGTGTGTGTTGTGTGTGTGTGTGTGTGTGTGTGTGTGTGTCCATTCTGCCGTCTTTGACGATGTATATATCGTCAAAAACGGCAGGATGGACACCGCATTATCATTCACCCGTAAAAATTGTCTTTATCTAGTCGCCAGAATACGAAATACAATCTAAAAGGTTACAAACTGTAAAACAAAACAAAACAAATTACAGTTTTTTCTAGAACAACGGCAGTGTAAGAAACCAAAAAAGCTATGGACAACACCAAAAAGCAGATTTTTTTTTTAATGACGTAATCAATAACAGCGGCAGAAAAGAGGAAATTACAGGCATTGAATTTTCAGAAGATGAAGTGTATGCGGTGTGGTAGGATTGAGAGAGAGAGAGAGAGAGAGAGAGGAGAGAGAGAGAGAGAGAGAGAGAGAGAGAACCACACACGCATAAACACTCTCTGTGTCTGTCTGTCTGTCTGTCTGTCTGTCCTCTCTCTCTCTCTCTTCCTCTCTCTCTCTCTCTCTCTCACACACACACACACACACACACACACACACACACCCACACACACACACACAATTGCCTACAGGGTTCTTCATTGCAACGGAGCTTGGGAACTGTTTCTTTCACTCTCATTTCTCGTCTCTTTGTCCTGTGTAAAAGCCTTTTATTTGTGAGGGGAAAAAAAGCATGTAGCATTCGTGTGTTGCATTCGTGTGTTCGCAGAATCCAATCTGTCAGATGAATGTCCTGGGTTTTTTTTCAGATAAATTCCATGTTTTGTTCTGTTTTACAAATGGCAGCTGTTTAAAAATGATTGTAAAATCCATTTCTTTCTGTTTGTCTGTCTCTGTGTCTTCGGACAAAGTGTAGGGGAGGGAGGACAAAGAGTAATGATTCTTAAACACACTAGCGAGGACAGAAAAAATGTATAATAAAAAAAAAGAAAGAAAATAATCCTTTCAAGCCCTTCTGAGATATGGAGGATGAACAACAACAGCAACAACAAAAGCAACAACAACAAAACAACAGCAACAACGACATCGATAATGATAACAATAATGATAAAATTAATAATTATAGAAATAATGATGATAATAATATCATAAAAATCATAATGACAATGACGATGATGATAATGATAATAAATGTAACGACGATGATTATGATAATAAAAACGATAGTGATGACGACGGTGATGATGATTGATGATGATAACCATATTGTTTTTATAAGTGGAACGTTATGTAAAAAGTGAAAGTTTGATAGAGAACAGAATACGTATTGTCACCAATCCATGTAAAGTGAGAATCTGGTGATTACAATAAAACATGAACAGGTCATCAGTCTGCCTGTCCTGTCAATACAAACTGGTGGTGGTGTTTTTTACAACTCCACCCCAACTCGGCCCACACACTTACTTCTCCCCCCCCCCCCCCCCCCCCCCACCCCAACACACAGGCCTAGACGTACTCATGCACGCATGCAACGCACTTTTGCAGGCATGCTCACTCATCTAGACGAAGAGACAGAGACAAAGACAGACAGATAGAAGGGAGAAAAAATGGGGGGGGGGGGGGGTTGTTCTTTCTCCATGTATGGTTTTATTCTTTTGTTTTCTGATAAATAACATGCAGGAATTCCCAGAGAAGCTCATCACGGGGGAAAAAAAACAAATCAAATAAGCTAGTTTGCAATTCATGATCTTTCGTTTCTTCATTTATTTATTTCATTACCATATTCATGTTTTTAGCTTTCGCATTAAGCAGAATCCGCTCCCCTGGAGACATAATTAGGCGAGGTGCAGAATGCACGAGGATGCGGACACTGCATGCCTCGTGGCACACTCGCTGAGGTCCTGGAAGAAAGGGGGGAAAACCGCACTCAGAAACTGGAGCATAAAAGATTGGGCTGGGAGAAAGAAAGTTGTAGCATCTCTCATCTTCATGCTACCCAGTGGCATTACCCACCACGATGCTCATCCACCCCCTGCCCTCCCTCCCTCTCTGTCTCTCTCTCTCTCTCTCTCTCTCTCTCTCTCTCTCTCTCCTCTCTCTCTCTCCTCTCTCTCTCTCTCACACACACACACACACACACATACACACACACACACACACACACACACACACACACACACACACACACACACACACAGACACACACACACACACACATTCGAAATAAGAATAAAAAGTCAAACCGTAATGATTAAAACGAATTTTAAAGAGACGGTAAGACATTTTAGTTTTGATTGTAGTTATGCACTGCGAATTTTTGAACGTGCATTATTCTGGATTGTCGGTATTCAGGCTTATGGTGCTTGGAATTGTAGCATTGTTTTAATTCATGTTTGTTGTGGATTTACTGTGCATTTAAAAATGTTCAGTGTTTCTCTCTCTCTCTCTCTCTCTCTCTCTCTCTCTCTCTCTCTCTCTCTCTCCTCTCTCTCTCAGCCCCACTTCCACCCCTTCCTCTTATACAGCCACTCCAAGGGTTTGTCCTGTCGCAACCTTGGCACTGGCAATCCCCAGGCAGCCATCAATACCAAGTCACCAAGAGGCGACCCAGCAGAGGAGACACTGCACTGCTGAACTTGTTTTTTGTTCCGTGTAGTGCCAGAGACAAACCATTCACCTGTCCGAACGTTGATCGGTTAAAATGAGTTTTTGAGATGGTTTATATAGAGAAGTCCTTTTTTGGGTAACAACCATGCCGGTTTATAAGCAGTTCTTTGTTATGATTGTCATAGACACCTTTAGAATATAGGGATGTATTGAATACACGTATACTGTTTTGAAACTTGTTTATAGCATATCTGTACAACCCCTACACTTAGCTAAAATAGGATTAACAAACTGGCATGTTGTTTGATAGTTATATGTATATGGATGAAGGGAAGGAAGAACAAATCAGATGAATAAACAGGTAAACAATGGCTAAATCAGTAAGGTAGCAAGGTAGGTGACGTGGACTCCCAAGTGAAACAATTACATACACATAATTCTTATGCCGCCTGCGGTTCCCGTTCACCTAGATCATACACAGAGAAGAGGCACGCAGAAAGCGAGGAAATTGAACTCGGACACAACAAGACCCAACCTTGGAGGTTCCCGATTGTTCGGTGCTAATTTCTTCTGCGTGTGCGGTGCTCGATGAGTGGATATTGGAAACAGTATTGGTTTGGAGTTTGTTGATTTATGTGTATGGTAGTATTTCACTGTGGGAGCAATACTCCTCATGTGTTTACCTTCGCCAAGAAAGTTTCATTGACTTGCATCTGCCGCGTGGTTGTTTTGTCTGTCAGCAATATTACGCAAAGCAAAAAAAAAACGCCTGACTGGACAGAAATATAGAGGGAATACGGATTGTGGCCCAATGACGAAGTCACTCAATTTTCGCGCCAAAGTGTGTTGCGAATCCGGATCAAAGTTGGGTCCAGGGTCTGTTCGACGTTGACGGAAGTGTGCGTTCTCCCGATAATCCTTTTTTTTTTATAGTGTATGTTTTCCCGTCTCACGTAAGGTTTCGTAATAAATCGGTCAATGGACAAATCATTCAGTTATTAAAAAAAAAAAAAATTTAAAAGCCGACCACGCATGTTTCTAGTCTCCTTTATCCAAATCATATCACTTTTTTTATCTTCTGTTTTTCTTTTCTCTTTTGTTTTAGTTATTTACTTTTTTTTTTTTTGGCAGCTCCTCTCAACAACACCTACATGAACAAAGTCATGGCTTTCCATCCGGTGAACTCCGGCACAAAGGGTACCAGAAGTACGGCCCCATGCTGGACAAGACCAAGAAGATTCTGGACGATTTCTACCAGCCCTTTATCGACGCCCTCGCCGACATGCTAGGGGACGAGCGATTCCGGTGGAAAGACGTTCCGCATTAATGATGGCGTCCAGGCTCTCTCCTCTCTCTCTCCCTCTCTCTCTCTCTCTCTCTCTCTCTCTCTCTCTCTCGTGTTTGTATGTTTGTTTTTATAGGTGTGTCAGTTGTTATAGTTGAGCACTCTTTTTCTGATGGGTGCCTACTGGGACCTTTCCATGTTTTCCTATCACCACTGAAAGGTTGGTATGGATTGTAGGACATTCAATCTCTGTATGTCGATGAGTATACACACTAAAGGCCTTCAGGCGTCAGAAGTTCAGCACACGTATACGAAGTATTTTTACGTTTGCTCCATCCGATAAAAAGGTATGTTTTCATCCATGTCTGTTGTTTTCTTTTTTTCATTGCGTATCAGAAGGTGTACGCAAAAACCACGGAACCTGATTTAACCCAAACTGCACCAAATAATAGTGTGAGGCCTAACAACGAAGGCATTAAATTTTGATGCAGAACTGTTATGCATATCCGGAGAAATCGGCAGATTCGGGATCTGCCACCAAGACGTTTATTTATAATCACGATTATTACACATTAATTGTTTTTGCTAAATCAGCCGATTTTTGCAAAAGATGGAACGTGGCCCAAGGAAAATTTGATGTGTTTTCTTGTGTGCGGATCCGGATCAGAATATGGATCCACAGATCTGTTCCCAATAATGCTAAAATCATCACAAACATAAATTTTCACTGGACATGCACATTGACAAGTTATAGCTGTCAATTGGTTACTCTCGTCGACATAATACATTTTCATATGGTACTAAAATGTTATTGTTATATAAACGTTAACATTTCAGTTTTGTTTGTTTGTTCGTATTTTGCTTGTTCCATTTCGACAGGAAAAATGAACGGGAAGTAACTCCTTGAGCATGTGGGGACTATTACTTCCCCTGGCAGACAATATGTTTGTTTCCCCTCACAAGCAGACTCAAAGGCCCGATCCCGGATTCGTTCGACTGTGGCTGAGGTCGATGCTACTCTAAATACCCTTGTACCTACCTTTTTTTATGCAGTAGTCCCTGACAGCAGATTAAATCAAGTGGAAAAGACGACACGTCAAGTGAAGACGGACTTTGTATGGATTGTCATTCATATCCTTGATTAAACGGGAAAACGTCATTTCATTATGGAAACTCTGAAATAATCATGATACATATGTGTGTGACCAAAAAAGTATCCGTCTAATTTTCAGCTCAATTTCGTGTTATTGTTTGTGAACTTGCGGTATTTTGTGATTTGGGGTTCCTGTTTGAAATTGATATCTATCTTATTAATTTCAAAAGAATGTAATTATGGTTTGCATACATTCAAAAGATCTTATTCAAATAATGCTTTATTTATGGTTATTTGAATTTGGCGCATCGTGTTTGACCAGAAATAATCCAAACATCAATTATGTTTTGAAAGGTCATATTTTAAATTCCTGAAAAAAGTTATTTTAGATTGATGTGTATTTTCAGTAGTTTAGCAAATGATGGGTTGAATTTAGACATACCTGATTTTTTGTGTTTATTTACTTATTTTGAAAAGTTAGATGCAAATCCATTAAAATGTTTCTTTAGTGATTTTGAAATGTCAACTTTAGGATGAATTTCATTCTTTCGTAATGATGAAAATGCCATACAGATAATCATCATTTTTCTTGATATGGTTTTAGTTCTTAGTAGATCACACTGGAATTGTGATTGTGTTCTGTATGCCTTGTATGAATTTTTGAAGGAAAAAAAGAGAAATAAAGATCTGTGCGTTACCGCTGATCGTTTTCTGGTATCTACCTCGAAACATCTCTGTTTTTTCTTGCTTTCTCTGTGTGTGTGTGTGTGTGTGTGTGTGTGTGTGTGTGTGTGTGTGTGTGTGTGTGCGTGCGCGTGTCTGTCTGTCTGTCTGTCTGTCTGTGCTTGCGTGTTTGAGCGTGCACGCTCGAGCGCGCGCGTGTGTGTAAGTAGGTTTGTGTGTGTTGTGTTGTGTTGTGTTGTGTCGTTCCCTTGATGCAATATATAAACATGCTATCAAAATCGTAAATTACCCTCTTCACCCACGTGTGTGTGTGCGCGCGCGCCTGTTTGTTCGTGCGTGTATATGTGTGAGCGTGTTTTTCCACTTCCTTTCTTGTATTCAGACATGTTTTCTACATCGTAATTCACCCACATCATGCAGGAGTGCGCGCGCGCATTTGATAAAGAATGCAAAGACGCTAAACAAAAAGCTCGTGAACTTGTAAATGCACACAGAAAATCTATGAAAAGGAAGGAAAAGTATTCAGGTATAAAAGAATCGGAGAGTAATGAGGAAGTAGAAAATGGAAACGGTAATAATGACGATGAAGGTGGGATAATCGAGAATAGACACCTCGTTGCCTTTGTGGATGCAAGGAAGAATTACCGATAGTTAAAACAAGGCAAAAATATATAAATAAAATAAATCAGCGTATAAAAAGGAAAGAGCGAATAGACTGAGTAATGCTGTTCATAACGCTAAATTATTCTGGTCTGAAATAAGATCAACTACACATACGCATAAAAAGAAGACAGGGGAAAACATAACATCAGAGCAATCGTACCAAGATTTTAAAGCTGTTTTTAGGACGGAAGAGGCGGAGGGACAACGGACACAGTCGATGAACTAAATGTTCATCTTACCGAGACGGAAGTTGGAAAGGCTATTTCTGGGCTAAAGAATGGCAAAACGTGTGGCTGTGTTGAAATAACCGCATATCGCTAAATGCTTCTGTCTCATTCTTGACTTGTTTATTTGATAAAATTTTCAAAAAGCCGAATTCCCAGTACAGTGGTCACAGTCGATAATTGTACCCATTCTTAAGAAGAGCGACACAGACGTGTCTGATCATTACAGAGGTATTTCCTTGTTAAGTGTCATGAGTAAAATCTATACAAGTGCACTCAGAATGAGCCTTGCAAACTGGATGGATGTAAATGGAAAAATCGACGAGGAGCAAGCAGCTTTCAGACAATTATATTCAACTATAGTTAATACTTTGCGTTAGCATCAGTTATTGAGAAAACATTCAATACAAAGGGTAAGAAACTATATGCAACCTTCATAGATATGAAACAAAATGCGAAGCATATAAATGTACTCCCAGTTTTCCAAACCGCTTATAAATTAGCCAAGTGCTTTGTGAGATAAGAAATAAAGGCAACATAACAGTTTTAAACGGTTATTTAACCGATGCATACTTTTGAAACTGGTATTTTAGTCCTCACTGGGCTAAAGCCTGTGTACATACCAAATTTCATCCAAATCGGACAATGTCAATAATCACGGTTTTTAACGGTCAGATTTTGAAACACTACATGGAAGTGCCATTTGTGTGAGATAACCTTTCTATATACAAAATTTCATTAAGACCCACCAATATATTAAAAAAACGGTTTAACGGTTATATAACCGATATATACTTTGAAACCGGTATTTTAGTCCTCACTGGGCTATAAATATAAAGCCTGTGTACATATCAAATTTCATCCAAATCGGACAATATATCAAGAATAACGGTTTTTAACGTTCAAATTTTGAAACACTATATAGAAGTGCCATTTGTGTGTGATAACCTTTCTATATACCAAATTTCATTAAAAATCCACCTACATATAAGAAATAACGGCAGAATAACGGTTTTTAACGGTTGTTTAATCCATTTTTAGCATTACATCACTTAATATGGACAGAGGCTCCGATTTGTCACGAGATCATCCAAACCGCTTATAAATTGGCCAAGTACTTTCTGAGATATTCCATAAAGAAGAAAATCCGTTATAGGCCGTTACAGCCGTTAGTAACGGCTATAGCGGTAAACTAAAACATCGGGCATCATCCGTGGCCCATAATGAACATGCCTACAAATTTTCAGAAAGATCGGCCCAGTAGTTTTGTCTGGAGCGAGTGGAACACATTTTGACCACTGACAGACAGACAGACAGAACCACAGACAGCATTTCTTCGTTCCCATTCTAAAGTACTCCCTGTTCTATAAGAACTGGGAGTACAAAAAGGCTTTCGATTCAGTTAATCGTGTTTCCGTCTTTGAAACTCTCGTGAGAGGTCTGTCTGGTCCATTTCTAATGGCTTTAAAGGCCATGTCTTCATCAATTGTGTCCAGTGTTCGCGTCAACGAAACAATGACTGACTTGTTTGAATGTCCTGTTGGTGTCGGACAAGGTTGTGCGTTGAGTCCTGCCCCTTTCTCTCTGTTTATACATGAAATAGCCGTAGCCATTGAAGAAATTGGAAAACATGGATAACAGTTACACACTGGTTGAATTGTTCATCTTATTGTTCGCTGATGATCTAGTGCTTTTATCAAGAACACCAGCAGGATTACAAAATCAATTGAAACATCTTTGTGCACTATGCAAGAATCGGTTCTTAGATTTTAACGTAAATAAATCTAAGGTTATGGTATTCAGGAAAGGTGGTTACTAGGGCAGAAACAAAAAAAAAATGGTTTCTGTATAGCGAGAAGCTGGAATTTGTAAACAGTTATACATATCATATATAGGTTTTACATTTACAACAAGGTTACGTTTTGTGCAAGGGGTCAGCCACATTGTGACGAAGGGAAAGAAAGCTGTCTTTGACTGTGCTCGAGTTCTTCTCAGTTTCAGTTTCATCAAGGAGGTGTCGCTGCGTGCGGACTAGTCCATATAAGCTACACCACATCCACTAAGTTTTGAGACCACACTACGTATGATATTAAGCTGATGGATAAATGAATTAACAACTAAGATGAGAGAATTGAAGAAGAGGGTCTCGTGGCTACGACTAAGCATATGTCTGACCTACGCATTAGCCCAATGCGCTGATCAGACCTTGAGTGCCTAACATTGGTTGTCTTGTGTGTGTGTGTGTGTGTGTGTGTGTGTGTGGTGAATGTACATATCTGTGTGTATGGATGTGTGGGCACGGGCCCATGTGTATGCGCGTGCGCTTGAGTGTGTGCGTGTGCGCGCACGTGTGGGTGTGTGTGCGCACACGCGTATGTGTGTGTATGTGTGCCTGCATGTATGTGCGTGTGTGTGTGGGTTTGTGTGAGCATACACACGTATCTGCATATGTATGTGTACATATATGTGTGTGTCTTTGTATGTGGGCGTGTACGCATGTGTGTGTGTGTGTGTGTGTGTATGCATTTGTGCATTCATGTATATGTGCGCACACGTGTGGGTGTGGACGTGCACATGCACGCATGTGCATATGCATGTGCGAAGGAGCTAGCGCACGTACGCGCACACATATGTGTGTGAGCGTTCGTGTATGCGCGTGCGCGGATGTGTGTGTGTGTTCAGAAGATTACTTAGGATCAAGAACAAGAACAAGACCATCAAATACAACATATACGTGCACGCGCACACACACATACACATAACAATAAGAACAACAACTTTTCCTCCTCACACACACACACACCCATGCACACACACATCGCGCGCGCATTTCTCGGATTCAATAAAATTACAAAGACAGACGTACTTTTAACTTCTTGACGCCCAGGTCCAGCCAGTCTTGTTGTATGGGTCAGAAATCTGGGGTCTAGATGCCATAGAAGCGATTGAAAAAGTGCATACCTAGGCGTATAGGCGATTTTTCAGCGTCTCCACTAAAATCCCAAACGTGTGTATGTGTGGAGAGCTAGGCAGATATCTCATATACGTCAATTCATGCTTGAGAGCAGTGAAATATTGATTGAAACTACTACATATAGATATTAACAGATTGCCCAAGCAAGGATATTTAATGGAGCTCAGTATTGAAGAAAATGGGAAATCATGTTGGGCATCTAAAGTAAGAAATGTGCTTCAAAACAGTGGATCTGGTTTCGCTTGGCTGGACAAAAGTGTCAAAAATGAACGATTTTTCTGTCATTATTAAGAGAGCGTCTAACAGGAAACTTCATTGATGACTTGTCCACTACAGTTAACGGGAGTGAGAGATTTTCTCTGTTGTCTTCCTTTGAGTCAGCAAACCATTTGTTGATAATATATTAGAGATATCATCGCTAAATTGAGAATGCGTACCCTCCCATTTAATGCAAACATTGTTTTTTTTATATATACTCAAAATGAGACCGCAGAGGTATTGTGTATTTTTTTTTTTTTTTTTTGTAGAACTGAGATAGAAAATGAAATTCACTTTGTAATGACCATACTACAAGGAACTACGACACAAATGCCTGGCACAAACCAAATTAATGAGGAATTATTTGGTGATTTAATGAAATATACTGAACAAACCAAATTAATGAGGAATTATTTGGTGATTTAATGAAATATACTGAACAAACCAAATTAATGAGGAATTACATGGTGATTTAATGAAATATACTGAACAAACCAAATTATGAGGAATTATTTGGTGATTTAATGAAATATACTGAACAAACCAATTAATGAGGAATTATATGGTGATTTAATGAAACATACTGATGTCGTATATGTGCAAAACGGTGCTCAGTTCGTGCATCATGCCATGAAAAGCGTGAAATACTGATTGAAATTATAAAATGAATTAGTACTGCCAAGTCTGTTTTGAAAATTCGTACAGTCTAAGTTGTGGGCCGCTGGCCGAAATCGAAATATAGTGAATGGGGAAAGGGGAGGGTGGAGGGTAAGGATGAAGGGGATTAGTTATGCTTTATGGATGATTCTAATGACAGGAGATCGGGTCAGAGAGGGGCTGGGATAGTATGAAGGCGTAACTGAGTTTAATTCTCTTGAGCTCAGCTATAATCATGCCTTGCCGTGTGTTTAAGACTCAGAAAATAGAATCTGTGTTATTTGTATAAACATAATGAATTTTGATTGTATGATACTGTTATTTAACGGAAATGTTAAGAGTCTGCTGACGTTTGGACATGAAAGCATCCGGAATCTTTCTTCCCCATCCCCACCCCAGAAGATGCAGGCACCTGCAGACTTAAGTCACCAAATTCAGAGACGAATCTATGAAAATAAATGAAATTCGACCATGCTGTTGCCATCCTCATAAGTGACCCCAACTGCACACTCAACAACATTAAGCAGAAACCGCCCGACACCGAAAAATCCCCCATACATATCTATACCTTTGATAGGACTTGAACCCAGCTCTAACCAGTCAGCAGCGCTTGACTCTAACCACCGCACACCTCCGCGTGAGGGTTAATGTTCTTAATTAAGACAGTACACGCACTATGTGTTTGTCAGGTGGCGGCAGTTGAACTAGATGGCCAAGAACGATCGAAGAAGCGTAATCGATAGTCCAGTTTGAATAGCTTACACGTGTGTTCATAGGTGTTTTTTTTTTTCGTGAGTGGTTCATTGAAGACATACCCTCCCTTAAATTTTGAGCCCTATAGAAGAAAAAAAAAACCTGAAAAAAAATCGTCGAAATCATGTTCTGGCGCAGATCTCTCTCTCTCTCTCTCCTCTCTCTCTCTCTCTCTCTCTCTCTCTCTCTCTCTCTCTCTCTCTCTCTCTTAACCCTACTTACCTAAAATACTCTAAAGTACATCGCTTTTGTTTGGTTTTGTTTAGGTTTTTTTTTAATGATTGGGTTTATATATCTTATTTTGCTTTCGGATGGGAGTGGCGGGGGGGGGGGGGGGGGGGGGGGTATTAATCGAAATGTACTTTTTGGTGGGGGGGGGGGGGGGTTTACTTTAACATTTGTAAATAATTTTTGTACAACTACAGTTATTTTACGTTATTGTACGGGTATTTTTTCTGTAATCCACTTTCACCCGTTGCTGCTTTGCAATTGGCGTTTATTTCTTTTAAAGTCTTCTAAACGAATGGGGCAGAAATATTGCTTACTACAGCTTCATTTCTTGTCTATTTTTTCCCGTTTGAGAAGTTGTTCACCAAGGTTCTTATCCACCAAATAACTTGTCTTTATAGGCACATCCGATTAGATCCTTACTTCAGAAGATGCTGAGGCTTCATTTCAGGAGTAAAACTAATACGCAAAAGAAGTTATGGTGTTGGCATATAGTATTTATCATGTCTTCACTATTTTTTTTCCTATATTATACTTGAAAAGCTGGTTCATGTTCATGCTTTTACAAGGGACTTCATGAAAGATAAAAACGTGACTATGGTTTGTTTGTTTTTTAAGAGTTACTAGCAAAATCACACAGTGAACAAACTGGTCCTTTGCAATTTCATTTCATTTTTTTAAGCGAAAACGTTGTGACAAGCTATACGTTTACAACTGACACGTTTTATATTATTTTTTTCATAAAGCTATTTCCATAATCAGCCGGGGGAATATCTGGTGCAGGGGCAACAAAAAATTACTAGATCGGAAAGATCATAAATCTGTTCGTCTCGAGAATGTGTGAACAACAAATACGATCGTTCTTTTTTATCCCACACAGTATGAGAGAAGGCTGGGTCTCTCTCTCTCTCTTAGTCTTGTTTCGTTCAATCGCTTTGGTTTGTTTGCTTTCTCCTTGAGTTTTCGTGACCTCCTTTCCTGGCCGAAAACTTTGCTATCAAGTGACGTCGTTGTCCGGCGAGTTTTCTACTGTTTTTAATAAGAGGTTAGGTGATTATTCTTCTTTTTTTCTAATAAAAATAATTTGACGATGAATGGTGGTTTCATTTACGTGAGTTTAGTCTGTACGTTGGTAGTGTACTATTACTACTACTACTACTACTACTACTACTACTACTACTACTACTACTACTACTACTACTACTACCACCACACCACCTCCACTACCACTACCACTACCACCACAACCACTACTGCTACTACTACTACTACTGCTACTACTACTACTACTATACTACTGCTGCTGCTGCCGCTCGTTCTGTCATCACTACTACCACCATTACTACTACTACAACTATTACTACTACTACTACTACTACTACTACTACTACTACTACTACTACTACCACCTCCACCACCACCACCACCACCACCACCACCACCACCACCAATGGCAGCAGTCTTAGCTACTGTTGTTCTACTGTTGTCATTATCATAGTTGTCTGTATGCTTCTTACTGTTGTTCTACTGTTGTCATTATCATCGTTGTCTGTATGCTTCTTACTGTTGTT
>CM031604.1:29668878-29671378 GCA_018398815.1 Conus ventricosus
CAAACTTCCCCAAAGGGTTAAAAAAAAATATATATATATATATTATATATATATATATATATATATATAATATATATATATATATATATATATATATATATATATATATATGACATAAGAGCAAGCTTTGTTTATAATTCTATATTTCTTGCAGTCATTGCAACACCAAGCTGCTGCTGTAAGTTGCTGGAATGGTGCTCACTTACTTATCCTTGGAATTTATTAGTTCATTATACATATATATATATATATATATATATATATATATATATATATATATATAATATATATATATATATATATTATTATATAATATAAGAGAGCGGAGGGGCACTGTTAAAGCCCTCATGACGTATTGGCCGAAGGGCAGTGAACTGTCAGAGGTTCACCGTATTTAGGGCGACGGCTTGATGGAAGGCTGGGAGCCTGATCCACTCCTTCGGCCGCCATTAGTCTTCCCTGAAGTAAATCAGGTGTTGTTGTTTGTCCGTCGAGACGACGAACACCATCTAGTCATCCTGGGATCGGGGGTGAGTGCGTGGATGGCTGGTCAGGCCGATCTGCGCCCGAAAAGACCTATCACAGTACGGACAGGGGATGGTGGCAGCAGTTGGAGATGTGTTGACACAGGTCTTCCTGACCATCCTGCGCTGCTCAGCTGCAGCAATTCTGTTACTTTCACAGGTTTCTGCACCTTTGCGGACTGTTGATCGCCACCCGTCTCTGTCCTGGGCAGTCTGCCCCCATGTTGTGTGGCTGATGTCGAAGGCCTTCAGGGAAGATTTCAGGTTGTCTTTGAAACGTTTCTTCTGGCCTCCATGAGAGCGTTTTCCTTGTTGTGGTTCGCCAAACAATAGTTTTTTTGGCAGCCGATGGTGTGGCATGCGAACTACATGCGCTGCTCAACGAAGCTGTGACTGCATCAGAATGGTGCAGATGCTAGGCAGGCCAGCACAAGTGAGGACTTCAGTGTCCGGAATCTTTTTTTTTTTTTTTTTTTTTTTTGCTGTCCCAACCTCTGCGCCACCTCAGAGGCAGTGGCTCCCACGCCGCTCATTCCGACACCCCGTCCACAGCCACAGCCCGGTCGGCCCCGCCACAGCCCCGGCACCGGCAATCCACAGGGGGCAGTCAATGTCAAGTCAAGAGGCAACCCACCGGAGGAGACACTGCACTGCTGCCGAGTCACTTCGGTGGTGTTCAGTGGCGCCTGTTCTGAGCTACATACGCAGGACACCACCTACTAAGCCCGCTACTGACGACAATAATTGCTTAGTCGCGGAGCCGACTCGCCCTCCGGAGGGCGCCACCACGTCCGTCCAACGACAGCCCCATGAGTCTTCTGAGGCAGGTGGTGTGGAGATGGTTCAGTTAATCAGGTGTACACTTAATGAACAGAAAAGATGGTCCAGCCGGAGAAAAATCGGACCCCACGAGGGGTTTGAACTCACGACCGTCACTTCCACAGACAAACACTGTGACCATTCGGCTACAGCCCTCTGTATACCGTCCATCACAGACGTCTGTTATACCTGTCGCCATCATACTCAGATCCTGTGCGTGACTGCATCGATTGGCGTTGATGAAATCTCCAACAGGGCCTCCATCACGATTTGATTGATGGTGACCAGCATGTCAATACCACCCTGACGTCTTTATTGATGACGGAGACATCGACATCAGTTGTAGGGCTGTGTGTATCGATATGAAAGACTGTGTCAATATTACGGATAGGTTGTTGTTGTTTTTTGTTGTTTTTTGCCCGTATAGATTTTTTTTCAACCATGTATTGGCATTTGCAAAAATATCTGTACTTAATAATGAACGACTGTGCGTACACAATCAAAAGAATTGCTTACCCAGTGATAGAGGCAAAAAGAAAATAGAGTGCAAGTGTTTCAATTGTACAGAACATAGATGACCTGAAATGAAGAAGTGTATCTTTACATGCATCTACATAAATCAAACAAAGCATGCCCAGGTATGCACGCGCGCGCGTGTTTGTGTGTGTGTGTGTGTTGTCAAGTCAAGTCAAAATTATCTTTTATTGAGGGTTAAAAGAATAAGCTTTACAGCTTTTATCATCCTGCCCTCACAAAAAAAGCAGAAATGTTGTGTGTGTGTGTGTGTGTGTGTGTGTGTGTGGTGTGTGTGTGTGTGGTGTGTGTGTGTGTGTGTGTGTGTGGGGTGTGTAAGCACGCTCGCGTGCATGTGTGTATGTAGGTCCATGTGTCTGTATCCTAATCTCTGTGTGTTTGTGTTTCTCACATCTCAGTTTACGCAGATGCAAACAGGCCACTGGTATGATGAACTCGATCCATTTATCTGCTCACAATCTGTTACAGGCTGCAGTAGAGACAAGCCAAACTCGAGACGCCCAGTATCTACGACACACACCGAGAACTGCCGCAGTGACAGGGGATCGCCATTACTTGTCTCCACCGTTCGCATCAAAATCAAACAGGAAACACAGAAGAAAACAAAGAAAGCAGGAAAGAAC
>CM031604.1:29681378-29886378 GCA_018398815.1 Conus ventricosus
TTTAACTTTTGTTTTTTTAAAATTAGGGGGGGGGGGGGGGGGGGGGTGAGGGGGGGGGAGGGGAGGGTTTTTGTTTTTGTTTTTTTTTTGGGCACTTCTTTTGTTTTTTTTTTTCTTTTTGGTGGGTGGGCAAATGTATAAGGAAACCCCATCCAGACCATCGTAAAGTCAGTGATGACTAAAAAGTTATGTTTTTTCAGTTTGCTCTTTATGTATCTGTGGCCCTTCGTTTTCTCTATCGGATTCTGCTTTTTTTTTTTTTTTTTTTTTTTTTTTTTTTTTTTTTTTTTTTTTTTTTTTTCCCCCGGGGTTTCCCCCCCCCCCCCAAAACCCAAAAAACAACCACCCCACCCCAAAACAAAACACAACACACACACCCCCCCGCCACACAAAACCGCACACCCCACCCCCACACACACGCACAACACACACACACACACACACCACACGAAAACCCCACACACAACACAAAACACCCCACACACACACACACACACACACCCACGCACGCACCACGCACGCACGCACGCACGCACACACACACACACATACGCACGCCACGAAACGCACGCACGCACACGCACACACACACACACCACACACACACACACACCACCACACCATAAAACACCACAACACAGCACCATACCATACCACAGAGAGAGGGACAGACAGACAGAGAGAGAAAGAGAATACGCGCGCGCAACCCACACACCACACACACACACACACACACACACACACACACACACCCACACACACACACACACCCCACGCGCACAAAAAGCTTTGTTTTATGCTCCCAAAACCCACGGTTAAATGTGCATTGTCGTTTTTTCCCTTTTCCAAGCACAAACACAGAATTAAAAATGGCCCGGGCTTGAAGAGAAAGAACGGGGCATGCTGCACAAAACTCCCTCAAATAAACGACAAGATGGATTCCATTCACACTTCACAATCCAATGGGCTGGATGTTGTTTTTGCACCAGGTTGTTATATTTCTGGGTGACGGGAGATTGGGAAACCATACTCATGTAGATTCCAATGAAATTTCTCCTTTTTTTTTTTCCAGGTCGAAAAAACGCAGACGTCTTCAAAATCAGTCAAACTGCCTCGGAAAGGGAAAAAGACAGAGAGTAAGTTAGATACTGGGAAAAGGGGGAGGAGGGGAAGGGGAGGTCAAAACCCAGTAGTGTGTGTGTGTGTGTGTGTGTGTGTGTGTGTGTGTGTGTGGTGTGTGTGTGTGTGTGTGTGTGTGTGTGTGTGTGCGTGCGGTCGCGCGGGGCGCCCTGTCTTTTCTGTTGTATGTTATTTGGTTGAGGTTTTTTTTCTTTTTCATCGTTGGTTTGTTTTTTTTGCCAGCAGGGTATGTGTTCATTATTTGGTCAATACCCAAATGCATTTGGTCATTTTTAAACTCCTCACTGAAGCAACAATCTCGTTCGGGTAAATCATTAAAAGTGGGTGCAGAAATCGAATGATTTGATGTTGGATTCCCGATTTCGTGTACATTGTATCGATAGTGCTTCGAATTTATTTTTGTGAAAAATAACTTGAAAAAAACAATTCTACAGAACAATATCATCACATGGGATAAAGCGTCGCAATGCAAGCGCGCATGAGTGCGTGTTGTGCGAGTACCTGTGGACGTGACTATTTCACATATCGGGCCTATTTTTCCGGTAGTTTTCAACTCAGCCACCTCAAAGATTGTCAGCCTCAGCATTTCTGGAATACGTGAAAGCGCTTCTAAGATCTTTGCTCCCGGTCAAGTCGTTGGAGTTAGTCATGACTTATCGAACCTTCAAAACTCGCTTGTAACGAGGTTTAAACCACAATTTGTTGTCAAATACATTCCATTTTCAAAGGGTTAGACGGCCTCTGAAAGGCCCTCGTAGACGAGCACTCCTGAGAGCGCACGCAGATGCCGGTGTAAAATCGTTCACCAGGGGAGGTAGTTCTTGGTTAGCAGTCGGTACAAAATGACGGAGTTACTTCCCGTATGCAGATTGATGTTGCTAAACGATCCAGGCTCTGTCCTTTGAAACTGATCCGCCCCATAATGCAATGGGGTCGTCCCTGAGTCACTCTCCGTCTCGCCATCAAGTATCGTTAAAATCAGTTGTGAGGTTTTTGTGTAATCTTGTTCACAGGTAAACAAACAAACGTGTAGTCATGTAACAACCACCCACCTCCTCCCTGCTACCCTCCTCTCCAAATAAACACATAAAGAAAAGAAAAAATAAACACACACACACACACCACACACACACACATATAAACATGAAGAAAAAAAAAAACACTCAATTCGAGTCGACAAAACACTCTGAAAGTTCCTGTGGCGTTGACGTCTAGATCTATAGAATGAACACAGTAGTCAAGCGTGATTCTAAAGTACTTGTGAGGGCAAGGGGTTGTGCGTGTTTGTGGTAAAGGTGAGAGTACAAAAGCAGACGGGTGGGGAGAAGATGGGACAGAGGGAGGAGATGTTTCTTCTTCTTCTTCTTTCTTTCTTTTAGTGTCCACAATCATCATGTTGATTATTCTGACACTTTTGTGTGTATGACCATTTTCTATCCCGCCGTTAAGGCAGCCATGTTTGTTCATTTGGTATCGATGTAAGTGCTTACATCTTCCTTTGTGTAAATTTATCTATGTGCTTCCCATTGTTCACATCTATCAGTATCAGTTTTGCAATAGTATTAGCACTTTAATATCATTCTTAAAAGAAAATCCGTCTTTGTCAATAATGGACGACCATGATGAACCCAAGGGAATGCTATTATGACCATTTCTTGTATGTCACTGGGGTGTTGTTTTTAATGTCACGGCGTTTGTTGTCATACTGACTTTCGAAACTAAATGGAAGTGAGGAAAAAGACGCTTTCTGTTTAGTTGATCTTTTGTCTCCCAGGTCAGAGACGAATTCGACGACCTCAAAACCGCATCCACAGTCATCACAGCAGGAAAAAGACAAAGAGTAAGCCATACGGGTGTGAACAGTTAGCAAGAAAAAGTGGAGAAGGATGGGGGTGAGGGGGATGGGAGGGGATAGAAGGGGGGGGGGGGGGGACTCCTGAAGATACGTACGTACACGTCTATTGGATATTGGGAAGGAGTTCAGGGGGTATTTGAACTTTGAATAGTCTTTGTCCGCTCTCCTTCCTCCTCTCTCCACCTCTGTCAACATAAATTATCACTTTCTCCCTTCATGCCTCCTCCACCTTCTACTACTACTACTACTACTACTACTACTACTACTATCACTGCTACTACTACTACTATTACTACTACTACTACTACTACTACTTTTCCTTCTTCTCTCTCTCTCTCTCTCTCTCTCTCTCTCTCTCTCTCTCTCTCTCTCTCTCTCTCTCTGTCTCTCTCGCTGTAGAATTAGATCACCATGTTGCTATGTTGAATGGTCAGTATGAATGATATGTGCTGAAATAATGTATGCATGACAAGGACAGATTGTAAGACTAGGCTTTGGCCTAAAATCTCCATCCTTGTGTATTAAAGATCAATCAATCTCTCTCTCTCTCTCTCTCTCTCTCTCTCTCGCCCCATCACAACAAATTTTATACAGGTCATCACCTTTATCTTGAAAATTGACTGAATGTGTCTCTATAAAACCCAGACGCCATGACGTACGTTAGCGCGCGCGCGCGCGCGCCAACACACACACACACACACACACACACACAACACACATTTTAACATAAGAGCTGTGACTTCGCATGCTGCTTAACCGATTAATGGAATGACTCACCTGTTGATTGATCGCTCGCTCGATCGATTGATTGCTTGATTGATTGATGAACGTTTAACGCAGGGTCTCCATCCCGGACTGGTTCACCAAGGGCTGGTCTCGCACGGCCACGGCTGGCCAGAGAGACGTGTTCGTAGGGGACAAGCCGCTCTTCCCTGCCTGCAAGTCTTCCTCCCACGGCATTTCCAGACATGGGTTTATTGTGAGTCTGTCTGTCTGTCTGTTTTCTGTCTGTCTGTCTTCTGTCTGTCTGTCTGACTTCTGTTTTCTGTCTGTCTGCCTGTCTTTTTGTCTTCTGTCTGTCTGTCTGTTTCTTCTTCTCTCTCTCTCTCCTCTCTCTCTCTCTCTCTCTCTCTCTCTCTCTCTCTTTTGATTGATTGATTGATTGATTGACTGATTGAGAAGACGCGTTTAGGAAGCAGGGTTCAATCCTTTTTTTTCCTTTTTTTGTCAGTTAGTTGCCACTAAAGAGTAATTAATGTCTGTTTCTGTCCGTCTGACTGTCTGTCTGTCTGCCCGTTTCTCCCTCTCTCTCTCTCTCTCTCTCTATCTCTCTCTCTCTCTCTCTCTCTCTCTCTCTCTCTCTCTCTCTCTCTCTCTCTCTCAATCTCTCTGTCTATTTATCTATTTATCTCCCAGTGTGTGTGTGTGTGTGTGTGTGTGTGTGTGTGTGTGTGTGTGTGTGTGTGTGTGTGTGTGTGTCTGTCTGTCTGTCTGTCTGTCAGTGTCTGTGACCTGTCTCTTTTGTCTTGTCTTCCATACGTCTCACATTCACTACTATGTTCCTTCCTTCGTACGTCAGATGTACACTTATGCATCGTTTATCTGCTCGTTCCCCTCCATCCATCCCTCCCTCCCTCCGCCACTACCTCCCACCGACTCTCTCTCTCTCTCTCTCTCTCTCTCTCCACACATTGCACTGTCTTGTTTTGTACACAAAATGGTCTGTACTTTTTATGCGTTGTTCCGCTTCCACCACAACCCCCTGCCCCTCAACCTCTCTCTCTCTCTCTCTCTCTCTCTCTCTCTCTGCGTGTATTTATGAGCGCTCATTGGCAAAGCCCTTTTCATTCTTTTTTTCAAACAGTTCTGTGGCGGTTTTCCGAAAGGAGGTCAGACACCTGAAACATGAGACTTGCCCCCAGACTTGCCGCCCCCACCCCCCACCCCCCCCCCCCCCCCACCCCCCACCCCCTTTTTTTTTTTTTTTTGCAATGACGTAATTTTTCTTCAGAGTTGAGTCCCATTGTTGTGCAGCAGACGACTTTTTTTTTCCAACCAGCGACGTCGAAGAATGAGTTTCTGTCAAAATGATCATTGCTACCTGAAATAAACAATCAATCAGGAAGAAAAAAGGTATGACCAGAAATGTTGATTAGTGCTGTCCACTGTTCATAAGTGCTGTGAAAGCGCAGTTTAGCTCCGTTACAAGTGTCAGAACAATCAGCTTGTTGATTGAGGTCACTGTAGGCCTACGGATGAAGATGAAGTGAAGCTCTCCCCTCGTGGAAATCTAAGAATTGAACAACCTCCTTTGTCGCTCATAATTCAGACCTGATCAAGCCGACGATGCATCATGAAGGGACGACTGAGCAGATCAACGCATAGCTTGAAGGAGGTGCACATAGTGGAGGGCACGGGAACCGGGAGAGAAGCGTTAAGCCGACCGGTAATGGAGTTCAGCCATTGTTCCCAATGACGTTTTTCCTTCAGTTCAACCAAGACTTAACTTGACATTGCTCGTTGGTAGACCAGTATGTTCACCAACAGATTTTTCACTGGAAACGTACCTTTCGTATTCAATCATTGCAACTGTGGGCGGAGTCCGATTTTATAACCTCCTACATATCCACACACCCACCTCCACTTCCTTGACGTACGTTGTCGATCGGTCTATTGTACGGGCATTTGGGGAAGGCTGCAATCTGTCACGTTACGTCTTTCAACGGAGTTTCCCGTGGTCAGACAAAAAGGATGCAGCTTGATCGTTCCACGTTTTATTTGGGGTGTGCTCAAAGGTGATCAAACTATATCGCGGCCGTCGCGAGTAGAACTGTTGAGCTGATCTGTAGAAACCAATTAAATAAATAAACAACTAAAGAAATGTCGAAAACGGCCAATCATGATGAACAGTATGATTTTATTCAAAATGTTTGTCCAGTTGTGCTGAGGATGAAGAGTGAACAAAGCCAGTGGAAATCTGCGTTAAAAAAATAGGTGCCCCTTAATTCCAGTGAACGCTAAAATATAAGCCTACTTTCCAGATCAGACGAGGAATAAAATGAAAATAGACTGAAGCGTATTCACACAGCGCGTGCATGATATGCGATCAGTATATAGGTATATTTGATGTATGTGACAATGTGCCCCACTTGTCTCTGTTCTGTTTCTCTTGTTATCAGCATTTCTTCCTGTTCGTATGTAAGCTTATATGTACGATTGTTCATGCATGCAAGAATGTGTGTACGTTGTTGTTGTTGTTGTTGTTGTTGTTTTCATTTCAAGTGTGTTTATACATGTTTTTCAAATTTGCTTCTAGTATGTGTATACATCATCTAATATCTGCGCGCCTACAAGTGGAATACGTGTTCCTTTATAGCGTAGCTATCTCTCATACCTTAATCCTGTTTTTTTTGTCGGCTGGCCAGCATTCCTAGTTCTCAAAAACGTTTTATTAATAAACCATACAATCGCTCTGCTTAAAACTGACGTTTCGGTTGTGATTCTTAGGAGTAGTTATCTCCTCAATTACAGACCATACACGCTTTCTTCGCAGGAGCCCAAGAAGTACCTTCCAGCTCCAAGAACCCGTGCTGGTACGATGACCCGTCCAGGAAGGAGCACAGCCTGCGCTGTCTGCCTTACTTCTACGTGGCGGGGGTGGCCAAGTGCGGCACCACGACCTCTATCGCGTCTGCGCCTGCACTCCAGATCATGAAGGGCACATGAAGGAGTACCACTTCTGGGACCGCGAGAGGTTCGGCGAACGTGGACCTGAGCCACAGCGGGAGGTGCTCAAAGTCCACAGAAGTGAGTGAGCATGGGGGTCGGGAGGAGGAGGAGGTGGGGGGGGGGGGGGCGAAAGAGAAATGCCGAGGTAGCTTGAAAGAGTTTCAGTTCAATTTCATCAAGGAGGGGGGGGGGGGCGAGCAGAAAAAGCCGAGGGTAGTTTGAAAGAGTTTCAGTTTCAATTTCATCAAGGTGTCACTGCGTGCGGACTAGTCCATATACATTCGAGGGAGTGCGTGAACAGGGGTGCCATTCTTGGGATGATGACAGGTTCTGTAACGAGGGGGTGTCGAAGGATAAGAAAGGTTCCCTCAAAGTCCACAGAAGTAATTAGTCACAAAATGAGGTGGGGGATGGGAGGATTAGGGAGGGGGGGAGGAAGGAATGGTGAGGTGACGGAGGAGGAGGATTGGGATGCACAGTGTAGGGTTACCATTTCTGGAACGTAGAGAGGTTGATCATGTGGAGATGGTACACTAAGAGGAAATCTTCAAACTCCACACAGGTTAAGTGGCCAGGGTGTGGCTCATTGGGGGTGATAAGGGAGGAGGAGCAGTTGGACAGCGAAGGGGTTGTGTGTGTGTGTGTGTTGTGTGTGTGTGTGGTGTGTGTGTGTGTGTTGTGTTGTTGTGTGTGTGTGTGTGTGTGTGTGTGTGTGTGTGTGTGTGTGTGTGTGACAGACAGAGAGAGTGAGAGAGAGAGTTTTCGACGCAGGAGAGATAGAGAGTTCCACACGCCGTTAACCATTTAGTGTTTGAAAATAGTCACACGTGTAAAATGCTACACTAATTGCAAGAACGATCCCATGTGAGTGGCAGAACTTGCAATCCCAAGTAAAACAATGATTTTTTTAAAAGAGAGATAATAAAGTTATCGATTACATGGTATATACTTGCACAGATTATGCTTACCGTATCGCATTATCGGTCTGCGCATAACCCGTAACCTCAGAATGTATAAGGCAGATCACTCGACCGCCAAACGAATGTTTGTATTTCGTTCCATTCATTAGGATACCCAGTAACTTTTTACCTTCTTTTTTCTTTTTTGCTTGCTTGAGTTCCTCCACTCGGAACCTTGTTCCGTAATCCAAGTTTTTAACTCCCAGTGCCTCTGGCTGTCAGTCGCGCCGCACGTGCTGACCACATAGCTGATGACTGTGCGCAGAGCCATGGACGCTGAAGCAGTATACAGACGCCATCGTTGGAGAACGTGATCTGGCCCTGCTGAAGGACGACCTCAAGTACACGGGAAGCTCCACCAAAATCTTCGGTACGTCCACTCGACTTTTTTTTTAATAGGTGGGTTCTCAGCTCAGTGGTTAGAGCATCGAGTTTGCTGTTGGGTGTTGTGAGTTCGAATACTACGAGGAGGTGGAGGTGGGGGGGGGGGACTTTGGTGTTCATCTGAGTGTGGTGTCGTTCTGGTGATGTCCAGTTTAAGATTCAACAAGTTTGGTGGTGGTAGTGGTGGTTGGTGGTTGTTGTTGTTTTGGGGTTTTTTTTGCTTATTGCATCTTAGCGTGTGGCTAATAACAGCAATGAAACATATATTGGATGTCTGCTTCATTGCAAACAAATGAAAAGAAAGAGCAGTAAGTTTACGTTTGAAATTAACTTTTTTTAATTGTTAAATCTCTACTTCTGGGTACAGTCTTATGTTTCCTTCCCAACGTTTACTCAGACTGAATGGTATGCTCTTCTTAGCCCGAAATGAATTGCAGTAATTTTACACTGATTAGCTTGATCGATACTCTTTCTTTTAATTAGCCAGTCTTGAAGTGGAATATATTTTGGACCTGTGAAACAAAATGAAATTCGTCCCCAATATTTTCCATGTTATGTTCTGTATCATATTCTGTTTTACGGTTACTGCTCCTCATTTCAACCTATTTCAGCATATGACCAGTACAACGAACCATTATTGATGGACTTACCTGTAGACCTGTGTCTGGAACATATGAAACATATAACTGTTCAAAAAGGTTAAGGACCAACTTTCATGACTTATGAAAAAAGAGACAGTCCGATCGACCGGTGCACGCTACAGAGCCGCGTGATTTCTAACTAGCGAAAGTTAAAAATAGTCATCCTTCGCCCCTCTGTGTCTTTGAACAGAAAAAAGTGTTTATCTCACCTTCCATCTATTACGTCGTTTGGTTCGCAGGTGACGGGTCTCCCTCCTACCTGTGGGACATCATCAACTGGAAGCAGCTGTCTGGGAACCAGGGCTGAAAGGAACCCCGTGTGGTCATCGGTCAGCACATACGAACATCTACCCTGATGCCAAGATCCTCATCATCCTCAGACACCCCACACCCAGGTACTGTATGGGTGAGGTGAGACGGTTCGGATGGAGAGGCGAAAATGTGATTTTCTGTGCGTTGTATTGTTAGGGCACGTGGGTGTGTGTGTGTGTGTGTGTGGTGTGTGTGTGTGTGTTGTGGACTGATATGACCGTGACATCGTCAAATTGTTCGATAGCTCGGTAAGTTTACCGAGTGGTAGTCTTTTTGCCTCCTACTCACACATTCCTTTTTCCACTTTTGCATGCGAGAACCCTTCCCAAATAAACCCCCCACCTCCCTGACGCGTGCCTCCTCCGTATTTGACAGCCCTCGTGCCCCCGGTCACACAGTTTGAAGCTCTATATAAAAACCCACACAAAACAAGCGAAAAAAAACAAAAATGGACCCGCCTCTTCCTTCCGCTCTCCCGTGCGAACTATTCACCCCTGAGATTGAGTAGACATGGCATTCAATCGCGCTGCGTGGGGGCCCACAACATTCGATCACCAGTGTCAAAACAAAGGGGAGAAAAACGGTTAAGGGTCGTTTAGACCAAAAAGAGATCAATTTGAATACACCAAAATGCCATCTGGCTGCTGGGGGAAGTGCTTCGAGCGGGGAGTCATGAGTTCTAGTCCCCATCTGAGGCGTTTGTTAGTGGGGGATCGTCAGTGTGGGGTTGCTCCTTACGAGAGTTGAGCGTGCTGTTCGCTCAGATGGAAGACTGGAACCACTAGTTGAGTTCTATCTATTCAATGGACGCTTTCTTGAAAATAGCTGCTCTGTTTTTCTGACCAATACTGCACATCCTGTGTATCCAGGCCTGGTTGATACTCTGATGATACGTTATCAATGGGATGTCGAGTATAGTCTTGTCATTTTAGTCTCGGACCATAACTTACCGACCCAGCAAGTTAGCATAACAGTAGCTCAGAAAAGACGTTGACAAAAAACTCCGCAGAATCCAGATCTACACAGACGATTGCCTGTGTGCTTCTGTTTCGACAGACACCGGCCATACGCTACACGCTACTTTCGAAGCCCAGAGGCGCCAAAGAAAGCCCACTTCGTTGTAGCTCCCAGAAAACTGTGGGGGAGGATGAGGGGGAGACGGGAGGCGAGCTAACGGAACGAGCGGTTGTTGCAGCATGTATTGTCGCTGACGACAAAACGGGCCAGCTTTCCCTGTTTGAATTTTTCGCGAATTTACAATGTGTGTCAACCTTTCACGGCATGTATTGTTTAATTTGTCGTATTTTGGCCCGCCAGCGACAAATCATGCTGGGAGTATCGCTGCGGCATGTATTGTCGTCGGTCTGTACACGTTGACGTTCCGGCACACATCGTCGCTAACATACGCTGTGGCCGGGAAAATATGGGCCGAGTGTGTGTTCATTTTGTACCAAGTCTTCGTATCAAACTCTTCAGCATAGAGATGATGAAGTCATGAAGCAGAACAGTGATGCATCAACATCAACAAGCAAGAATGCTCTCCAACGAGCGTCGGCATATATTGTCATCGGCAACAGTAAATCCCCCGCGACAATATATTCTGCAATAAAGGGGCACTGAGGCAGCTATCGCCTACACACCTGAACTTGCAGTCTACGACGGCTGTGAACGGAGACCGGATGAAACCCCATTAACGTTATGCCATCATCCTCGTTTATTATCATTGAAACAAAAAAAAAAAAATGCAAATCTGTGATCAGGCGCATGAAACTATCTTTAGAGTCGTTGTCCTGTCTGTTTTAGACTCTACTTCCAGATTCTTGTCTCGGCGTGGCGGACCAGTTTCTTGAAGGGCGCCATGCTGACACGTTCCACAGCTACGTGGTGAAGGGGGTCAGGATGTACCGGGACTGCTTCAAGCGTGGTCCATCCGCCACTGCGCCTACAATTCACGCTCTACGACGACGCCGTGGTAAGATCAGATGAACACTTTTAATAGATAGATGACAAGGTGAGAATTCAAGAGGATGAGCCCAGGGCTCGTTAGGTGTGACATGTCGCGTCTTCTTACTGTCTTTAACAACGCCTTGTTTAAATGAACGAGGTAGGTAACGGGGTTTTTTTTTTTTCCCCCCACGGTTAAAAACAAATGACATTTCACAACTCCCTATGCTGCTTGCGGAACCCGTTCACCTGTCACATATACAGAACAAGCGATGAAACTTACCCCAGAAGGAGTCACACGTTGCCTTTAAATTTGAATTGTCACGTGCACGAGCAACAACGCCAGAAGACAAACACAAAACCAGATAACATTCATTTAAGACTGACGGGGCCTTTCAAATCTGGAACATTGTCACAAAAGAAACAAAAACAAATATTTGAATCTCAGTACGATCGATATGAAAAAGTCATCTTAATGTATGCGTGGAGAGTGAGCAAAACATTCAACACAGAAAACAACTTTCTTTTAACCATGGGGTATATTGTTAAAAAACCGCACAAACAGAAACTATCTATAGGCCTTGCTCAGGGGATGAATTTGAAATGGTTCCATACCAAATCAGTGATTTAATTTAAACTGAAAGAAATTTGGTCCCTTAGAAATTACGAACGATGGTTTTGATTCTATTTTTCGTTTATATTTAAATGAATCGAATTTTGGAGAACGTTATTGGAAGAAATGTCTTATTTGTGTTACTGTATATATGTTTGTTCGGTTTTGTCTGTTTGTTGTTTCTATCTTGGGCTTTCTCCGCCCTGCCGGCGGGGAAAAGTCAAAGGAAGAAACATGTTTACATGTGTTTTTATAATTGTTCGGGTTCTGCCTGTTTGTTTGTTTTTTATATGACGTCTTTCTGGCCCTGCCAGCGGGATGTTTAGAGAATTTGATTGTGTACTGTAATTGTTTGTCGGGTGTTCTCTTTCTTTTCGTTTTTCTTTCCCTTTTTTCATGCTTTCTTTTTACTCGTCTTTTCGGGATTCCTGGTGAGGACTGTCTACAGAAGAGGCGAACAGCGAAGTTTGTTTGTGTTAGTGTAATATTTTGTTTAGTTTTCTTTTTCTTTCTATCTTTTTTTCTTTTCTTTCTCGCCTCTGGTAAAGGGTGTTTCCAAAAGAGAATACGTTTAATGTGTTTTTCAATGCTTTGTTTTGGGGTTCGTTTGTTTTTTTCTTTTTTTCTTTCTTTCTTTTTTTTTCTTTGTTCTTCGTTCTCGTTTTCTCGCCCTCCTGGTTAAGACTGTTTCCAGAAGAGACACGTTTAATTGTGAATTTTGTAATTCCCTTTTTTCGGTGTTGTGTTTGTTGGTTTGTATATGTATCTCCTCACTCTCGCCCCCCCAGTGGCTTGTTACTCCATGGCCGCTCACTCGGCCTCTGCCCCCACACACACACACACCCACACCACACACACACACACAACACACACACACACGCACACACACACACACACACACACACCACACACACCTGCACCCAGCATCGACCAATCGCAGCCTCCACACCGGCAATCCTCAGAGAGCAGTTAATTTTCACGTTCTTTACGCGGTGACATTGCACTGCCGATGAGTCACACCGGAGTTCAATGACGCCTGTTGCGATCCATCATAAGCAGGATATCGCTCGCTCCGATCTGCTGCCCTACTGATCACGATAAAACCAGGTGCGCTTCAATGGGTCCTTGCATTACGTGATGATAATTGATCAGGTCAGATGGCGTGTGCCTGTATCTCAATTTATTTATTTGTCATTATGAGCTTAATGAGGGTATTAATTGTCTTGGTGGAGAAGCTAGCGTGTGTAACATCTGATTTACTGTGTCTTTTTTATGTGCGTTTTTTGTTTTTAAAAATGGGGGGGTGGGAGGATCGTCATTGCTTTTCTTGTGTGTGTTGGGGTGTGTGTGTTGTGGTGTGTGTGGTGGTGGTGGGCGTGGGGCGGGTTGCGTGCGTGCGTGGGGTGTGGGGGTGGGGGTTGGTGGTGGTGTGTGGTGTTTTGGGGGGTGTGTGGGTGTGACGAGAGAGAGAGATGAGGGTTTTTGGGGTTTGTGTGTTTGTTGTGGGGTTTTGTGTGTGTGTGGTGTGTGCGGCGCGTGCTGCGTGTGTGTGTGTGGGTGTGTGTGGTGTGTGTGGGGTGTGTGCTGTGTTCCCTGTTTTTTACGTACATTTCTTCCTCTCTCTCTCTCTCCCTCTCTCTTCTCCTCTCTCCTCTCTCTGTATTGTGTGGCGTGTTTATGGGGGGGAGAGGAAGGGGGGCGTGTTGGGGGGAGATGGGGGGGGCGGGTGTGTGTGTGTTATGCATGTATGATGTGTGTGTGTGGCCGCGCGCGTGCGCGCGAAAAAGCATATTTGCGTGTGTATGTATGTTCCAGCGTAATTTTGAATACTCAATATATTAAATTCAATTTAGTAAAAAAACCCTTTCATTTACTCAAAATCCAACGATAAACTTTTTTTTTTGATCTTAAAGGGTTTTTAAACAAATGGAAAACCCCCGCAGTAATTGCGTTGTATGAAAGAATTTTCCAAGTCCAATCCAAAAAACACCAAACCTCTTTCAATCGGCTGGGGGAAAGGGAGTACCCGTCTTCGTTGGGGGACTGGCTAAGGATCGGCCGAGAGAGCAATCGTTGCTAAGGAACGAAGACTAGGGGCAAATCTCACCAAACCTGAAAAACGTCTTTGACTTTTTTGGGATGGGTAAACTTTGGGGAGCAAGATGAATTCCCATGGTTGTCCCCGCAAATGAGAAGAAATTTACAGAAAAAAGCCAATCCCGTAGCTCGACATATACATTAATGTATATAAATTCAAGAGACAGAAAGAAAACGAAAGACGGACAGTTTAAACGAATGGGATTTCTGATTAAGCTTCTTTCCGTGTAAAATCCACTTCATCCTCCGGATGGGGAACAAGATGAATATTAACTCGAAGGACCAGCGGTCAATTTTTTTTCTCTCTGATGACGGTTTCAAGTTAAGGTGACGGCGAGCGGAAACATATAAAGCAAGAGAATAGAGTTACCGAGCCGTCAAGCAAAGGAACAAACAAATTGCAAACGCAGACGCATTTGACAGACACACGCACTTGTGCAATTTGCTTGTTCCTTCGTTTGGCGACTCAGTAATTCTATTTTTGCTTGTCTAATTATGTTCAGCAATTAGTCTTCTCCTCCGTCCAACTCCTTCACACACCGCACCAAAAAGAGTGACGTCGTCGATTGTTAGAGACCACGGGGGTTTTACTCCTCTCTCTCTCTCTCTCTCTCTCGATCGATTTTTACTCTGGGTCCTCTCAGTCTCTTCGTCTGTGTGTCTATATGTGTGTTTGTGTGTGTGTATGTGTGTGTGTGTGTGTGTGTGTATCTCAGCCTGTCTCTCTCTAACTCCATCTCTCTCTCTCTCTCTCTCTCTCTCTCTCTCTCTCTCTCTCTCTCTCTCTCTCTCTCTCTCTCTCTGGATTTTCACTCGTCTCTTCGTCTGTCTGTCTGTTTGGGCGTCTCTTTGTCTGTCTGTCTGTTTGTCTGTCTTTCTGTCTGCCTGTCTGCCTCTCACGCTAAATCCAGCCCATCCAGCCTATATAAACAGCATAAAAAGTGTGTGTGTTGTGAGCTCAAATGTGAAAACTACAACCGTGCAAATCGAGTTTTATTCCACTAAATCATTGCGCCTGTTATCGTGTTGTTCAAATGTCCTGACCGACATCCCCGCGGGTATCTGGATCTCTCGGGCCTGGTTGACTGCTGTGTATGTTATGAAAGAATTCGTAGAATTCATTCTTAACGTGACCAGAAGGATTCGACAGCAGCGCAATGTCTCCTCCGGCAGATTGCCCTGTGACGGCGTAAATGTTCATATATGTATAGGAATCATGATGCATGGCTCCGACAGATTAAACGTGGGTGTAGGTATGTTTGGGGCAAAATTAATCAATGGAAATTAAATCACTGCCTATGGAAATAATATCACTAGACAGACAAGCAAGATAACATCTGTTAGAATATTTTTTAACCAGCCAATCAGGCCGTGCCAAAAGCGACCACCTTTGACTGAGCGTTTGTTTTGCGAGTGAGAGTAAAAAACTGAGATCATGATATCCACCTATCACAGGACAGTGCTGTTCATGATGGATGGGGGGAAATGATGGGCGGTACCTACTTAGAAAGAAAAGATGTCCTTTAATGACCTCTAGCCCTCACAATAATACACCATTTCATCTCGTTTTGCATTGACCATTAGGTGTTATGTGTGTTTGACCGAGAGAAAGCTGAACTAGACAGTTTCGACTTTGTTCTCTTTTTCTTCTCTGTTATATTTATTCATACAAATATATATGTTTGGGTACACAATTTGCCGAACTCTGTAAAGAGATCTTAGTTCACGATTTGAATAGTCATTGTGAACACATCACAAAAACAACTCATGTTTAAAGGACTTTCTTTGCTGGGGTTGACAAACAGCTGCCGTGCAAAAAGGCACAGTTACTGTTTTTCTGTGAAAATAGCTTGCTCCGTATATTGCTAATCTTGCTTGCTGGGAATTCATCTGTAGGTTCAGAACCAGACATTGATTAATTCCCACAGATGACCAGGAGATTAAATGTCAGACCACAGTTATTATTATTATTTCAACTGTGTCTGAGTAATGCAAACAGTAATCCAGTGGTACTCTTCTCAGAATGACTTGAGTAGCAAGTCATTGGGGAGACGGGAAGTCCAGGGGGCTGAGTGGGTTGGAATATAGGAAAGGGGGAGGAGTTAAGAAGGAGAAGGGGGCGGGGAGAGGAGGGGGGGTGGCACAAGTTTTGTTTGTGATGTGAGTATGTAAATCGTTAACGCGCAGTGGTTTGAAGTGCCGGAAAGCTATCAATATTTCTGTTGAGCAAACAAACGAGAATACGTTATCATGTTTTGGGGTAAAGAAGATCCTTTACCTGCTTGTACAAGTTCTGCAGCCCTTGTAGGGATGCCTGGAGCTCTTTCAGCATCAGTTGTGTCCCTTCCTCCTGAAAATTCTGTGCCAGTAATTTCCAAATTCCTGTCTTCTTCCAACATCTTTGCATTTGCATATTTCAAATTTTTGTCTTTTTTTTTTTTAATGTCGCCATTTTTCCGGTTTTTGTCTTTGTCTTGGGAAGGTCGTGCCTTTTTTTTTCCCCTAGAATTTTTAACTTGCCCTTTTGTTGGTGGGGGGGTTCTTGGCGACTCGATAAGAGCCATAGGCTACGGTCCGACTGACACTAGTGCCCAATCTGCGGTTTCTGTTTGCCCGTATGGCCCTCCCAGTACTTTTGGCACCGTTTTGGTCATCGTTTCCCTCAGTATTATTTGTTTAAATTGGGGGGGTCCTTTAATCAAGGTGAACGTCAGACACCCCGCACAGCCTTTTTTTTTTTTTTTTTCTTGAAGTAAAAACAAAAAGTTTGTTTCTTTTATTACAGTTGTATGTTATTTGTAATGGTTGTTTAGTCGGTTTTTGGTGTTTTGTTGGGGGGGGGGGGGGGGGGGGGGGTTTTAGTGGTTTTTCTGAGTCGGTTTTCGTGGGGTTCGGTTGGGGGGGGGGGGGGGTAAATGGGGGTTTTGTCGGTTTTTGGGGTTGTTTGGGGGGGGGGGGGGGGGGTTTTGATGGTTGTCCCTAGTCGGTTTTCGTGTGTATGGTTGGGTGGGGGTGGGGGGGTGTAGGGTTGCTGTAGTCGGTTTTTGTGTGTATGGTTGGGGGGGGGGGTTGTAGAGGTTGTCCGTAGTCGGGTTTTTGTGTGTATGGTTGGGGGGGGGGGGGGGGGGAGATGGGGTTTTTGTAGCGGGTTTTTTTGTGATGTGTTTGGGGGAGGAGGGGGTTGTAGATGGTTGTCGAGTCTGTTTTGTGTGTTGTGTTTGGGGGGGGGGGGGTTGGAATGGTTTTTTGTAGTGGTTTTTGTGGTTTTGGTTGGGGGGGGGGGGGGGTTGAGAGGTTTTCCGTATGGTTTTTGTGTTATGTTTGGGGGGGAGGGGTTGTAGATGGGTTTTCTCTAGTCGGGGTTTTTTGTATGGTTGGGAGGGGGAGGGGTTTAGATGGTTGCTGTAGCTGTTTTTGTGTGTAGTGTTGGGGGGGGGGTTAGATGGTTGTCTGAGTCGGGTTTTTTTGGTATGGTTGGGGGGGGGGGGGGTTTTAAAAGGTTGTCTGTAGTCGGTTTTTTGGGGTATGGGTTTTGGGGGGGGTTGTAGAGGTTGTTTTTGGCGGGTTTTTTGTTTGTGTTGGGGGGGGGGGGTTTTAGATTTGTCGTGTCGGTTTTTTTTGTGTTTTGTTGGGGGGGGGGTTGTAATGGTTTTTCTGGTGGTTTTGTGTGTAGGTTGGGGGGGGGGGGGTGTGATGGTTGTCTGTAGTCGGTTTTTGTGTGTATGTGTTGGGGGGAGGGGGGTTGTAGAGGTTTTCTGTTCTGTTTTGTGTGAGTGTTGGGGGGGGGGGGGGAGGGGTTGTAGATGGTTGCTGTAGTCGTTTTTTTTGTGTAAGTGTTGGGGGGAGGGGGGTAGTGGTTTTCTGAGCGGCTTTTGTGTATGGGGGGGGGGAGGGGGTTTTTGATGGGTTTTCGGAGTCGGTTTTTGTGTTATGTGTTGGGGGGGGGGGGGGGTTGTAGTGGTTGTCTTAGTCGGTTTTTGTGGTAGGGTTGGGGGGGTTTTAGATGGTTTTTTAGTGGTGTTTTTGTGTATTGTTTGGGGGGGGGGGGGGGTTTTTTTAGATGGTTTTTGTACGGTTTTTGGTGTATGTTTGGTGGGGGGGGGGGGGTTGTTGTGGGTTTTTTGTTGTCGGTTTTTGTTGTTGTGTTGGGGGGGGGTTGTAGATGGTTGTCTGTAGTCGGTTTTTTTGGTATGTGTTGGGGGGGGGGGGGGGAGGGGGGTTGTAGATGGTTTCTTTAGTCGGTTTTGTGTGAGTTTGGGGGGGGGGTTTTAATGGTTGTCTGTATCGGTTTTTTTGTGTTGTGTTGGGGGAGGGGGTTTTAGATGGTTGTCTGTAGTCGGGTTTTTGTGTGCATTTTTGGGGGGGGGAGGGGGGGGGTTGCAGGACACGGATTTGCTTTCCCCGTTTGTGACGCCCTGAAAAGGTTCCCCCGTGATTGGTTTTGCTAATAACAACAGAATAGACTGAAACGCTTTCCCCTTCCCAGGCCCCCCTCAGACGAAGACGCGTAGCCTTGAGGCTCAAACGAGGGAACGTGGGGTCGGGGTACGAGAAAACGGCCCCCGAAGCCCGGGGGGCGGTGCGGTCCTGGACAGTTTCCCGCCCCCCGTGGTCAGTGGCCCCCTGTGAAGGGCCCGCGTCTGTGGAGGGAACGTCTATCAGCCGCCCTTGGGGTGGTCTTCCCGGGTCGTTTTTGTGTGTTTGTGGTTCGGAGGGTTTTTGTGCTTGGTGTGTTGTGTGTGTTTTTGTGTGGTTGTGTGTGTGTGTGGTGTTTGTGTGTGTGTTGTGCGTGCGTGCATGGTGCGTCGTGTATGGGATTTGTAGTTTTTGTTTGTGTGTGTGCGTGCGCGCGCGTGCGCGCGCGCGTGTGTGTATGTGTGTGTGTGTGTGTGTGTGTGTGTGTGTGTGTGTGTGTGTGTGCGTGCGCGCGGATGTGTCTATGCGCGCGCATGCGTGTATGTTGTATGTGTGTGTGTGTGTGTGTGTGTGTGTGTGTGTGTGTGTTGTCTGTCTGTCTGTGCTGTGGGGGTTAAACCTGCGTTTGTGTGTCACATAAAATCACAGAACGAACAGAGGAGAGCTGTATGCACATTTACCTCCCAAAAGGAAGATAATCTATTGCTGGAAAGCAGTTTTCTGAATCGTTCGTTGAGCTTCTTTCCACTAGTAGATTATTTTTTTCTTACGGGGGTAAATGTGGATGTAGCCCAGAGGAGTTGCCAGTTTCCCCCACTGTGAGAACTCATCTTTACGAGAGTCAAGAAAATGAATTTCGCTGTGGGTAGTATTGTCACGTTTGACATAGGAGTGGAACGCTGGTAATATGGATGAAAAATATAGTAATCTTTACCCATTGTTTCCTCGACTTGTTTGAGCTGTCCACAGCTGTGCATTTAAAAATTCACGATCGCTAGCCATAACCTTGAACCGAACATTTTGCTTCACACGGGTGGACTGCTTCTCGCTTGGCAAAGGAAATTGGCGTGTAAAAGATCTCGCGCGACAACATACGTGGCTTCAAGCCAACGCTCGACGTGGTTTTCGCAGTATTGGCTAACCGACAGCTCCCCTGAACCAGAGAATGAATGGTGTATGAAGTTGCCACTTGAATTGCGTTATTTGAGTACTACATCATCGTTATTATTATGTACGTTTGGGTGTTTGTTTTGCTCGATTTAAGGTCTTTTTCGCACACAAAACAACCGTGTGTTCTTCGACGGATATTACCAGTGTTTTACTTTGTCAGGTGTACAGTGCACATGCGAAAAGTCATCAGTTTCTACCTCTTGTAATTTTCATCTGTGTGTGTGTGTGTGTGTGTGTGTGTGTGTGTGTGTGTGTGTGTGTGTGTGTATGCGCGCGCGCGCGTGTGTGGGTGTGGGTGTAGGTATGTCTGTGTGCCTGCATGCATGTATATTGTGTGTGTGTGTGTGTGGTGTGTGTGTGTGTGTGTGTGTGTGTGTGTGTGTGTGCGTGCGCGCGCGCGCCGGTACGCGTGTGTGCATGCACGCATTATTAATCAGGTTAGCTCAGATGTATCATCCACGATTGGCTACGATCAGTCTAAACCACAGATCCTTGAAACTATTGTTGATGCTGTGGGGCATTCTGTGCTCAGGTCAACCGACACGGCCAGTAGCGCCGAAACAGTCAGCTCGGGGGAAAGACAAGACAGCGTGTCGGCTGAGGTCGTTGACCAGGGTTCTGCCGCTGCCGCCGCTTCTGCTGCTGGCGGTTCCAGTGCCAGTGACAAACCGTTGCCCCTGTGGGCCAAACTGCTGCTTCAGTTCAAGTGAGAATTTTTTTTTTCTTAATTTTATTTCTATCTTGTTGTTGTTGATGTTGTTGTTAATGATTTCAGAACTTTTGTGGTTCGGTTTGATTGTTGTGGTGTGATGGTGATGGCTGCAAAAGATTTCCAACCGTTCTCCTGCGCTGTATGAGAGCAGCTTTTCCTGCTGGAATCAAGATGGTTTCATGAACGCTCAACGGAAAGAGGTCTTTTGAGATGTAGGGGTGAGCAGCAGGAAATCCTGCCAGTAACGGTCTTCATCAACGTTCCTGACATTATAAGTAGAGATGTGTATGCGTCAGGTTTTCTTCTGCGCTGAGGTGGAAGGCGTGTCCGTTATTTTCAGCCAACACGTTCTGTCTGTAGGTCAGGCCATCCTTCTAGACTGGTCCTGCCTTAGTTGATGAGTCCACTCCACTCATTGTTTTTTTTTTTTTCCAGTTTCCTTCTCGGAGATGGTTTGCCACCCAAGGCTAAAGCGCGACCCTACCATAGATGATAGATCAAAGCATCATCAAATAAATTGAGGGGAAACAGCTGCACCAAAAGAGGACGGTGCGCAGGGTCTTCAGTATGCATACCCGTAAGACGTGTTGAACAATTGCATCCACATCGAAGAAATAAGTAATTAGCCGTTCGTCCTTTGTTTCATTGTTTTGAATATCAGTTGTCCTGCCTGAAAAAGATTCACCATATCGAAACGCGTATGTATGTTGGATTTTGTTGTTGTTTTTGTTTTAGTCATATCTTATTACAAAACTTTAGAACAAATTACAAATAAGGAATACAAAACGCAAGACGCATACTTATCTAGTAAGACAGCAATAACAGCAACAAAACATACATCATCATCATAATCATCATTATCATCATCATCTTCATCATCGACATCATCACCTTGCTACTACTGTGATTACGAATACTAACATTATCACTACTACTACCACCACAACTGCTACTACTGTTATTACTTCTACTACCATCAAAATGATAAGTCACTTAATAAGCACTGTATGCGTTTTGTTTATCTAATCATGGACACATATAAACACAATGATAACCATAAAGGGTAAACACAAAAACAATAATAGTTATATAAATGAAAACAAAATGACTGAACCGAGCAGATAAATTAATCAAACAGGGAAAACAAAGCAACTGGCCGTTGTCATATTATTTGGAAACCTTGCAAGAAAAAAAATTGATCCAATAAAAAAAAATATGGGAGCCACTGTGTGACAAACTTTGTGAGTGACATTTGAAGACATGCAGCATACTTTTCTATTTCGTATCTTGCTTTCAAATACACAGTGAAAACTGGAAATAACGGCAAATCTTTTTTATATTTACATTTGTAAATATAGAATTTGGCATATAACAGAACTAAGTCAAATGTTTTATCCGATCTAAAATCATTGTCACAACCAAATAGGACAATATTTTAATTCTTCAGTGGATTCAGTTTCGCATTTTCTATTCATTTTATTTTGAAATTCTTGCCAGAAAGTTTGAGCATGAGGGCAGTGCCAAAATAAATGTTGAATGTTTTCTTTTCCTCCTTTACCAAAAGATTTTTTTCTGAATTTTCAATGTCCATGTGTTTCAAAACAGTATTGGTTACCAGTATCCTATTATCAGTTCTCACCTGAAACCATGTTAACTTAATATTTTTTATCTGTCGGATTTTCTGAAAAGTTTTAGCCCAGTTAACATCCTTCGGTAATCTTTCATTCCATTTCTTGCAAAAAGTTGGCTCTAGGGTGTCTTGATTCAGTAGATCATAATAAAGTGAGGCTCCCTTGAAACTGAACGTATCTCAGACATTAGTTTACTTGACTCACCTTCTTCATAACATTGTATATCAACTCCAGCTTCTCTCGAATACTTTTTCACAGCACTGATATAACAGTAATATGTTACAAAATCTGTATTGATGTTATACCTTTTAACAAAGGACTGGAAACTCAAAAAAATCACCATTTTCGTCTAAAAGATTCCGTACGCGGAATGCACCATTTTCTATCGAAACGCGTTTGTATGTTGTGTTTTGTTCATTTGTGTGTTCCTTCGTTTGGCGACCCAATAATTCTAACGATAAAAAGGAATGCATGCGTCATTCACGCCTACAGTCACTCAGCTTTGATCCTATTGCCTTATCATTTTTCCTTCAAATTTAGTTTCATTTTCATTAAAGCCCAGCTGATGACGCATGCATTCCTTTTTATCGTCACAAATTCTCGCTGATTTCGAGTCATGAGCGAAATGCGTGTGTGTGTGTGTGTGTGTGTGTGTGTTTCAGACCCGGTTCTCAGAGGTCCAGCAAAGAGAATCGTCAGAGCGAAGAAGTGTAAGTCTCACACTACACATGGGAAAAAAAAAATTGAAATGGTTACTTTTAACAAAGAAATAATGCTGATTAAAAACAAACACTCAACATGTGTTTTTCAATCTCTTTGTCTGTCTCTATAATCATCAGGGCGAGGAAGGGTAAGTCTCACCCATGAAAGAAAAATGATTAAAATGTTGGTTAATTTCGATAAAGAAAAATCGCTTCTTAAAAACAAACACTCACTATGCATTTTTCAATTTCTGTCTTTGTCTCTGTCTCTGTCTCTCATTCTCTCTCTCTCTCTTCTCTCTCTCTCTCTCTCTCTCTCTCTCTCTCTCTCTCTCTCTCTCTCTCTCTCTCTCTCACACACACACACACACCACAACAAAATATATATATATATATACATATACATATACTTTGCCAGTAACTGAATAGAACGTTGTTTCTTTTCCCTTCTAAACATAAATTTCCAAGCTGTTATAGTCTGTCTCATTTTGTTTTCTAGGCCAATCATGCGAATCGAAAAACCACAAGGCACCCCCATCAAAAAGTAAGTTTGTCTCAGACCATATTTCGTGTCAGTATACGTGTGATGTCATTGTGAATATCGTAGATCATATAGTATGTGTAGGCTTACCGTGTCCGAGTCGGTATCGGAGTTTGGTGTGTGTGTGTGTGTGTGTGTGTGTGTGTGTGTGTGTGTGTGTGTGTGTGTGTGTGTGGTGTGTGTGTGCGTGCGTGCGGCGTGCGTGCGTGCGTGTTTGTTGCGTGTGTTGTTTCCTATTTGCCTCTCTCTCTTCTCTTCTCTCTCTCTTGCTCTCTCTCTCTCTCTCTCTCTCTCTCTCTCTCTCTCTCTCTCTCTTTCTCTCTCTCTCTCCCGTCTGTTCCATGTAGGGTCAGTCACTCCAGTCTTTCCTTTTTCTACATTTTTGTCGACTTTTTTTTCTTTTTCTCCTGTTCTTCGTCCCTTCTTTTTTTCCTTCGATTAAACATTGTGTGTGTGTGTGTGTGTGTGTGTGTGTGAGTGTGGTGTGTGTGTGTGTGTGTGTGTGTGTGTGAGTGAGTGAGTGAGTGTGTGTGTGTGTGTGTGTGTGTGTGTGTGTGTGTGTGTGTGTGTGTGTGTGTGTGAGTGAGTATGTCTGTGTGTGTGTGTGTGTGTGTGTATGATTGTGTGTGTGTGTGTTGTGTGTGTGTGTGTGTGTGTGTGTGTGTGTGTGTGAGTGAGTATGTGTGTGTGTGTGTGTGTGTGTGTGTGTGTGTGTGTGTGTGTGTGTGTCCAGAGCCCGGTACCCGCCATGGTGGGTGAACGGGTGGCCCAAGTCGTCCACGTCAGGCCTGGGAGATCAGTTCCTTGGGGACCAGCGTTCTTCGCTCCCTGCGCCTCCTCATCCCAGAAGGACAAAGTCTACCGCATGATGGTGAGCTGGGGAGGTCTGGGGAAAGGGTTGCTGGAGCGTTCTGTGAATATTCAATTTCATGCCGCATAGATCATGAATATGCCGGAGGGTTATACACTCGTCAGCGCGCGCGCGCGCGCACGCGCGCGCGCGTGTGTGTGTGGTGTGTGTGTGTGTGTGTGTGTGTGTGTGTTGGTGGTGGGTATTGTGTGTGTTGTGTGTGTGTGTGTGTGTGTGTCCGTCTGTCTGTCTGAGTGTCTCTTTGCCTGTCTGTCTACAAGTCTGGGTTTTTTTTTTTCATGTCTCTGTCTCTCCACGGAACGTAGTACCAGACTGTGAAAAAATGAAAGAAACAGAAACACAATGTGTGTGTGTGTGTGTGTGTGTGTGTGTGTGTGGTGTGTGTGTGTGTGTGTGTGTGTGTGCGCGCGCGCGCGCGTGAGTGTGCGCTCGCGTGTGTGTGTGTGTGGTGTGTGTGTGTGTGTGTGTGTGTGTGTGTGTGTGTGTCCCTTCCTGTGTATTGCTTTTAAATCCAAAACTGCGGCAATTAAAATGAAAGAATAATCCCAACAGAGCAAACTATGACTAATCACAAACATAAACTATAACTTCAGCAGGGTCTTTACATTTTGTAAGACTTCCTACTACCTCTTCTTTCTTGGAAATAACTGTTGGACATAGCAGCACATTGCTAAGTCTGAACTTAGAGCAGGCGTGGTGATGTAAACAAGGACCAGTGGCAGTGGCTGTTGATTAAAATTGGACATTGATGGAACGGCAAAGAATCCCTAGACGGAAGACGTTCAGTGCAGAGGGTAGCAACAGATGTTCTTTAGAGATACCCCCTCCCTCCCTACTCCTCTCCCCTCTTAATACAGGAGTTTTTCAGAATTGAACTGAGAACATCCTGGTGGGAGGGGAGGGGGGGATGCATCCAGGCCATGTCTTCTGGATGCCCTTCTTCTGTCAGAAAGTTTCATTGGCGCTGCGGCGATTCGAACTAGCATCAGGTGGTCAGGCACCCATAGGTCAAGTCGTTTCGCGACGGACGTCTTACTCACAAAACTATCGGAGACCTTTTCAGACGGTGAATTCAAGCCTCTCGAGCCCAACTCTTTGTGGTTTGGGGAATTAGGTGAAGAGATTTTGGCGGTGTTGGAGTAGGGGATGAAGACCGTGGGAGGGTGGAGGAGCACAAAAGACAGTGCTGAACCTGCCAATCAATACTGCCATTTTCATCGTGCCTTCCGTCTTAGAGAGAGTCGTCTGTAGTCAAATGATTAAGTGCGTTTGCCTGTGAAGCTGGCGGTTGTGAGTTCGAACGTTTGTGGGGTCGGGCGTTCTGAAAATCTTCTCGTGCACCCAGCAGTAGACGGACACCCAGTGAAGATCAGAAAAGGTCAAAGGTGACGGAGGGCGAGAGATGGGTCCGCCTTCCATCTTACCGTGCCATAGACACGGTGAATCTCTGACAGTTCACTGCCACCACGGCAGATAGGCTGTGGGAACTCTAACCTTCTCTTGAACCTTATTTTATCAGGAAGCTCGGAAATACGAGGCCAACCTGAAGAACCCCTGCTGGTACAAAGACCCCCGCTCACCGACAGCCTGCGCTGCCTGCCGTACTTCTACGTGGCCGGGGTGGCCAAGTCCGGCACCTCGGACCTCTACCGCCGCCTGGTGCAGCACCCAGACGTCATCCGGGGTTCCATGAAGGAGTACCACTGGTGGGACCGGGGCAGGTTCGGGGACTTCTACAGCGACGATCTGCCATCAAGGCCGCCAAACCTGAAGGTACGTTCTGTGGTTGTTAATCTTGCCTGCATCTTTGTGACCGTTGTACGTTTTTTAACGTTTCAGCTTCGGTGTTATAACTTTGTCTGGTGTCGATAAGCAGGTTCTGTTATCATTTCTAAGACCGACTCGGCTTTATACTGGTTTATAGGCATTTCGGTGGCACTCGTCCTGTTTACCTCTCATCTCCTCTTAACCATAAGTGCATGAACGCACTCTCAGATCAAGCGGCATGAAACTTGCTCATGCGCTGTCAGATCCAGCTGCATGAAATTTGTTTAAACCTATGTTTCACAATAAAACTATAGGTGACATAGTTTTGTTTTTTTTCGTATGTCTAGAACAGTCTAGAATTTTTGGTGTTTTGTTATTTTCTGTTGTGCATGCATGCCCGCCCAGTGTGTGTGTGTGTGTGTGTGTGTGTGTGTGTAATCACTTTTTTCATGTAAAGCGCAGTTAGTCTTACTCTGAGTGGGAGAATGCTGAATATGAATTATACATTTTTAGTATAACTACTATTATCATTGTTATTGTTGCCATTTTCATCATTATTATTATTACCATTATTGTTATTATAATTATTATTATTATTATTATTATCATTGTTATTATAATTGTTATTATTATTGTTGTTATTATTAGCATGTTAGTGGTGGTAATATTATAAATGTTGATATTGCGATGGCACTGATGGTAGTGTTTATGAGACAGGTCTGGATAAGCAAAACAGACCATTTTAGTAGCACACCCTTGCACCATTTCACAGTTGAAATGCACGCTTGAAATAGAAACAAAAACGTTACATCCTAAACTAATCAAAACGCATAAACTTGCAGCTGCGCACAATGCACGTGTACGCACACAATGCACGTGTACGCACACATTACATAAATTAAGGTGTGAGAACTATCTGGACTATTTCAACACCCATCTCTCCTCCCCACTGCTCCTCAAAATCATTTGTTTTATGTTCCCTGTATGAGGTGTGGACCCTAACATGACCGTGTACTTAATGTTCGTGAATAAATGCACAGCTATGCATGTGTATGTGTGTGTTGTTGTTGTTGTCAACAGGAATGCGGATCCCCTTCAAGCAATACACGGAGATGATCACAGGCAAACAGGGTATAACCACTGTGGTGGAAGACATCAACAAGACGGGAAAGTCTACCAAGATCTTTGGTGAGTCGGGGAGGATGGGGAAGGGGAGGCTTTGCTCTTCTTATTGTAAACTTCCAGTGAGGACACTCCAGATAAACGTTCCTTTTTCTTGTGGAACATTTTTGGATTTGTCTGTGCAAGATTTCATTGGTCCTGGAGTGTATTCGGGGAGATGGGTGATTGGGGGGAGGGGGGGGGGGTTACAACAATGATGAACGCTGCACCAACTGTCTTTACCTCTAATGGTTGTGGGCAAGTGTCTACGTTGTGACAAAGCTGTTGTGGGTCCGATTAGCAATGCTTTCTGTCCACCTCTTTTTGTCTCCTGCCTTCTTTACCCTGTCCCCTCTTCTACGCTGTTGCTTGGAGAACGGTCGTGGGGATTCTGCTTGATGTTGTCTGTCCAACTTTTTATCGGTTTTTCTCTGTCTTCCTTTCCGTTGTGTCGTTAAACAGGTAGTTTGAGTGATTCTGCTTGATTTTGCCACACATCCATATCACTTTCAATTTGTTTTGCAACACTGTTTGTAGTGATTCACATGCTGACGGAGGTTCTGAGGATTTCATCGATCGGGTGTTCTTCAGAAGCAACTCATCTTCACTACTAGAATCTTTTCCTGTAGTTCTGCTGTTAAAAATCCATTATTATTGTGCATCATGAAAACAGCGCAATTGCGTGCAAAAGCTTCGGCTTGGGTCTCACAGCGATGTTCTTAATACTTGTACAGACTGGGTATAACTCATCCGTGCTGCTGCACGTTGTGCTAGGACATCAAATCTCAGTTTAGAGGGTTTCGTGGGGGGAGGTGGGGGGGGGGGCGCAGTTGAAGATTTCCATTGTGTTGCTTTACTTTGGGGGGAGGTGGTAGGGCTGGGCTGCGGAGGTTGGGGGGGGGGGGGGGTAGGGAGAAGAGATTCTGAAAATTGAACAATATTGCGCACACGTGAGAGAATGGCGGTCCTCTCTCTCTTCTCTCTCTCTCTCTCTCTCTCTCTCTTCTCTCTCTCTCTCTCTTTTCTTCTTTGCTTGATCATTCGCCTGCTCGTTTGCTTCCTCTGCCTCTGTATGTATGCTATATATGCATATTATTTTAATTTGTGCAAACATACATTTACAAATGCGCGAGTGTTGTTATATTAATGATATGCTCTCTCGCTTTCTCTCTCTCTCTCTCTCTCTCTCTCTCTCTCTCTCTCTCTCTCTCTCTCTCTCTCCACACACATACAGGCGACATCTCTCCATCTTACTTCAATGACGTCAAACTGTGGACTATATTGGACGGGAACCAAGGGTGCAGCGAGCCGCGCGTCACCATTGGTCAACACATCCATCACATGACCCCCAATGCCAAAATCATCATCGTCGTCAGGCATCCTACCCCCAGGTTGGTAAAACCCTCAGGTAACTAAGCTAGGTGAAGCTAGCTATCCAGCAACACACTGATCAAACAACCTGCCTACTATAGACCTACCAAAATAATCTACCAAGGAGCCCTTTTTGGGGGGAAATGTAGCTCTTCGGCATAGCAATCATTATTGTCAGAAAGAGGCTTAGTTGGTAAGGTCCTGCGTATGTTAGATCAGAATAGGCAGCACTGAACACAACTGACGTGAGTCGGCGGCAGTGCGGTGTCTTCTGTGGTGAGGAGCCCTTGACGACCCGATAGTGAGTGCTTTTTTTGTGTGAACTGCTCGTGTTGAGGGCCCGACACGCCGTTCTGGGTGTGACCGTGACTTTGGAAGCTGTGATAAGCAGTTTGGGAGTAATAACGCGGAGAGGCTATGGAAGATGGGATACCGTTAAAAAAAATCTGCATGTGGAGTACACGTGGTTTTTCAGTAACATGGTGTCTTTGGGCCTGTGGCTTGAAACGTCAGTTTCCTCTCCAACGGATTCAACTACCACCAAAAGGTTTTTATAAACTTTATTATTGTTTCGTTTTACCACGAATCCTGCAGTCAACTTTTGTTTCTTCCAACATGGTGTCTGTTTAGTCACAGTCTGAACTTGGTGATAATATAAGGTATAAAGAAAAGAAGAAAGTGTAGTTATGTGTAACTAACGAAAGTAGAAACCGAAAAGGAAAAGATAATCATTCATTGCAAAATCATCTTTACTTTTTAGACAAATATTGAATATTTTGCTCAGGATTATGTTTCACTGGTATTTTTGAGAAAAATCAAAACCTAAGCAAAATACTCAGTGATATTTGCTTCAGAGGTTTCTGTAATCCTGATTTACTCTTTTTGGAAGGTTGTTTTCAAGCTTAGTTTGATTAGCAATCGAAGGTCCATCTGGTGCCATTAATCTTAGTTTGATGAGCAGTCGAAAGTTTGTCTGGTGGTATTCTTTTCCCTTTACTCCCAGTATTGGTGGATAGGTCCTGGTTCAAAGCACGATGCCGTTCTCAATCTCGTTCTTTTACCATGGTGGGAATGATGATTTTTCATCAATGAAGTAGATCACAGAGAAATATATGAAGGGACTCTTAAGGAAGTGCCGGAGTCTTTTAGCATTGTAGCTACTGTCAAAATTCAATGTACTGAAAGACATATTCTTATGGGAACGAATCTGAAGTCACGTTAACACCTCCTCTGTGTTATTGCTCTCTCATATTTTTGGTCAGCTAACCTGCACAAACCCAAAATACAGCTCATGTACCAATAACAGAATTACAAACTTTAGCAAACAACCCACTGAACCATCACATTTCACCTGCACCTCCCATAACAGAAGTAACCAACCAGTTCACCGACTAACCAACCAGCTAACAATCAAGCTATCCGAAAAGCCAACCAGCTACCCATGCAAGCTACCACACAAACTGTTCAGTGCTAACCTGCACGCTAACAAGGCCGTGGATCTCCAGGGCCTACTTGCGGTTCCTGGCGCGAGTGCCAGAGAAGGTGAGCGTGCGGAAGGCCGCCTCGTTCGCCTTTCACCGGATGGTGAAGAAGTCCTTGAACATGTACAGGGCCTGCTTCGACCGCTGGTCCGTCCGGCACTGCGCTTACAACACCACGCTCTACCAAAAAGATAAGGTAGGGGGGGGGGGGGGGTCGTGTGTGTGTGTGTGTGTGTGTGTTCGGTGGAGGAGGTGAAAGGGACAGTGAAAATTTACGGAGAGGGTGGAGGGAGAGAATCATGATGTTGGGACATCGCAATATAAATCATTCTTGTATGCATACCTAACTGAATATTTGAGTGATGCGTATGTGTTTGAGTCTGTGCGTACGTCACTGCGAGTTTCTGCTTGAAATGACGATACTTAATTCTGTGTGTGTTTCTGCCTGTCTGTTAATATTTCATGTTCTAATTGCAAAAATCGTGAAGTCCCTGACCAACAACGTCCAGAAACCTTTAAAACATCATGAAAGTCCTTTCAGTACAGTATTGATTGAATTTCAGGGTTCTTGTTTCGTTTTGGTGTAACGCCATGTTTGTTTCTTGATTTGTTCTGTGGAAAAAAAATCCTCACATCCAACTTGCCATTATCTGTAGAACAGTGTGAAAAGTCAACTACCGACAGATTGGGCGACATTTAAATAGCCCAAGGCTTCTTGGCCAAAGAAGAGTGCGGTATGGGACACCACCATCCACTGACTGACCATTCAACCCATTCATCCGAAAAATAGCTTCATCTCCTGTCTGTATTCAACATTAAAATCAACGACTTTCTCAAGCCTGACCTCAACGTACCGATTTCTTCACTCCATGTCGATGAAATTGCGCTTATTTGAAAAATCCTAGGCGCAGTCCCAGGAGTTTAAGTAATGTCCATCTCTGAGTAGACGCAATTCAAGGATGCAAAAACACCTTCGAGTTTTACTTGCAAGAAGTGGATTTTTCATAACTTTCCAGACCTCTTTCCCAACCAGAGATGCGAGTGCAAAAAATCTACTGATCAGTCAATTCCCAAACCAAATTCTTTTTTTTTTATAGATTTTCCGTCTTCATAATTATGTTACCTGTTCCGCGCTCTTAATGATACTCGCCATGTTCCACAGTATTGCAAGGTATGGCCAAAATAACGGCTCTGTCTCAGGTCCTGAGGCCAATTCAATACGAAGTGCCACACGGAGATCATGTTTTCTCTCAACCATTAAACTCTTTCCAAATTCCAAGCTCAACAGATCTTTCTCTTTGTGCCATGGTTCTTTGTCCTTTCGCCGAGAACAGGATGCAACAGAAATGTAGTTTAACATTAACTAGCGGGAGTACGTGGGAGTAGAGTTTGACATCATAGGCTGCTTACCACTTACCACCATCTACCATAACATTGTCACGGTGATTCAGCTGGGTTGCTCCTTTTAGCATCCAAAAATATCAAGCGTGAGCGAGGGAAGGGTTCGATCGTTCAAATTTATCTGTGTTGAAAAGATATTAAGTAAGAACAAAAGAAATAGCTGTTTTGAACTAATGGCATAAAAGAAAATTCCACTGAAACCAGCAGACAGGTCATCCTTAAATCCTTCAGAAAATATTCAGATAGATGGTTTTCATACTTACAGTCCATCTCTGAAAATGTGTTGCAAATCTAAAATGCCAGCAGATGAGGACGCTGATGTCGCGGTTTTGGTATTGATGTGATTTCAGGATAGCCTGAAACTCCACCATAAGACAGTATCCAACCCAGAATCTTACAGTATTTGCTTAAAGAAATGAGACGACAGAGCTATGCGCCTCTCATACTCCCAGCAGCATTTCAGACGCATTAGCTGGTCATGGCATGGTGTAGATATACACATCCCGCCTGCATGGAAATCCTCGCATAGGCCGTGTAGTCACGGAGAGGGACGGTTTAAACGGGCTCCTGGTGCTTCGCGAAGGAGATGTGGCTGTCTCTGTGGAGAACAACAACGTGGAGATCCCAGTGGTAACCGTGCGTTTCACACCTGCTGCCACCTGTCCTTGAAAAATAAAGATATCAGGAACCAGGGACAGATTCCGTGGGAACTACATCTCGAGTGTGGGTACCTTTGGCGGCCATTCCCCTGGTGAATTTTCTCATACAGAACTCTGAGAGGCCAGGACCGTGTAGCTGTTTGATAGTGATGTAGATGGCGGCTGCCTTACCGTAGCCCTTCTAAGGGACAAGTTCGGCTGGTTTGACGTATGCCTACTGTGAGGAAGCAAGTTGCGTGCACAAGAAAGTCGTAGTCAAGTTAAGAATATTCAGTGAACGCGATTGAGTTATACATGTTAATGTTAGTGTGGATTTTTTTTAATGACATTTCTATGTTCTTAAGCATCACCTTATTTATCCATATTTTCTTCTCTATATAGTCTGTGTTAATTCCTAACAGTACATGTCATACACGGAGCTTGAGAGATGTGTTGCATAATATTATGAACTGGTCTTTTCAGGTCAAGCTTTGGGAGGGTATGTATTCAGTATTTCTGTGGGACTGGCTGAGAGTGTTCCCGAGGCAACAGATTTTCGTCACCCGTTATCGTGACCTCATTCGAGAAACGCGCACCGTGATGACGCAAATATTCAACTTCCTTGAATTACGTAAGTGACGCGCATCTGTGCTTTCAAGTGAAGAGAATACACAATTATGCACTCGTGTACTCATGTGTACGAATCTATTCACAGACACACGTCAGAGTCCTTTCTGATACCTTTGTATATTCTCTCTCTCTCTCTCTCTCTCTCTCTCTCTCTGTCAAGAAAGCTCATAAATCGCTACAGACTTCTGGCTGCTCATGCAAGAATTGATTCGACGCGACATTTATGCAATTCAGAGCAGAGGAGACATGCTTCATAATCGTATTCTTGAATATGCAGGCAAAAGAAAAAAAAAAGTCGATATGGGGGGGGGGGGGGGGGGGGGGGGGGAGGAATTAGACAGACATGACAACCTCTTCTTCTCCTTTACCTCCATAGGGAGGAGTTACTGGGGCACCACTCAGAACAGTTCACCAGGATCCCCAGTCCCGTCGGTTGTGTGGCGAGGCCAGGGTCTCTGTAAATGGTTTTCCCTGTCCACTCTGTAATGTTCAGTCCATCGGTTTGTTTGTTGTGGTTGGGTTTTTTTTTTTTCTGTCTTCCACTTCGTCTCTTTTCTTTCGTGGTTCTTTGGATGATTGTTTTAGCAAGGCCACTGGATTTTGTTACATGGCCATGCCAACGTAGGTTTGGTTTTGTTTGTTGTGGCTTTTTTTTTTCCTGATTGATGTCAATATATCTTCGTACGCTCCTATGTGCTGCCTAATGGTTTGATGCACTTGGTGATTGGTGATATGATCAGTTTATCTGATGATTGGTGATATGATCAGTTTATCTGATGATTGGTGATATGATCAGTTTATCTGATGATTGGTGTCTTGCGGTAACATCTCATTTCCATGGCGTGTGGTCTTTCTTTCCAGATCCGCTGCGAAGGTCCATGTCTCGCATGCATACAACAAGGCGGTATATACCAGTGCACGCGAAAAGCCTGATCTTGTTTTTCATGGAGATGTTCTTTGTCTTTCAAGTCTATCTTCTGACCATAGACATTTATTTTAGTGTGGGTGGTAGTGTTGTGGCTGGCCATTAGCGTGGTCTTCTCGGCGCTGAAATCATACCATACCTTGTTGATGTGTCATCCAGCCTTTCAACGAGCTTGTTCACTGCATGTTAGGCCACCAATATCATTTGCAAATCGAAGATGACATGTGTGTGTGTGTGTGTGTGTGTGTGCCTGTGTGAGCCTGTATGAAATAACTGAAATGTCTCGCCCATTTTTTTTTTTGGTTTTCTATCTTACACTGATACTGGATAAGTCGCTCGATAGTCCTTTTAGCGTTTGCACCCAGCAATGACTCGAGATAGTTGTAGCCAGTCCCGTGCAAGTGGCACTTTTTTTTTAAGGTTATGTTTCAAATTCTTTAGGAAAGACACAAACATTGCATGATCTTTTCAGTAAAGCAAATGTGCCAGATTACGTGGGGGAAGGGGTATCGTAGGTGAGACTTTGAACGTAGAGGGTGAGTGCTGGTGATGTGTTGTGGCATGCTTCATGTGCATGCATTTAGTCTGAAAGTAGACGGTGCGTGTGACCGTTAACGTTTTCCGTTTGTTTCTGTGTACTTGAAAGTACCCAGATGTCAACAGAGATGGAGAGCATACAAACCATCCTTGCTGCTGCTGCTGCTACTACTAGTACTAGTAATTATAAGTAGTACTATTACTATTATCATTATCATCGTTATTACACATAAAATATTTGCGTTTCAGCCCCCCTGAACGAGACTTCCATGCGCAGCCTGATTGCCGACAAATGGCTGGAGAGGAGGGAGGAGCATGAGCTGAAGAAATACTTTGGGGCCATGGTGCCAGAGACTGTGGACATGCTCAACGACTTCTATGAACCTTTTGTGGACAAGTTCGCTGAAACCTTGAACGATGAGCGTTTTCTGTGGAGAGATTCGGATCACCTGTAACTGATTAGAGGGAATGACGGGGGGGAGGGGGAAGGGGATGTATTTGAAAGTTTGGTGCATGTGTGTGTGTGCTTGCTTGTGCGCGCGTGCGTGTGTGTGTGTGTGTGTGTGTGTGTGTGTGTGTGTGTGTGTGTACAGGAACCTATCTCTCTGTCTCTCTCTCTCTCTTTTCCTGTTCCGTCTTATCCACCATGTCAGTGGCATCAGATCTCAACTCACTTGCAGCTCATATTCCGACAGCCACCCACCCCCACCCCCAACCCCATCCCCAACTATACCAGGATCGTCTCCTCTCAACCCCGGTGTCAGCAATCCATGCATCTCTTTGAGGCCCCTAGCCAGTGGAGACCCTTTTCTGCTGTCAAGCCATTTGAATAATGTCCCCATCATCAGCATATTCAGCATTCACATGTACAGCATATTCAGAACAGCAACAACAGTTGCTCCAAGAACAATGTTGGGCTGGTCAAACTGAAAAGAAAACTTGTATCGCACGAAAGTGCCTCGAGAAAAAAAGAGGCATGGCGTTTTGAGTTACAGCCACTTCTATGGCACAATATGTCGTGCTTCCCTCACTCCAAGTATCTAAACTCCATAGCAGTATTCTTTTTTCTTTGTCTTACAAGGACCAGCATTCACCCTCCTTCATTTGGTGGCCTGGTCAGATATATATAGTAAGACGACAAACTGCCACTATGTCTAAACAGTAACAGTCTCAATAATGAAACAACTGATTTCTAAGACATCGACATCAAAAAGGAAACTGATGCTGTGTCACCATGAGATCAGGGAATTAATGCCTACAAAATTTGACATTGTTTTACAATTATTAAAGAGGATTATGACAACGATGCTCGTAGTTCTGTTTTGCTTTGAAGATGTATGCGACAGAGTTTACTCAACTCAACTTCCTGATTTCATCCCATTGTCAGAGCTACGCGTTCCTTAAATAAATCTTTGGCATGTTTCCCAGGCTTCTCAATTCAAATCCATAGCAGATTCTGTAGAGAAGCAGGCCAGAGCTGAATATTCACCAAATGTTAGTGGATGGTTTGATAGAGAAGACCTATTCACTGGTAAATTCTTGGTGAGCAGTGCCATCGAATAAAGAGAAATATCAGCACTGGCTACTGCAACAGTGGCATTCTGTGCCGTGCTTTTAAGGAAAGGGTTCGTTCACCAGTCACACCTGTGCCATACATGAAAACTGCACTGATGACAGTTGCTCAGCCGACATTTTTAACAATTAACCCTTCTTATTTTGAAATGCACTTGAAGCAAGTGCACTTAAACTCAAAGTGGAAGATGGCCGAGTCTTTATGCACTCTGTTTTAGGGCCTTTCTATTCTTACTGGAATAACTAGCCATGTAAAGTTGTAAATTTTTGGAAAATAGAGATAATATAAAATTTGAAAAAAAATGCCACTAAAATCTTACCTGGTACATATTGGGAGATATTTTTAAAATATATAAATATCCAGCAAGATTTGTTACATGATTTGCCACATTGTGCTTTTCTGCATGTCAGTATAATTCCACTAATCTTTTTTTAGCCAAAGGAAATATTGTGAAACCAGTCATTAATTTATTACACATAACAAATAATTATTCAAAATATTGTCAAAAATGCACATACTATGCATCCCTTAAGACATAACTGCAGCACCAAAAAGGGTGTATTCTTCTCATATTTATACAACACTGAATAAAACAGCAAATTCTTTAAGAGCAGACTCAAAAACAAGCAGTAATGGAAGTCATGAATCATTCATGAATTTATTCATTTCAGTTCTCTTCTCAATTTCACTTTAACCACAGACATATCTCTCTCTCTCTCTCTCTCTCTCTCTCTCTCTCTCTCTCTCTCTCTCGTATGAAAAAATACTCAGCAGATTCATAAAATGGCAACCATATACACCCAAAAGGTCATTTGTGGATGGAATGTTTCTGTCTCACAATGTTGAAAATAAAAAGGGGACGGATTGCTTCTGTCTTAAAATGTTGAAAATAACAGACTGTTTCTGTCTTGATATGTTGAAAAAAAAGAAATGGAATTGAAAACACCAAAAGGACAGAAGGCTTCTGTTTTTACAGTCTTGAAAACAACAGACAAAATGCTTCTGTCTTAAAAAATGTCAACAACAAAGAACAAACAAAAACAAAAACAACCACCTCCAAAGGGACAGAATCCTTCTGTCTTACAGTATTGAAAGTTACAGAGAGGCAGAACATTGAAAATAACAAATCATTATTCACTAACAAATTATGGTAGTCATGTAAAAACAAACAACAAACAAACCAAAAAAATAATAATAATACATGCTCAAGAAAGAAACATAGAAGAATTCAGATTGGGTGAAAATGAACTTCAAATAACATTTTCAAAAACGCCCGACATGTCAATGCAGTTCATCCACAACAGCGTGTCAGTCCCTCCAGTATTGTTTGGTCCTTATTTTCACACCACACACAGCCCAAAAGAACACGTTCTCTTTCATTCCATTTTCAACATATTGCCTTGAAATTGTTTGAAACAAACTCGTGTCTTTATGAACAAGATGTTTAGGTTTGACCACAAGTTGCAAAGAGAGATGGGAAGATAGAGGGCTCAACCAGAATAAAACGTTCTTATTAATGAAAGAGTTATTATATAGATACTTTTTTTTTCTATAAATGAAAAATGCATCAAAATATCCACGTTTTGATCAGAGACTCTTAAGTTATAACAGAACCAACCTGTCATTATGCTGTTCAGTTTTCTTACTTCAGGATTCTAATGCAGTAGTGCAGTTCCTAAAGAATTCACACAAATTCTTGCATGAAACAAACACAGAAAGATCTGAAATGTTGAAAATATATGTACTTTTTAAAGCAATCGAAACGGCTTCTACAGTAAAGTATTGCTCTGCATGAAGTTCGACTGTGAGGGGGGTTCTGTTCCACATATTGCTTTGTTCAACTGTTTTTAAGTATTATTAACTGATTAGTTGATAAATCTTTCCTATCATAAAAAAAGTCAGCCTCGCTCCAGTTCATCAAGCGGACAACTTGCACAAAATTTGGTACAGGTTTACACTTTTTATGTTTATACAATCTTTCACACTTCTTCTGCATGAGATTTCTGATTCCAGTCACATTCCTGTCCCTCTATGTGAAATCCTGTACTCTAAGTGGACTATTCATGTTACCAAATCACAGGTTTTTGACAATTCCAAGTTTTCTTCTTCATTCCACAACAATATCATGTTGTGACAGATCAAAGGACACCACATATCTTCACACTCAGCAAAATGTGACTCTTTCACTTCAATAGGCCTGCTGAGCTTGGTTTTTGTTTGTGTGTTGTTTGACTATGGATTGTAGAATCAATATCAGCAGTCTGTTTGTCCTAAAATTCATTTATTGTCAATGTTCTATGAAAATTGAATATCACAGCCATACTAATTACATGAAAATTCTGATCAGATTTTAGCACATGCACCCGTGTTAATTACACCTCGCATTTATTTCTTTCACATGAGAGCTCTGATATGGTTACTTCCCTTTGCCCAAACCTGAAAAGTTCCCAGAACATGTTGAGTACCCTCGAGGGACTAATGAACATTCCAGTTAGGCATATCTCATGATCCCAAACATGAAAAATAGATCACATCATAAAGAACTGATAATATATTTGGTATTATCCATAATACAATTACAGCACTCCAACAGAGACTCCTAATTACAACTTAGAAAAATCATCTAAAATCAGGTCCTAATTGGGAGGGGTTTTAGTAGGAAGGATAATACCACATTACCATAGATATTCCTAACCAGGGAGGGGTTTTACTAGGAAGGATAATACCACATTACCATAACTATTCCTAACCAACCATCAAAGTAAATCAAACAATCAAGAAATACATTGTATGACACATTGTTCTTATACTCCTTTAAACTCTCCAATAAAGTTGTTACAACATTATGAAAATGCAGGTTTTGTCTGCCTCCCACACCATCCCTGAACTGTTTCATCAATGTTCGTGTGCATCATTTTTTTTGACAGTTTTCCACAACTTTGGTTTCCCCACTCCCTCCACTCTCCATCTGACTGGATTGTTTATCTGAAAGGATATTTTGAATATGTGTCTTTTCTAACTCAACAATTTGGCACTCAAAATCACATTTTTAATCTTTTGCACTTCTTTTGACTTATACCGATTCACTCTTCTAAAGTCAGAGTCTTTCTTTTTTGTGATCATGACAATGACATTTTCCATAAGTGGGACTATCATTTTGATGGCGGGTGCAAAAGTCCTTTGGTCAAATGTCACAATGCTATTTCAGCTGCTTTTTGGATGGATCATTGGCCAATAGTTTATTCAAAAGTTGTATTAGACCAAGAATTGTCAGTCATAACTTAAGGCAGAAAGAGAGTTGAAATACAGTGTTTATATGAACGTGATGTAGGCCGGTCATTTTCATTCAGATCGCGTTAGAGGGGGAGTTGTAATACAGAAAGTTAAATAGGGAACGTTCCCTGTAAATCCTTTAAATTGTCCCATGTTTCCACACAGACTGATCCTAAAAACAGGACGGTCTCCATGATGAGTAAGAGGACTGTTGGTGATGATCAGGATGTGGTCTCCACCAGCGGTGCCTGTTGCTGTTGCTGCACCTTGTCCAGTGCATCTTGCATCAGGTCGCAGGCTTTCTTGTGTTTCGGCCAATGTTCCACTTGGCATTCTCTGTTACATACAGAATTAATTGTTCAGCAATTGTTCAGCATTACATCAGAATTTTGTTAGTTGTTGGTGAATCTCACTATAAAAGCAGTATCATTCACTCAACACAGCCATTTTCTTCTTGGGACAGTGTTTCGTTTTACAAACTAATGTTGCAGAATTTTTGTCTACATTGTTGCTTATATTCTTATGGTAAAAAAGATGTTAACTTTTGGGATGGGACGTGAAGGGGGGGGGGGGGGGGGGGGTAAGCTTTTATCTGCAACATTTTGCATATTTCTCTTCTTTTCCTCTAACATTTTTTCTTCCCTTTCCTTTTGTTTATCAACGATTCTCTTTCAGAGAAACATTGTTACAATCACCATTGTTCTTCATAATTATGCTCAAAATTTTCAAACTTTTTTTGTTTCTCTTCTTTTTCTCTAACAATTTTTCTTCCTTTTCTTGTGTTTATCAGAGTTTCTCTGTCAGAGAAATATTTTGAGAGTCACTATTGTCATTCATAATTAAGTTCACAATGTTCTTTTTTTTTAGTTTTAGTTATGTGTTTGTCACTGAAGGTAAGAGTGTATGCTCCTGTGCCACACTGTTTTCAGTTTTTCTTTTTTTTATACATTATTTTCAAGTTCTCTTCTTGTATTCTAAGTGACAAATTTGATCAAACAAGGGTGAAACGATGCACAATACTGCACCATTCCAGTAAAGATAAAACTTCATGCATAGTAAAGATAAACTAGCAACAAGTTATTCAAAAACATAGAAAAACCTGAATAAATATCTGCATACATTTGTGTGTTATGTAATATCCATTTTGTGGCTGTTTTTCTGTCTGCATTGGCCTCCACCCAAGAGCTCTGATCCTCCTTCTCCACTCCACCTTAGCCTACCTCTTCCCTCCTGACCCAATGAAGTTAATAGATAACAGATGATTTATAAGTTGTGTTCCTATTGCTGTGAATATGTACCAAAGAGGGGAAGACAAAAATACAAGGAGCAGACACATGTGTACTGCTATCTCATTATGATATTCTTTTTAAATAATACTTTTGGCACCACATATTACTTAACTTACATGCGCCTACATGCACCACCGATTTACTAACTGACAGAACCATCCTGCCTATCCCAAATCTACTGAAACGTTTTGTTCAGGCAGTTTCTACCCCCACACCCATCTCTCTGAGCTTACTGCCAGAACTCCCCCTGTTCTCACAGCTATTAATAGAGTGATGGTCAACTTTCAATGAAAGAAGAAGCACTGACACTGAGAACAAAGATAAAGATCAAGCACACTGAAATAATTCAAAAGATTTGGTTTACGAACTGGTTAAAATGCAGGAAGAATGTATAAAAGGAAATGCTTTCTCTCTGATAACAAAATCTGATAAATAAAATGGTAGATCTCTCTCTGACTCATTCACATCCTCTCTCTCTCTCTCTCTCTCTCTCTCCTCTCCTCTCTCTCTCTCTCTCTCTCTCTCACACACACACACACACACACACACACACACACACACCAGATGATAAGAAAGTCATGTCACAAAGACAGGTCAAACCATAGGTCAGAACACTACCAGACTCATCACAGTGCAGTACCTTACCTTCTACAATACCATTCATTCTGACAGCGGGAGCAGCGCTTGGTCGCTTCTTGGCCACACACTGTACACTTGGGTGGATCAGCAATGAGACTTTCCAGTACGTCAAAATTGTAAGTATCGGCCCATCTGTCAGAGAGAGACAGAAGAAAAATAAAATACTGTCTGTAAAATTCATGAACAAAAATCAGTTACTTCTTAAATGGCTCTTGGCAGTGCACTGACCCACACCAGTTTTGTATGAATCATGGCTCCTCCCTTTCATCTGAACCTGCACCGGAATGCAAGTCGTTTGTGCTATGGCTACATTTCATTTTTCCTCTAAGATTTGTAAAAACTGGGTCAGTCCCTGGATGACCTTGCATTTGATTGTAAAATTGTAAACTTTATGAATTAAAAAGTAACTGACTCTTAGCCATATCATCATTTTAGGATGAAACTTATTATTTGCCTCTCCCACCATCCTCCCCATCCCCACCCTCATGAAAAAGAAGAAACATAGGAAAATTTATAAGCAATTATCCATCCACCTTTATCTTACAGTCTTCCCCATGATGATCCATTCATCCTTCTTTATCCCACGATGGTCCATATGATGGTCGGTTTACCCACCTTCGAGCCTGTTCTCGGAGTTCAGAATCTGATGGATTGAAAAACGATTTCATCTGCTGCTTGGCGATCTTCTTCCACTTCCCTTCATGCTTCTTTAGCAAATTGTCCGGATTTCTGGTACCTGATACAGCACAGAAATACAGACACGATATTTCTCCATCGATTCAAAACAGATCACTTTGTTTCTGCTTTAAACCCTTTCAGACCTACACAGTTTACAGTTTGGGCAGCCTCTCCTGCCTGAGGTTCTACGCTCTTCAAGACCAGATGAGATGCTTCGTTAAAACTCTGATATCTAGAACACTGTTTCATTTAGACGCTAAAAAACTCATATGTTGATTGCAAAATGGTTGTGTATTAATCTATTCATATTTCAAGTCAAACGACGTTCTCTTGTCTCTCGATGTTTTGCCAAAACCAAACTATATTTTTGAATTCTTTACAGTTTTTAATGTAATGTAATAATGATACTAATTGTTCCAATTACACAACAAAATTGGTGACCTATGAACATGGAACAAATGTGCTAATTACCTCCCTTAACTAGTGGTGTCTATGAGCTCTTCATGAACTGCTAAACTGCTTGAGCTTGAAAAGACAGGTTATTTCGCCCAAATGTTATTTGGGGACAGGCTAAGAATGATATTTTGGAGGTTGGAGGGAGGTTATCATGCATCCAACTGGCACACAATAAACCTACTTTCATACACAGAATGGAACAGGATTGAATATGCATCCAAGCTTTTGTTGCTCTGCTGGTTGGTAAATGCATGCATTTCACACACAGGACTTCAGTTTGCATTTAATCAAAAGGATTTGACAGGGGTTTGATTCAGTGATGTTGACTCCAAAGACAAAAATTTCACTCTGGCTGTATCAAGCCAGGACTGAACCCTGGACTGTTAGATCAAGAGAACGAAGCCTCATTTGCCAGGCCAGTAAGATTCCTAGTTGAAAGCCAGTGATAAACAAGTGGTGCCATCATGTCTCGCAACATTGATACAGCCAGACTGGACAAATATTTCATTCATCAATTTTGAAAACGTTTTGCCACAATCTGGTTCTTACAGGTCATTTTATGCTGAATGTTCTGCATTTGTTTACCTTTTTCACCTTTAATTTTTTGGTTTTGTTTTCATCATGTTTCACACCCTAACAGAGACCTTTGCAGCCTGCTGGCTGACAACCATCAAATACGTGCAATACAATTCTGATGCTGCACTGCATTCAAAATGATGGAAGGCTTGGAACGTTTCTTGATTTGACAGTGATATTGCTTGTGAATTACCATTCTCTTCATTAGCATGCCTTTCTATCAAATTTGCATCAACACTAATTTCATATTGTAACTTGCAAAAAAGTATGGTCCTTATCTTTCTAACATAATGTATAATTTGGATACTCTCTCTCTCCCCTCTCTCTCTCTCTCTCTCTCTCTCTCTCTCTCTCTCTCTCTACCTCTGTAGCTCTATATTAAGTATTCAGCAACATCTTGAACAACTTATAATAATTTTTTTCAATGGCAAAATGAATATTTCATATTGTAACTGTTGCAAAAAAGTATGGTCCCTATCTTTCTAACATAATATATAATTTGGATATTCTCTCTCTCGCTCTCTCTCTCTCTCTCTGTCTCTCTCTACCTCTGTAGCTCTATATTAAGTATTCAGCAACATCTTGAACAACTTATGATAATTTTTTTCAATGGCAAAATAAACATTTCTAACATTCTTCTTTTCCTCTGCCTGAGTGCCCCCACCCTCTCTTCACCCATTGTTCCCTTCCCCTCTTCCCCATCCTCTCCCTCCTCCCTCATCACCACCACCACCCACCCTGAACACACAAACAATCTCTTCTCTTCTCTTGTGATAATCTCTGTTGTGGAATGATCGTTACATTGATGGACAAAATGTGTACCTGCTTCCCTACTGACTTTGGAAAAAAATTATGATTTCAAATAAGGAAAATAAATCCATTCTCTCCCTCTCTATCTTTCTGTCCCTCCATCTCTATCTGTCTGCCCATCTGTGTCTGTCTGTCTGCCTGCCTGTCTGTCCGCCTGTCTGCCTATCTCTCACTCCCTCTTCATCTAGACGACAGCCTCAGAACCCCTACACCAGTAAGCTCACCTGTTCCAGCACCAGGTCTTTCTTGGCTGGTGGAGGTTCCATCATGGACAGGTGTTCCAGATAGCGCTGCATGTCCCCCAACACAGGCAGCTGGTCCAGTACCACAGGGCTCAGGTAGGAGCGCAGCTGTCCACACACACATTAAACTAGGTCACAATGGGTGGGCTGTCCATCTCCCTCTCTCTCTCTCTCTCTCTCTCTGTCTTCTATTTTCTGACTAGCTTGATCAACACTGAGTGCCAAGGTAGTGAGGACTAGATTGCATGTAACAACAACGACACACACACTCACACACACACACACACACACGCACACACACCACAGTGCCAAAAAGGATTTTCACCAAACAAATTGCAAAATAGTTTTCTCTTGATGGCATGCCCAATCACCAGAAGAGTGAGAATAGTGCTCAACATTCACGGCATGTTACAATTCATGGTGCAAGGAGATTTTTAAAAAAAACAAAAAACAGTAGCTTATGATTAGAAAAACTTGTAGCGCTTAAAGATAGCTTGTTTGTATTGAAGATTACATGGATTTCAAATAGAAAGAAGTTGAACCAGAGACCAGTCTGTCTTTTTTTAAATGACAGTGTCTCCTGTTGATGTATATTAACGTATTCGCTGACGTCTGTAATATAATACATGACTGCTTTTTACCAAGATCTCAATTTATGTCAAGCAAGCAGTGACTTTCTTTAACTGTTTCCAGTTTTCTTTTTCAAGTTAAGACCATGGATCAGCTGGTCAGTCTCATATTACTAGCAAGAGGAAGCAAGATCCTTCCTTTCAAGCCTCGATCTTTGACGCAGCAGAGTTTTTACTAACACTGTCAAAAAGACTTCTGATCCAGTCGCAGCAACATGGCTGCATTTGGCCGAGGATGAAATTCAGGACAGCAGTCATCAGCTTCACCCGTGATGACTGTCTCACTGGAGACAGCGGTGGTCTGGGCCCATTCCCTTTCCTTCTTTCTCCCTGTTATCAACAGTCCTAGCACAACTAAACTGAATGATAGCTCAAAAAGCCATGTAGATGATTCAAGTGGACTTGCACTTGCTTCAGATCAGTCAACTTCACGATTAATGACAGATTCTGCATTTGCGAGAAAGAGACAAGCAACCACACGCATCAATAACAAAGAAGACCAATACAAAAACAGACACATTAACAGCAAATTATATCTACTACTAGATTCTTACGCAAAACTTGATGTTGACGTGGGAATGAGGGGTGGGGAGAATTACACAATTTCTTCAGTAAATGTTTCTTTTTTTAAGAAATTGTTTTCAACATTCATTTGACACTTTTGGAAATCAATGTGCAGGTGCAAAAATGTTACACAAAGAGGAACAAAATTGGTATTTTCAAAATAAATATGGATGTTAAACATGAATATCTAAATACCTTTAGAATGGTGTTCTTGCGATATGAGTTGAGATCGTACTTCTCCTGACAACTAGGCTCCATCAGAAGGTGGAAGAGAGTGATCCATATCTGTAAATGTTTCGTATTTGTTCTAAGTTGTTATTCTATCTCAAACACATTCACAGGCACACATACACTCAAAATCAAGCCAACTCAACATGCATCAAACCCCCATCTGCCCAATGAAATCTTGATCAAAAGATTTTAGCAGTTGCATTAACTTTATGGTGAAAGTATGTAGTGAAAAATTGCATGTGTGGTGTGTGTGTGTGTGTGTGTGAGTGTGTGAGTGTGTGTGTGTGTGTGTGTGTGTGTGTGTGTCATTCATTTAACGTCTTTCCACTAAACGTGATATTAGACGATAAAAAAAAGGAGTGTGTCAGAGAATAAGACTAGTGCATGACTGAAAGTTATAGAGTTCCAAGTATGCATGCATGTATGTGTGAATGTGTGTACACATTTGGTGCTTAGCGGTTATTTAAAATATATCTGATTAAAGAAATATGTATATAACTACACTATTAGAAATAAGAAACAGAAGGGAAAAAAAACCAATATATATATAACAACAAAATCAGTGAACATCCCCACCCCACCCCACCACCCCCTTCCCTTTCCTTACCTCTCTACCCCTCTCCCGTCCCTCCCTCCCCCTCCATCACTTTTATATTAAGAAAAAAAAATTTCAGATACTGTAGTGACCAATTGGACTTATATCTAAACTACAAAAAAATCTTAGGTTAAAGCTGGTGAATTGTATATAATGTGTAAGTTATTTTGCAACAAAAACTGGAATAAAAGTATTTACAAGTTCTTACGTGTGTGCTTATGCTTGTGCACGCACATGTATGAGTGCATGTGCGTGTGCGCGTGTGTGTATACATATGCGAGTGTGTTTGAGTGTGTGTGTGTATACATATGTGTGTGCTTATATGAGTGCTTATATGAATAATAATCGTAATTACAAAGCACTTAAATTTTCAACAACAACAACAACAAAAATTTCAAAGGAAAAGAAAAAACAATTAACAAAACTAATCAATTTAACAACCAAACAAGGCACAGAACCGTAACTTTTCTCCGTCTTTGTCACTTTAAGCTTTGTACATTATTCCATCTTCCCTCCCCCACACTTATGCCGCCCCACATACATCAAAAAAGGAACCTATAAATACTTCCCCAATGGAGTGCGCTCTAAGCAAAACAAAAAACTCATGTGTTAGAGCTGGTGACTCAAATATGGGCTGTGCACTATTTTGTCTCAACACTGGAATTAATTTTTTCATGTCTTGACATGCAACAATTTTGTTCACGTGTTATTTTCTTTTTACATAAACACACTATGTTTTTAACATATTTTGTTTTAAAAGCTACATCAACGAAAGTATATTTTTATTTAAACTAAAGTTATGTTGAATAATTTTAATATCAAAAGTATCAAACTGATTTGATTGTCATGTTCTATCATTCTATCTTTGATTTTTTCAAAATATGTGTTTTAACTAGGTTGCATTGCTCATGTACCGATAAGGCTAGTTTAAGATATTCAGAACCAGAGATATGTTTTGCTCCACATTTAGCTGCCCTATCTACTTTATCGTTATAATAAAAGGAACAGTGTGAAGGGATCCAACAAAAGGATAACTGGGTGCCTCCTTCAATAAGCATGTGGATCAAACAGCTGACCTCAATAATCATTTCAGGTCTAGTATGCAGATGAAAATCTTTTAACGCCTGAAGGACTGATTTTGAATCTACACAAAACAGAACTTGAAATATTGTTTGGGGGAAATTTAAAAGGTAATTCAAAGCCATGAGTATTGCTGTTAATTCAGCTGTGAATATGGATATGTTGCATCCAATGTAAAAAGATTTCTCCACCCTCAATTCTGGGATTAAGAATGTGTGTGTGTGTGTGTGTGTGTGTGTGTGTGTGTGTGTGTGGTGTGTGTGTGTGTGTGTGTGTGCATCTATTTGAGTGTGCGCATGTGCTTTGTGGGTGTGCTTGTGTGTGTCTGCACAGATAATTGTAAGCACAAGTACATTTTGTAACTCTTTTTCTTCAATGCACCACATTCCTACTCCTACATGTAAATGGGAGATGAGGAAGGTGGGGGTGGGGGGTTGTTACCATTTACTTATGAACTGCAAATTCATGTGTCAAAAATCAGTTGAAAGAAATGTAGATTCATGATCACAACTAGTCATGATAAAAAGAATCCTGCCCATGACCTAACTGACCTGTCCCTCAGTTTTTGTCATGGTCAGCTGGTCCTCCACACTAATTTCTCGCCATTTGCTGTCCACGTATTTGTACAGTTTACCTGCAACAAAGCCACATTCACTTGTGCATAGTCTTGCATATGCAGGTGCACAAATTTGCATCTTAAATCATTCAGATGTCCACACTTAATCATTCAACTCACTAATTTCTCTGCGCACTCTCTCTCTCTCTTTTCTCTCTCTCTTCTCTCTCTCTCTCTCTCTCTCTCACACCACACACACACACACACACACACACACACACACACACACACACACACATAGGTACATACACACATTTACACACATGCACAAATTCACATGCAAATATATATACACACAGCATATCATACATGCACACGTACATACCCAGTAAGCAGAGAATGAGATTCATGAAAATATGTAAGCAAATGTATAAATTTTGATACAGACAGCAACACATACAAAAATGTACTCTCATGCTGGCAAGGGCCAATGTCACATAAAATGGTGCTAGAGAAAATGTAAACAAACACACAATGACACATACACACACAATGACACATACACCTAGACACATCTCAAATGTTATTTTATGTATAAAGAAAACAAACTTGCCCACGAAAATATTTAAGTTTGGCTCTCTCTCTCTCTCTCTCTCTCTCTCTCTCTCTCTCTCTCTCTCTCTCTCTCTCTCCTCTCAGAATTTTTACCTGCAAATGCATTAAGGCTTGCATTCATAAAGAATCTCTCATTCTCAAAATTTCTCCCTTTCACTCTCTTACATATTCATGCCAGCACATGCAAATGCAGACACATAAGATAAGATAATGTTGCTTATAGCCCAGCTGACCGCAAAGGGCCACATCAGGGCTGATGCAGACACATACAATACATACATACAATACATAAATATACACACATGCATGTTCAGATGTGCTCTTATTCTCTCTCTGTTTCTTTCTCTCTTACAAGGCGCATGTTTGTGCATGTGCACGCGCGCGCGCACACACACACCACACACACACACACACACACACACACACACCTACACTCATACATACTACAGCACAGGCATGTTTACAAGCACTCTCTCTCTCTCTCTCTCTCTCTCTCTCTCTGCATTATTAACAACTTCCTGTGAGATAAGATAATCTACAGATGAAAAAAAAGCATGACAATTAAGTAAAAAAGCTTCTTTCAGTCTGCCTTCTCTTAAAATGAGAAGGAAAACTGGATATTGCAATTCTCTCTTGCCCCTCTGCCATCCCCCTTCCCCCACCCCTAAACTACTCCCTGCCTCCTCCCTTCCCCCTTACCCCACCCCTAAATTTCTCCCTGCTTCCCCGCCCCTAAATTTGTCCCTGCTTCCCCCGCCCCTAAATTTGTCCCTGCTTCCCCCGCCCCTAAATTTGTCCCTGCCTCATCCCAAGTTCCCTTCCACATCCCTCCACCCCTTACTTCCACAACACAACACACAACACACACACACACACACACACACACACACACACCACACATATTACCATCCAGTCGCCGTGACCATGGGGGGCTTTCAAGCAGCTGTACCATGAGGTTAGGCAGATCATGTGTGTTCAGCACTCGGCTCATCACACTCAGAGGCAGTCTGTGAAAGGATTCATTACAAAAATGATAATAGCGTTAATAAGACACACATGTCTTCCTAACAGAAAACCATATAAAATGGGCACTGCAGATGGCAAAATCATCAACCGCTTGACTAACTTTGATCATAGGCATGGATGACAAATGTGCACATCACAACACATACCACAACACACACACACACACACACACACACACACACACACACACACACACACACACACACACACACTCATACACATATGTACAAACAATATTCTAGACAGAACAAAAAGCCATTTTTGATGGGTCTGATTTTACCATTTAACAATAAAAACAGTAAAACTCTACATGAAGATTCCTTGTTGTCCAGTAACGATTTTTCTTTTTGTCCAGACTAGAAAAATTTTCCAGAAAAAAAAAATCACACACACAGTTTCTTCGGATTTCAAGGAGACATTATGATATTTCACTGTGTGTGCACATGTGTGTGTACACATAAGCATGCATGCATGCATGCGTGTGTGTGTGTGTGATGTGTGTGTGGTGGTGGTGTGTGTGTGTGTGATGTGTGGTATGTGTATGTGCGTGGTATTGTGTGCATGCGTTGGTTGTGTATGTGCGTGTGATATGTGTGTGTGTGTGTGTGGTGTGTTTGGATGTGTGTGTGTGTGTGCAGGTTCATTATGAAAAATACAGCTGAAAGTACCAAAGATTCCCTTCAACCCTTACCCTTGCATATGATCTGAAACTAACGTAGCAGAGATATGGACTTGATGCACATTTCAAACTGTAGTTTCTTCTCCTGCTTTTCTAGTTCCTGATGACAAAACAAACCAAAAAAAGTCAATTCTTTCATGACAAATGCTGTCTAATGAATTATTTCCTTTGGCAATGGATAATCTTTTAATTATATTTTGCCTCTCAAAATACAAAAGCCTGTTATTATTCAACAGAAAGGTCAAATCATGAAGACTTCAAACAATATACTTCTGCATGCCATTAAGCAAATAGCAAAAAATGCTGTTGTGACACAACAGTTAATGTTGATGGCCTAACAAGAAAATTTCAAGCAGTCCTTGTTTTTTAGCTGCATCAAAAATACGATCTGTATTATTAAAAAAAAAAATTTCATTCACTGACACCTAAAACTACCTTGGAACAGGGATTGTATCTATTAATTGGCAGAAGGAAAAAGTGGAAAAATTTTTTTAGGCTGCTATTATCTGCAAACATTAAAGTTGATGGGAACAGCTGCATTGCCCTCACCTATATACAACCATCAGGAAAAGGTTAATGAACAGACATCAACAATACTTTCGCAAACTAAACAGTATACAGTTCTAACTTTTTTTCAACACATTTTATTCAGTTAGAAAACACAAGCTCAACAAATGAAGCAAAACCCACAAGAATGAAAAATGGATGGACAGATAGAAAATGTTAAACGCCAACACATTGAATGTATATTCATGCCTTCAATACTGTATTCAAATTCGTTCTGCCTTTGCCAGTATTTTCATATAAGACAATTACATTAAATGAAGTAGAATAAAGGAAAATAACACGCACTACAAATGAATGAAAATTCGTATGTCATGTGTATGTGACAGGAGAAACTCCTATCCAATAAATCTCCTCTTCACCAGGGCAACCCTGGTTGTACTTTTTCCTGAAATAAACTAATATCTCTGTGTACAATATAACACAAGCACACATGCACACACACATGCACACGCACGCACACACACACACCACACACATGTGCATGCATGTCCAACACACACCACACACACACACGCACACACACACACCACAAACACACATGCATGCACGCACTCTGTTACCTCCATAGAAGAAATCTGAGATGCTTCAGTTAGATCCTGTCCTTTGATGGTTTCTTCCACGTCATCTTCATCAGGATTTCTGGCCATTCCCACCATATCCAAATTAATAAAGAAAAATAACCTCCGTCAGGATGACAACAAAAAAAATATCATTAAAAAAAGCACAACCAAGCCCAGCACAACCAAGCCCTTCAACAATATTTGTCTTTTTCTTTTTCTATTTCCTTATCGAAGATACACTCTTAAGTGGAGTTTATAAAGTCATGACAATAAATGTGATAATTTGACATGTTTCGCATGGAAAAGAAACAACATCTACCCATCTATTTTAAACAGGAACCTTGAGCACAGTTTCAGCAAATATGTTGCTTTTATGATCATCAGTGTGCCTACACTACTATTTTTATATCACATTTCAGTGGCCATATCTTTAGTATTACTGTAGGTAAGATTCAAATATTTTACATTACATAATAGTTGATCATGAACAAAACTAAACCTGACAGGTTTTTGACAGTTTGCTTTTGGAAACAACTATTTTGAATTTTTTGGTAGTATTGTTCATAGATTGGAATACATGTCATAACCAAATTTTCAGTAAACAGCATTATCCTTTAAATATGATCAAACAAAAAAATATATATAAATAGAATTGGAAACACTCATTAGTTAAGATAAGATAAGATAATGTTGCTTATAGCCCAGCCGACCGCAAAGGGCCACATCAGGGCTGTCACCACGTTAAAATCAACTCACCAGTCATTAAAAAAAAAATAAAATAAAATAAAAATTAAAAAAAAACAACTTTTACACATCTCATTAAATGACATCGTCTAGAAACGCACCAGAAATTGCATTAAAAATCTTTCTTCCGTAAAATCTTAAATCAGATGAAAAATGTTAATCTCTCTCAAAAACTCAAGGATCACATCAGGCGGGACATCCCTGAACAGGATCTTCATGGACTCCGCTGTAAAATGTTTGTGTCTCACATCGTGCAAGTCCCAACACTCTAAAAGAACATGTTTCATTGTGAGTGGCGCATGACATGGAATACACCACGGAGCTTCTTATACCGATATTTCGAAACTTGGTGGTTTCTCCTCAGTGACCGCAGAAAGTGGACACACTCATTAGTTAAAAAAATTATCAAATCAAACATGTTCTTTTTCACATACATTATGTTTAATTTGCAATAATACACAGAAATACAGTAACATTTTTGTGTCAGGTTGGACAAATTTCAGATTAACCAAATTTAGGGTTAGACATATAATGCTATTAAGATAACCAATTCAATCATGAAAACTAAGTATACCAGCTTTCGTTTTTTTAAGGAAACAAAAAGGGTTACATAAATGTATATAGTTTTTTTTTTTCTTTTTCTAAGAAACTGACGATGATTTTTTAAAAAGAACAAAAGCAGCAGGCATTACTCAAGACGACAATGAAACTTCACTTTCTAAAGCACTGTACTGTTCTGGCATCACTCACCTGGAGATGAGGTAGCACAGTTTGCGGTAGCAGTAGTCCACTAAGTCATTGATAGCATCTTCAGCTGACTCGCAGGAATCTCGGTGGTACATGATGGTCTCCAGCAGGTTCACCACTGTTGCCTCATGGTACAGCTGGACACAGGTATAACATGTACAGGCAGGTAAATTGACAGATACATACATATACAGATAGATGTTGCAATAAAATATGATATTCTTAACACTGTAATGTAAGGAGCAAACTTGCCATAAAACCTCTGTGTGTGAGTCAGTGTGTAAGTGTGGTTGTGTGTGTGTGTGTGTGTGTGTGTGTGTGTGTGTGTGTGTGTGTGTGTGTGTGTGTGGTGGCGTGCATGCTGCATGCATACGTGCGTGCATGCGTGCGTGCATGCGTGCGTGCATACGTGCGTGTCTGTGTGTGTGTGTTAGAGTGTGTATGTGTGCTTGAGACAGAGAGGGAGTGAGAGAGAGAGAGTGTGTGTTTGTGTGCGTGTGTGCGTGTGTGTGTGTGTGTGTGTGTGTGTGTGTGTGCGCACACGTGTGTGTGCATGTGTGTTCGAGAGAGAGAGACAGAAAGCTTGCACTGATGTAAGCTAGACACATTACTCCATGACAATGAAATGCTCTCAAACGTAGTACACTAGAAAATAACTTACTCTGATAACAGTGGTTTCTTTTGTGTCCAAAATGTGCCATGCAATATGGATGTGGGTTTTTTGTCTCTTTAAACATATTTAACACTGGGACAACATCTTTACACTTTATGAACCCCATCCATGAACAGAAAACTTTTACAAGTCAATAGCTCAACTTCCCTGGAGTATGGCTGCCTTAATGGTGGGATAAAAAAATGGTCATACACACAAAACTCCACTCCCTTTGTTGGGTAGATGGGATTAATCCTTGCCTGTCTATACAGGGAGTGTCTGCAGGATTAACAGTCGGCGTACACAGAAAAAAAAGAAAAAAAGAAGCTAAACAGAGTAAATCAAAAGGAAAGACTTAAGCAGCATTTCAAATGACCGATTAACAGAAAATTCATCAATTAAGCTCTCATGTAAGAAGACCAGTATCTTACCACCATGTAGAGAGGAAATGTGGTCTTTGGGTAAAGTCTGATTCCATGATGTATGAAAATACTTTTTCTTTCCAAACCTCAGTTGTCAGCAGATCTTGGATGAGAAATCGGATCTGAACAAAAGAAGTGACAAAAGCATTAACTTCCGAATGAATGATTAATGCTTTCTAATTCTCTTAATTAATGGTTAAAACATAGTCTTAAATGTTATATCTCACAATGATAATCGAATAAGAGAGTTATTTGTATTCATTTTAAAAATCTGTATCTTAAAACCAAAATAAATAACACTCACACTCTTGAACTCTCTCTCTCTTCTTCTTCTCTCTTCTCTCTCTCTCTCTCTCTCTCTCTCTCTCTCCTCTCTCTCTCTCTCTCTCTCTCTCTCTCCACACACACACACACACACACAACACACACACACACACAACACACACACACACACACACCATCGCAGACAGTCAGACACACATATATAGTCTTGCATGCTCATCATACATATGTGCATATACACACATATGCAACCAGGCATAAATGATATACTGAGCCTGGATTATTTCACTTGACTTTTTTCTTTTTCTTCATGTGATTTTCATTTTTATTAAATATATATATATATAATAATATAATCCCTCCCGCCACATGTGTAAGTCAGGAATCTGTGTGTGTGTGTGTGTTGTGTGTGTGTGTTGTTTGTGTGTGTGTGCGATCAATGTTAGATTGAAATCACGTTCATATCTTGTTTGCTTTTTGTTTTGCTTGAATTCTGAACATATCATCAATAATAACAACATTTACTGATGATAAAGATGGGCAACAATGGTTCCAATAAGCTGCTAGTGAAGGATTCGACATTTATAATCTGATGCTCAAATTTTTCATTTCCATTTTCTTTCTCCCCCTCCCCCCCCCCCCCCCCCCCCCCCCCCATTTTTTTTTTCAATTTTATATCTTGCCAAATCATTGTTGTGATGAAGGAGGAATTGCTAGCCTGCCCTGATTTCCTCCATTACTAGTTTGCTGAACAATGATAAAAATAAAATTTGCTTACCTTGTCAATGATTGATAAAAAATTCCTTGATGAACTCATCACCCTGAGCCGTGGCACTGACAACTGCCTGGATGTTCAGCTTTTCAATGCGCTCATGTTGCTGGCTCCATCTTTGCAACATACAGAAATTTCTTATTGTCATAAATCTTACACAGACAAGTAAACATTAACTATTGAACAGATATGATATGATCTGAATATTGGCAGAGGTTTTATTATCATAGCCCAGCTGGCCATGAAGAACTTTTCAAGCCAGTCAAACTCATACAGGAACAATGTCACATCATGAACAGTTCAGATTGTCAAAAAAAAATTGTGCTAAAAAAGAAACAAGCAGCCATAGCAACTCCTGACATCCTTATGTCAGATCAAAGCTAGGTGGCACGGACAGGATTAGGTTTTCCCCTTCATTTCTCATTCTCAGATTCAAAAGAAAAAAATATGAAAAACTAGCCACAAAAATCGCCCATATGGGAAATAAACACTGCAGAATGGACAACTAGTGTCCACATCATACAGGATAGACCATTTTCACTACCTTGGTGCCAGACTACCACAAAAGAAACTGGCATGTCATAAATAAACTGTCAGCAGACAAACAAAATCCTGAACAAAGACAGGAAATTGTCCAAGGAAAAACAATAGACAACAAAAAGGGAAGATAAAAGTTCTATCTTAAAAAAAAAAGGGGGGGGGGGGGGGGCAGACTTAAAGAGCAACAGAAAAGAGAAACTTACCATCACAGTACTTCCAGATGGTGAGAAGCTGTTTGCACTGAAAGAGCTGCCAGCATCCCCAGCGCGGCCAAACATTTATTGCTTTTTGTGCATTACAATGTTATCAAAATTTTCAAATGCTACAGAAAAGAATTGGTAAAAAGGGAATTTTTGGATACAATTAATGTGAAACACAAAATTCTTTAAGAATCTATCAATAATGTACTGAATAAAATGAAAAGAAAAAACTAATTTTTAGACTGCCAATCACAATATAAGTTTCTTTGGTCAAGTCTGTTGAACAAAAATCAATCATGGTCTGTTGAACAAAAATCAATCATGGGAGCATTATAATGGTCTGTAAAACAATTCATTATCTGTTTATGTATCTTGAATTAGAAAGTGCATAAATATAACAAACTGAGCAAGATGTTAAAACAAACAAACAAACTGCATCTCAAATGAGGTCCACAAATACTTCATTTCACGCAAAATTTAATGTTTATGATTGCAAGGTAATGATTTCTATCCCCGTTCCACCCTTTTCCGCCCGACCCCTCAACCTAGAAAACAGAGCATACTGCCATATATCCATATATCATGGTCTTGATTATGTCAAAGAATAATCTGTTTTAAACTTCAGAGGTAGCATTTAGTCAGTAGCATGATTTCCACGGAATGAAAAGAGATGCAGTGCATTAGGGGAGAAGGTGGGGTGGAGCCAGAAAAAGAAATATATTAAAAAAAAACACCAACTACAGTTACATTTCATATATCAAAAATTGGTTTGCAAGTTTCATCTGCCTTTTGCCTGAATATTCAGGGTTGATGTGTTGTTGTTCTTCTTCTTTTAGCTTTTCTTTTTTCTGTCACTGATTATTCATTCATTTATTTATTTATCTATTTTGTCTTTAAAGGGTGTAATGTAATGTAATGACCAGCTTCCTGCAGAGAAATTGATCTGCAAGCTGAAATCTTTCCAGTTATCTAATGATTAAAAAAAAAAAAAAAATTAATAATAGTATTCCTGTGGTGTCAATATGATCTGACTGATTGTTTCACCAGTGAAAAATTGTTAGTAAAATGGTGTGAAAAAGAGTTCAAAGGATGGTTTTAGCTTCTTTTATTGGGTATCCATGTGTCATTTGTGCATGTTAAAATAAGGGTATGAAAAACGGTTAAATCTAAACAACGATCTTCCCCCATATATTGGGTGTCCGTGTGTATTTTCCTTATTTTTTAAGGCAAAAAGATTTCAGACAGTATTTTCTTCTTCTTCTTCTTCTTCTTCTTCTTCCTCCTAAAATACTGGTTCACTCAAAAATGAGTAGGTCACCAGCGCGCATGTTAAAAAGTAAAATAAAATAACATAAAATAGTGCGACTCAGACTGTTGGCCCCTGGAGCAAATTTGGCAACAAGGGGTCGCACTCGATATTCAAGAAGTTAAAAGCAATGGCCAAATTCAGGCCCAGGTAACAGTAAAATATATGGGGAAGTTAAAATAGAAAATTGTCAATATGCAGATCTCAAAACTGTCGTATCAATTTGTTTTTTAAATGAGATTGCATTTGTGGCAATCTTGATGGCACCCGGCAGTGAGTTCCACAGCCGTACAGAACTAGGATAAAATGAATGTAAGTGGCTGTCAATATTTGATGCAGGTATGGTATAACATTGACCGCCACTCCTGGTGCTACTTTTATTCAATACTATTGTTCCATTGGAATATCAATTACTTTAGCCCTGCCTTTGAAGAAGATGTTAAGTTTGATAAAAGCGCTTCTCTCTTCTAAGGGTTTCCATTCTAATTTCCTCATGTTCTTCCCAGAAATTCCCCTTTTCTCTGATGTGGTTCCCTGTTACGAACCGTGCTGCTCTCTTCCAAATCTTTTCGAGGTTATCAATGTCCTTTAGATGGTAAGGAATCCCAAACTGAGCAACCATATTCCAGTAACTGGTCTAACCAGTGTTTTGTAGCAGTCATCTTTAACCTTTTGGGGGCAGTTATTGATATTCCTGTATAAGAAAGCTAAGATGTTATTTGCTTTCTTACATACTAAATTGTAATGTTCTTTCCATTTGAGACGACTATCTATAATCACGCCTAAATATTTTGCAGCATTAGTTTCTTTAAGAATAGTATTATGGATAGAATAATCTGATCTAATTGGTGAGCGTTTGTTACATATACGCAACACTTGGCACTTTTGGGGATGAAATTCCATTTTCCAAGTTCTTTCCCACTCTTGTAAAGCGTTTAGATCTTCTTGTAGAATGCGTATATCATTCTTGCTTCTGATTGTTCTATATACTAAGCTGTCACCTGCAAAAAGCCTTATAGTAGTTCCAGGAGAGAGATTTCTACTTATGTCATTTATACAAATTAAGAAAAACAAGGGGCCCCCGAACAGTTTCCCTGTCGTACACCTGACAAGACTGGTTTACAATGGGATGACGACCCTTCCACAACAACTTTCTGCGTTCTCCCAACGAGGAATGATCTAGCCCATTTTACTTTTTAGCAAAGAACCGCCAATGCCGATGTGTTCTAATTTAAGCAGCAGACCCTCATGGGCAACCTTATCAAAGGCTTTAGAAAAGTCTAATAAAATTGCATCTATTTGCTGTCTGTTGTTAAGACAGTTATTAAAATCATTGAGAGTTGTCATAAGTTGAGTCTCACAACTCCTTTGCTGTCTAAAACCATGCTGGGCGTTATTTAAGAAGTCATAATTTGTCAAGATGGTCCATTATGCTACTATATATTATGTGTTCAAGTAGTTTTGCTGATATGGATGTAAGAGATACAGGTCTATAATTCTCTGCTTTTGTTTTGTCACCCTTTTTGAATAAGGGAACAATGCTCGCATCTCGCCACTCATCAGGTATTACTCCCTGGTCCAGTGAAGCTTGGTAAAGTAGTTGGTATACCTCACTCAATTCATTGGCACATAATTTTAAGAGCTTGCCAGGTACGCCATCGGGACCAGTAGCTTTGTTTCATTGATGTTGGTCAGTAACTTAAATACTCCTGCTTTGTTTACTTTGATGTTTTGCATTTCAGGGAGTTTATCATCATCCTTTAGTCTAACGTTAATTAAAGGTTTGGGATTTGAGAAAACTGAACAAAACTGCTTGTTTAGTAAATTTGCTTTCCCTTCAGGGTCCTGTATTAGGTTATTCTGGTTGTTTCTCAGGTCTGGAATCCCAATGTTGTTCCTGTCTCTTACTCCTTATGTAAGACCATAATTTCTTGTTTTGATGATCACCTTCTGAAATCATCGAATTAACATAATTGGAGTGAGCAAGCCTACATTCTCTCTGACACCTTCTCTTAATATGTTTATACCTAACCAGATAATCTTTCTGAATTAGGATGTAGTTTCAATTTCTTAAAGAAACGATGTTTCCTTCTCAACAAACGTTTAGTTTTTGTAGTAATCCATGGCTGGTGGTTCTTGCTTGAAGTTATTTAGTAGGTATGTTGTCATCCATAATAACATCCAAGTTAGTTTTTATACACTTCCAAAGGTCACTGACATTATCTTTAACACTATAAGACCTCAAAAAAAGACATAACACCCCATACAGAATTTTGGGGCCTCGATTAATATTATATATCACCACGCAGTTGCATCAGAAAACTTGGGGGAAAAAAAAGGAGAAGAAAAAATAGGCTGTATTGTTGATCCTGTTTGCTTGCTTGGGGCTTTTCTGTTGACCTACCGATGACAATACGAATTTCTCTTCCAAAGATCAGTCCAATCTAGAACAGTCTAGAACCGCATAACACTGAAGACGAACGACCGACTGAAATTGTTTTACCTTTGGGAACCAATCTCTTTTAAATCAAAGACCTCCAGATGTTCAGTATAAGCCTCTGCTTCCCCAGGAAGCAGCACGTCTCCTGCTGTGTCCATCGTTCACACCAGATTCAAACAACAACAATTATTAAAATCTTGCTGTCTTGCTCTGAATCGTCTGTACCGTAGTCAGGCACGCACACGTTTGTCGGAAAAGACGTAAACTTCCGGCGGTGCCGAAAACCGAAACTGTTTCCGGTGTAACGATCCATTTTAACTCCCCTCCACTTGGGAGTTAAAACAAACCACGCAGAATGACTCCCACCCTGTTTAGATTACCCCCCCCCCCCCCCCCCCCCCCCAAAGAAAAAAAACATTCAGTTTATGTGTTAGTCACAATATGAGAAATAAACATTTGATATACACCCCCTCCCTTCCTCCCCCTCTGTCTCCCTCCCCTCCCCCCCCCCCCCCCCCAACTTTCTTTCAGTCTCTCGCTCACTCTCCTTGCTTGTCTGTCTGCCTTTTTGCTTGTCTGTCTGTTCGTCTCTCTCTCTGTGCTTGTCTCTCTGTCTGCCTGTCTGTTTGTTTATCCATCTCAGTGTCTCTGTCTCTAGTGTCTCCACCCCCCCCCCCCCCTCCTCTCTCTCTCTCTGTCTGTTTTTCTTTCTTTCTTTTACTCCCCCACTTCCCCCCCTTTCTTTTACTCCCCCCCCCCCCCTTCTCTTGTGCTCTCTCTCTCTCTCTCTTCTCTCTCCCCCACCCTCTCTCTCTCTCTCTCTGCATGCTTCTAGTCAGCTTTGTTTACTATTATCAGTGTCTATCAAAGACAGATTGGATTAATAGGCAGACATAGGCTTTTATGTCAGCCTAAAATCTTTATCCTTGTCAAGTCTTCTGCAGTGTGTGTGTGTGTTGTGTGGGGGGGGGGGGGGGGGGGGGGGAGTAATAATAGAAACCGAGCAGCCCAAAAAACCAGCATCAACTTAAGTTCAGTTTCTGACGTCAAACGAAAAGCGCGTCACACAAAAGCACGTCATACATAAGCTGTATCTGTTTGGAAAGTGAAAGTGAAACTAGTTTTAACTTTACAATACATCTCCCTTTTCCGAAGAACAATTTAAAGTTCTCAAACGTGTGATAAGACACATCCAGAATGACTAGAATGAGCACTGAGTATTTATGAAAATAATACTGCATGTAAGTTTGTACAATAGCACAACTTTGGTTCTGGGTCTCGCACCAGAGTCTTTCAACTGATTTCATGAATGCGCCTCTTCTTTTTCTTTTTTTTCTTCAAATTTTCAAGTTCTAGTCTCTTAACAATGTTCAATAAGGCGCTCAGGCTTGTGCGTTGTTCTGGCGGATCTTCTTGGCTGCGACATCTGTGGCCCTGGGGTCATTGAAGATGGCAGGCTCTGGGAATGAGTTGGCATCATGGCTGTCTTGACTGGCGTCGAACCATCGGTGACAGCAGGTAGGCCCTTGGCAGGTGAGCAGGGAGGAGGGTGTGCACTGTGAGGTGGTGCACGTGGAACCAAGAAGTGTGGAGGTGCGTTGGAAGGGAAAGGGGAAGGAGGAAGGTGGTTGCCTTGCTGGGAAAGCAAACAAGGCTCGAACAACTTCCTGGTCATCTGCTGATTTTGGCGGATGACTCCACCGTCGGATGTCTGGATGATGAGACTTCTGGGAGTATCATGACGATTGATGACAATACCCTCCTTCTTCATGTCGGGGATCCACACCTTGCCAGATGAGATGTCTTCTGGAGCAACGACTTGATGTCTTCTGTCGTAGCTGGTTTTCATCTTCTCTCGATATTCTTTCTCCCTCTTCTTCAGGACAGACACGTCGGGGGTCTTGGGAAGGAGAGTGTCTGGATGACACGGAACTCTGGTTTTCAGACTGCGTCCCATGCTCAGTTGGGCAGGAGAGAAGCCGTTGGGAAGGGAGTGTTGTGATACATGAGCAAGCCAAGGTACTCATCATTGCACTTCTTGATGAGGTTTTTGATGGTTTGAACGGCGCGTTCAACCTCACCATTGGATTGGGCGTAGTGAGGTGAAGAGGTGACATGCTCGAAGTTCCAGGATTGAGCAAATCTGGAGAATTCTTCGGCTGTAGACTGTGGTCCATTGTCGGAAACTAGAGTGTCCGGAATGCCATGGCGACTGAAGACTTTCTTCATTCTGTTGACTGTCTCTGCGCTGGTGATCTTGTTCATGAGCACGATCTCAACGTCCCGTGAGTAGTAGTCAACAACTATGAGGAACTGCTTGCCCTCATGCTGAAAGAAGTCAGCTGCAACTCTGGACCAAGGACGCTCAGGGAAGGGCGTACCTTTCATGGGCTCCACTCTGGCTTTCCTGTTTTTGGCACAGTCAGGGCAAGTCTTGACCATGATGTCAATGTCTTGGGACAGCCCTGGCCACCACACGGAGTTTGCCGCGTTTTCCTTCATCTTGTTGACACCTTGATGACCATCATGTAGGTGTCGAAGGACATCTTGTCGGAGTGACGGAGGGATGACTAGTCGCATACCTCTCAGCAGGAGACCATCGTTGACAGACAGGAAACTCTGTTCGTTGAAGTAGGTCTTGAGAGGCTTGTTGAGAGTCCTCTTCTCTGGCCAGCCATTTTGGACGTAGCGCATGACCAGTTTGAGGATGTCATCCTTCTGGAGTTCTGACCGGATCTCTTCCAGCCTGTGGTCAGAAGCTGGCAAGATCAGCAGGACAGCATTGACATATGCCTCTGCTTGGCAGGTCAGGTCATTGTCCGCAGAATCTCTGGTAGGCAAAGGTGCTCTGGACAGAGTGTCAGCGGTATAGAGTTCTTTGCCAGGGACATGGACAATGTCAAAAGAATACCGCATCAGCCTCATCCTGAAGCGCTGGATGCGGACAGGAAGTTCGTCGATAAGCTTGGTAGAGAACAGAGGGACAAGAGGCTTGTGGTCTGTTTCTACCCGGAAGGACATGCCAACCAACAAATCTGACCAATGTTCAAGGCTCCAGGTGACTGCAAGAGCCTCCTTCTCGATCTGTGCATACCCCTGCTCGGTCGCTGTGAGGGAACGGCTCCATGATGGCCTTCACCTTGGCAGGGTCTTTCCTCAGGCCGCCGACTGAAGAATCTACGATCTGGCCAAGGTACTCGAGCTGCGTTTTGGCGAACTCGAACTTGTCGGGGTTGAGGGTCAGGTTTGCCTTGGTGCACTTTCTGCAACAAACCTTCGCTGCTGGGCAGTTCTTCTTGCCGGGAGGATGCTTGCCATTGCAGTAGCCGCACTTCTGGCGAGGCCTTGGTGTCACCTTTCTTGCCACCTGCGCCACCTTTGTATGCACCCTGTCGCATGTTACCTTGAAAACTTCTCTGGAGGGCACCCACACTAGCTGTCTTGCTTCTTTCCAGTTCATTCTTAGCCAGTTCCCTCATGGCGAGAATGTCAGTGGTCTTCTGTAAGGTAAGCCTTGGACCAACGTCATACAGCTTCAGCTTGGCGGTGTCATCTTTGCATGAAAACACCAGCTTGTCTCTGATCATTGTGTCACAGTTGTCAAACTTACAAGCTGCTGCCTTGTCTCTGACTAACCTGAGCCAACAATCAAACGACTGGGAAGGCTCCCTGTGCAGATGAAACCAAAACTGTTCGCGCAACATCAACTGCGGGTCTCTACGTTGAAAAAGGCATCATACTTCCCAGAACAGTGTTGTAATTGGTCTTGCTTTCTGCTGGCATGGGCTGGTCGGCATTGTCTGGGTTAGGTCGTTCCTCCAAAAACACAAAATTGGAGAAGATCTCGAGTCCTTCATCACCAATATGGTTTAATAAAAGTCCAACCTTCACCGCGTCCGGCTTGGCACTGGCACCGTTGCTTGAAGGAAAATGTCAAAACGAAGTTTCCACTTCTCCCATGCCGCCGCTGGATTTGCACTAACCACAAATGGGTCGCGAGTCCTCACATAAATTGACTCAGCCATCACGTACGTCTATTCCAGTTCACAATACGTAGGTCTGTTTCAAGTTCACAATTCTGACACCATATGAAGTAATAACAGAAACAGGGCAGCCAAAAAACCAGCATCCATCTACTTTCAGTTTCTGACGTCAAACGAAAAGCGCGTCACACAAAAGCACGTCATACATAAGCTGTATCCGGTTGGAAAGTGAAAGTGAAACTAGTTTTAACTTTACACTACAGGGGGGGGAGGGGGGGGGGGGGGGGCAGTCCTGGCATAAGGCCATAAGACATTATGCAAATACTATAAAATGTAGGGGACAATTTTTGAGCCTACGCTTGAGGATCCACCAAAAAGATGCAAGGGAGGTCAAAAGACAAACACACAGACGGACAGAAACAAATACAAATAACCTCAATTTAATCGAAACAAAATTGGAAATGAAATGAGGCAGGGAACAGTAAACAATAAACAGTAAACAAGTGGGGTAACTGTTGCTCCCATAAGAAAACCTAACACAGAGTAACTTTTATTCAAGCCAGTCTGTAGGTTTTCTTATTGGAGCAAAAGTTACCCCACTTGTTTACTGTTTAACTCTCCGGAAGTTAATTTCGGTCAATAAGTGTTGATCCAGATTGACTCCGAGGGAGTTAAAAAAAATACAAGGGGGGGGGGGGGGGGGGGGGGAGGGGGAGTCGTTCTAGACTTATGCCAGGAATTGCCCCCACCCCTCACTGCACCAAGAATACTGGCTGCATTTATGGAAAATGAATAAATAATTGAGTAGTTTGTCTTGTATATATATTCCAAATCTCTGCTGTGTGTGTGTGTGTGTGTGTGTACCTTATGCACGGTCACGGTTCTCAACCAATCAACACCAAATTTAGCATCAAGCATCCTTGGCACCCTCGGAAGGTCACGGCGTCTTTACTTTTTGAATAACCACCCACCAATGAGCGCGAAGCCCGACTCGAAGTGCGAAGCGCTGAGTACGGCCACAGTTCTCAGCACAGTTCTCAGCAGATCGACTTCAAATTTGGTATCAAGCATCTTTGGCACCCTCGGAAGGTCATGGCGTCCTTACTTTTTGTATAAACCTCCACCAAGGGCGCGAAGCGCTGAGTCGGTCAAAGTGCGGGATCGAAGCGTGTGAGCGCTAGTGTTATATAAGTTTAAAATAGAGACAAATAGTACCTTCACTTTCCGGAAATGGTATTTAAGAACATGTTATGAGAAAGGTGGGAGAGAGGGAGATCGAAGTCACGCATGCTCTACACGTTAAAACCCTTTGTATGCAATATTAGGCCTACAGAGTCAAATAATTTAAAAGGCAATAAAGATGCAATGATGCGTCATTGCTGCTCCTGTACTTACTGCGTAGGTGCGTCATGCTGCCGTTTTGCAACTTGAAAACCCTTTTGTAGTGAGAAAACTATTAGCATTAGACCCATAAGACCTTATGTTTTTGTGATCTGCATCATAGTGTAGAATTAATGCGGTACGACATGTTGTAAGGGGCTATCCTCCAAAGTTGGAATGTGGCTGCCAATGGGAGCAAAGATGTCGCTTTCCTTAGCAGATTTTTCTTGTTATTAACAATGTTTGGATAAGTTCTGATGATTATTTTTGTTTGTGGCAACAAACCTATAACTCACTTTGTCAGTTGGTTGGTCGGTCAGTTGGCTGGCCCAAAATTGTCGCACATATAATTCGAAAAAAAATTAAGCTGAATTACTATATTAAAAGACAAATGTGTCAGAAACACTTTCAATCACTAATAACTCGGCTGTTTCTGCATGGATTTGTGTTGTTTTTGTTGTTGTTGTTGTGTGTTGTTGTTGTTGTTGTGTGTGTGTGTGTGTGTGTGTGTGTGTGTGCGCGCGCGCGCGCGCGCGCGCGCGTGTGTGTGTGTGTGTGTGTGTGTGTGTGTGTGTGTGTGTGTGTGTGTGTTGTTGTTGTTGTTGTTGTTGTTGTTGTTGCTGTTGTTGTTTTGCAATGGACTCATTGGAAAACCGCATTTACGAAAATGGAACACCCGTGTCGGTAGCGCGCATGCGCGCGCGTGAGCGCCTGGAAATATTGAAATTGGCGGTTTTTCGCAAATCACTCGGGTGCTCTGAGTCGATTCACGTCGGGTTTGTTGAAATAGATTCCTTGGGATGTCGCACGATCATTGCGGTCAGTAGGCCTAGCGCACATGTACGCAAAACCAGCGACGTTCACAAAGCGCGCAAAATAAGCAGGGGTCCAAAATCAGCGTTTTTTTTTTTTTTTTTTTTTCCTTTTTGTTGTTGTTGTTGTTGTTGTTGCAAATAACTCGGGTGTTTCTGCGTCAGTCGATTCATGTTGGGCTTTGTTGCAATAGACACCTTGGGACGTTGCGCAAACATTGTGGTTAGCAGCGCGCATGCCTGCAAAGCGCGCAACATGCACGAAGCGCGCAAAGTAGGCCTGATCAGGGGTGCTTGCGCGAGAGATGGTGTGGTGTGTGTGTGTGTGTGTGTGTGTGTGTGTGTGTGTGTGTGTGTGTGTGTGTGCGCGCGCGCGCGCATTTATCACCGGCTCTATCAGTTTCTCTCTGCATCTGCGTGCGAGCATGTGTGTATGTGTGTGTACGCGCGCACGCGCGTGCGTGTGCGTGCATCTCTCTCTCTCTCCCCCTTTCTGTGTCTATGTGTAAGTGTGTATGTATACGGGCGTGCATCTCTCTCTCTCTCTCTCTCTCTCTCTCTCTCTCTCTCTCTCTCTCTCTCTCTCTCTCTCTCTCTCTCTCTCTCTGTATGTGTGTGTGTGTGTGTGTGTGTGTGTGTGTGTGTGTGTGTGTGTGATTTTGTGTTTTGTTGGTTTTTATTTTAATGATAAGCTTTAAAACGATAATCATAAGATTTAAAAGGATGTCATTGTTACTTGATAGTAATATTGGTCATTTTTCAAGCTGCTTTCTGGAGAAAAAAAAGTATCCCCAGAGGGTCAGGGCTCTTAGGTATGTTGTTGAAGAATTGTTGAGGTCACTGTCACATCCAAACATCCACACCATGACGAATCTGTCAAAACTGCTTGCATAACTCAGGTCGGTTACCAGGACAACAAAGCTCTGGGTGCAATGCTAATAATGGAAGCTCTGTTCATCATCATGATGTTTGTTAGGGCAGAGAGGAAAGGTGAGTGGCTGCTCCACTCGTTCGCTGTTGAAATATGATGCCATATTCTTCGCAGCAGCTCACTTAAAGTATGCACACTATGGGTTGTACCATCTGGCTTCCATGCAGCGATTGCATCCAAATGTTGAAAATAAAGTCATGGCTGGAGAACATGTGACGCGCCATGAAGCAGAACTGTGGAATGGCATATGGTCAAACCACTTCTTCTTCATGGAATATCTCAGAAAGTACTCGGCCGATTTTTGTGAAAATTAGCAGGTATGTTCACTATGGGTCAGGGATGATGCCGGATGTTTTAGTTTACCGTTATAGCCGTTAATAGCGGCTGTAACGGCTGGTAACGGTTTTCTTCTTTATGGAATATCTCGAAGTATTTAGTCGATCGTTGTGAAAATTAGCAGGTAGGCCCTATGTTTACTATGGGTTACGGATGATGCCGGATGTTTTAGTTTACAGTTATAGCCGTTACTAACAAAAACTAACGGCTATAACGGCCCCTTACGGTTTTTCTTCTTTATGGAATATCAGATCTCAGAAAGCACATTGTCGATCTTTCTGAAAATTTGTAGGTGTATTCATTATGGGTCACGAATGATACCCGATGTTTTAGTTTACCGTATAGCCGTTACTATGAAATGCCGTTTTTATTAAATATCTCAGAACGTACTTGGCCGATCTTTCTGAAAATTTGTAGGTATGTTCATTATGGGTCACGGATGATGCCCGACGTTTTAGTTTACCGTTATAGCCGTTACTAACGGCTATAACGACCCATTACGGTTTTTCTTTTTTATGGAATATCTCGAAAAGTACGTGGCCGATTTTTCTGAAAATTTGTAGGTATGTTCATTATGGGTCATGGATGGTGCCTGATGTTTTAGTTTACCGTTATAGCCGTTACTAATGGCTATAACCGTTACTAACGTTACTAACAGCTATAACGGCCCATAACGTTTCTTTTTAATGGAATATCTCAGAAAGCACTTGGTCGATCTTTCTGAAAATTTGTAGGTATGTTCATTATGGGCGACGGATGATGTCCGACGTTTCAGTTTTCCATTATAGCAGGGCCGGATCGGGGGGGGGGGGGTGCTTTGGTACTACAGCACCCGCCCCCCCCCCCCCACCCCCCCTCGGCTCAAAAAAAAATTTTTTTTTCGGGCGGGGCGCTTTACCCCCCTGGTACCACCATCGGGCTTTGCCCTGGACCCCACCGGGGCCTACGCGGCCCCTGGACCCAGCCTAAAACATTTACCAGCACCCCACCTTAAAAACTCTATGATCCAGCTCTGTATAGCCATTACTAACGGCTATAACGACCCATAACTGTTTTTCTTTTTTTATCGAATAATTCATAAAGTACGTGGCCGATATTTCTGAAAATTTGTAGGTATGATCATTATGGGTTACGGATGATGCCCTATGTTTTAGTTTACCGTTATATATCCGTTACTAACGGCTATAACGGCCCATAACGGTTTTTCTTCTTCATGGAATATCGCAGAAAGTACGAGGCCGATCTTTCTGAAAATTTGTAGGTATGTTCATTATGGGTCACGGATGATGCCCGATGTTTAAGTTTACAGTTATAACTGTTACTAACGGCCCATAATGTTTTTTTTCTTTATGGAAAATCTAAGAAAGTTCTTGGCCGATCTTTCTGAAAATTTGTATGTTCATGATAGGTCACAGATGATAGCCGATGTTTACCAGAATAGCCATTACTAACGGTTACACCAGCCCAAGACGGTTTTTCCTCGTTATGGAATATCCCGTGAACGCGTATTCAGGATAAACTGGGAGAAGGCTACGTTTATATGCTTTGCATCTTGTTTTTTCTTGTGAAGTTTCAGACCTTGTAGACGTCTAGAGTTTCTGATGATCAGAAACTCCAAAGAGTTGCATGATCGTTTGAGTTCAAGTATGTAAACAGAGATCTGTACCGTCGTTGACATGGGTTGTCTGAGAAGGATTAGGAGTTGCGTTTCCAAACACCAAATCGGATCCTTTTTCGATACGCGCAATGTCAACGTGTGAAGCGTAGCAGACGAATGGGTTTGTGACGCGTCAGAAGATCGAGTCTCTTTTGTGGGCGAAGGCTTGCGTAAATTCTGTGACGGTATTTTTAGTTTTGTTGAATTAACGCTGCAAAAGTAATATTACAGCTCTGTATTACAACAGTGAAGATCACAGAGACAGTTAAATAATGAATAAAATCCAATATTGTGCCGCACTAGCTTTTCACGTGAGTGACGGCGGACTTATTTCCTATGGAGTTGTTAGGCTCCCTCGAACGAAAGTCGAGGATGGAAGTGACAAGTTGTCATGAAACAAACACAGTTTGTATATTTGCTTATTTTGTGCTTTCCTGTGTATGATAGCAGACTGCACTGGTTGAAAGGAGATAATGACCCGTATCTTAACAAATATGGACACTTTAGTGAGAAAGACAGACTGGAAATGTTGGAAAAGACGAAAAAAATGTTTTACTTCGGATATGACAACTATATGAAGTATGCTTTTCCTGAGGATGAACTCAACCCGATCGAGTGCTCCGGACGCGGACCAGATTATGAAAACCCGTAAGTACTGACGGTTGTAACATGAAAATGATAAGATGTTGCTTACCGATGATTGCTGTATACTATAGTGCTTGTAGTAAGAGCATTGACAGTGGCAGTGAATTATTATTGAAAATTATGAACGTGATGATAAACACCTTAAAAAATAAAAGATGCTGAAATGAAAAAGTGTGTAGAATAGTACATCAGGTAGCTAACAACAGATAATGAGATACACTTTGTATTATGTCAGTTCAGTTCTTTTAGCCCGCCAAGAAACAAGGACTACTTCCAGAACTCTAAACATGGAAAAAATCAATTTCTCACATGACTGGCAAAAGCATGTGACGTCTGTTTTAAGGATCAAGTGTCAAGAACTGAACACTATGGTATATGAAATGTTTTGGATCCGGGGAGAAAAAATGCAGGAAAGGCGTTAACCCTCTTAACTCTGCCTTAATTTTTTTTGTGTTCACCAGATCCTGCCCTAAAATTCAGAGCTTCACAGAGCTCTGTCGTTGGGTAGGGTTAGTAAAGAGCCCCTCCTGACTCTCACATACATCAAAAGATAGGCAAACTATACATTTTCAGAAAGAAGAAATCTTCAGCAATCTAATGAGACCAAGCAAAATGCCATACCTTTATTGTGGTGAGTGTAGGTATCCAGTAAGGTATCCATGGGAAAGGCACAAAACGCACTCCAAAAATAATGTTTCACCAAAACCAAGTCACACAAAGTCACCAAATCACTCAAAATGTTGCTGATTTGTCCCTATCAACAGGAAAACTATGTGGACACATAGAATTAAAGCCATTATGGGTTGAAAGTCACTTGTTACATGCCAGTTATCCAGTAGTAAACCCATACCACTCAGCGAAAAAATACTCAGAAATGCTGTTTTTCAAGAAAACTTGTAGAAAAGAAATGTGGGTTATACTCAATGAGTCTCAACTGTCCTGACTAACAAAAGAGATATGAAAAAGCACCAATTTAAACTTTTCAATAGTAGACTGTCACTGTAGTTAGCTGAAAACTCCATGTGTCTTATCCGTGACGCAAAAGGAAATGTGCTCAAAAAGTGCTAGGTGCAATTAAATCAGCAAATGTTACCAGTTTTTAGTCACAAAAAAATACACAAACTCACATAATCCAAAGTGAAACAGTAGAGTGTTACACAGTGATAGGGTATTGCAATAGATGACCTATCGGTTGTGATGGTACCTGCCGAAACACAAGCTGCACAGTCCAACGTCGCACACAGAACACTCGTAGCGTGAGCGCTTCCTTCTCTCATGTCCTGCCACACAGTCTCTGACTTTCCCACCAGCAACTTTCCTCATCTGGTGGTGAGGGTCCCCAGCAGGGCCAGGCTGAGGGGCAGGCTGTGCAGCAGCAACTTGAAGAGGCGGGTTCTGCCGGTCAGCCTCCATCTCCGCCGCAGTTCGTCTGCGCACGACTGGCTTCAGTGGAAAATAATTTCCAGCAAGACCCTCCACCACCTGGACCATGAAGAGGTATCTGGTCAGTTTGGGGCGTTGGGAGGTGTTGAGGTCATACAGGATGTATGCGTTGAGAAGAGCCCTCCCAAACAGCGAAAAGGCTACCTTTAGGGTCCACTTGATCGTGCGGCGTTCTGCTAAGTACTTGTACAAGCGCGCGTCACTTAAGTCCACCCCCCCCATCGACTCGTTGTACTTGGCAACAATCCTTGGCCTCTGCACCTGTTCCCCCTCCTGTTTCTTACATCCTGGAAACCAGCCCTTGACTGGGTGCTGAGGAGGATGGGCTTCTTGCCACCATCTTTATATGCCACACAGAGAAGAGGCCCCTTGCGACGTTCGGCCACCTGATGGTTTCGTAGTCTCTGATTGATCGCCGCCCTTGGTAGACCCTTCCTGTTCTGTCGCACTGTCCCTGTGGCTGTTGTAGAATGGGTGAACAGGTCCAAGAAGAGCTTTGGGGATGAAAAATAATTATCAATCCCGAGGTGGTGGCCCCTGTCCAGCAGATCTGTATCTTCCAGGAGCCTCATGACGAGTCCGTAGGTAAAACCATGGGGGTTCACAGGTTCCTGAGGGTCCCGGCCTTTGTAAACCTCGAAGTGGACGGTGTAGCCATTCTGTGAGTCACAAAGGCACCAGAGCTTCACACCAAAGCGTGCATGACGCTTCTGAGGCATGAACATCCTGAGATGGGGGGTCTTTCCCTTAAATCCCACCATACTCTCATCAATGCTAATGTCAGCGCCAGGATGATAGTGGTGTTTGAATGTGTGAGTGAACTGGTCAATGATAGGCTTTATTTTGAAGAGCTTGCTGTTTGGATCACCATCCAGTTCATTGGCAGGCCTGTTTTCACTGTTGAAATGGAAAAATTTCAACATAAGCTGGAAACGGTCTCTTGAAAAGTGGAGGTTGAACCAAGGGGTCCGCTGGCTGGGATGGCAGGTATCCAGTAAGAGCTTAGTGTAGGCTTTCGATTCAACCCCATGTTGAACATAACTCCAAGGAAAGCCCTCATCTCTGCAGGGTTAGTCCCACCTTTCTTGATCCAGTTGTGGACAGATGACTTGGGGTGGTTACGCAGGTAGGCGCCGTGAGCGTTCACATAGTCGACAGCATAGTCATTTGTCTCTTTCACCAGCCTCTCCACAAAGGCAGGTGAAAAAAACAAATTCACATAGTCCAGAGGGGGGGCATCATGTGGTGGAGCATGCTTGGGGCCTGGTGCTGCAGTGAAGTCCACATGATTGGGGCCAGGATCCTCCCCTATGATGGGTAGCCATGGGCGCAGGCCCAGCTGCTCGTCATCGTCATCCGACCCGCCACCACTGCTGTCACTGCTGGAGCCTGCAACCAAAGTATGAAATAAAAAAATCACAATTTATAACCTTTTTCTATCATCTATAGCTTGATAATTACCTATATCATATATCAAAAGCATTATTTTATTTACATTTCCATTGTGTGAAAAAAAGGTTGATCAGCCCACAATTATTTTGAAAAACAACAACAAAACTAAAAAATTAAAATAATAATAATAAAAAGTCATTCCTATACTGTTATTCCTACAGTAATAATAACAATACACTGAATCAGGAAACATAAATGAAATCTTGTGTAAGTAAGACAGTGCCTACAGATACTGCATGAATTTCATGTCATCTTGACTGCCACACCCACTTTTCTATCAATTCAAACAAACCCTACACATGACTACTGTTTGGCATAAAGTGAAAGGCATACATCTTGCACTAGCTCTACTTGACTAACATGCTGTTGCCAATTAACATTTTACGTTTTTAGACACATCTAGCTTTGAAAAACAATGTAAACACACTTGTACAATCGCAGACAACTTGTAAACAAGCCAAATTCAAAACAGTAACTTTGGATCACAACCCTATCATTCATAGTATAAAATTGCAGACGACACTGCGACGTCACGCACACTGACCACTGTACACTGTCGAACAGAAACAACAAGTGTACTTACCTTCAAACTCGTTATCAGATCCGCTGTCGCCGATAGATTCGTCGCTGGTGTCATGAGGAAGAACCTCATCTTCAACTTCACTTTCGCTGTCACTCATGGCGATGAAAAAACGATGAAAAATACTCCAGTAATCGAAGGAGCTGCGTGGTTTACAGCTGAAGTGCTTTGCCCGGAAGTCTAACAAGACTAAGCAGCTGATTGGTCAAAAAATAGCAGCGCTATGATTGGTACTCGGCGACGTGTCCCGGGAGATACAAACAACGCCAAAAAAGTGGCTCGTCGTGCTCTACCGGGTAAGCCAAAAAAGTGGCTCGTCGTGCCAAGAGGGTTAACCCACCCTCTGCCAAATGCACTGACCTTCCCAACCCCACCTACACCAATAAAGTAAATTATGAGTGGAATGAGAGAAGACTCGCTTACATCAGTATCTGGCAAGAAAACTCCATTTACTTACTGAACTGACTCGGAGTTTAACATCTGACTGGAAAAATTAGTTGACTTAGTTCTTCCTTATCTAGAGCCGGGCCAAATTGGCAAAGAGAGCAGAGATCATGCAAGTCTTCTTAACAGGGTTATGAGACATTTTTGCATTCCTTCAAGTTCATCATTCTACGTTTCTAGTAACTCGTCTTGGCACCCTTTCTGTTTTGCTTCAGAAATGGGCACCAAATTTGCATTTTCTAAGTGAAGTCTGACAAAAGAATACAACTCACCACTCTCTGGATGTTGGGATCAAAAGGCAATGTCTCATCAAAAGTTACACATGGACCCTTCTCTTCCACAAAAGTTTTTTTGTTGTTGAGAACATTATATCATTCAGTTTCATAATATGCACATATTCCTGATTGTTCTTACTCACAGGCATGCAACACGCCATGTTTGGATACATTGACAATTGTGTGAACGATCTTGGAACTCGCTGATAGATATTTCTTTTCTTACTCAAAAGCATTTATTTGGAGAACATTGTATCATTTATTTTCATTACATACTCATATTCCTGTTTGTTCTTACTGGCATGCAGAACATCACAATTGGGTGTATTGGCATATACTTATATACTGCTCAGATCTGAAACTCAAAATTAATGACTATGTGAGAGACCTCTGGCAGGAGGATTGGAATACGCAGACGGGTAACAAACTCTTTCAGATCCGTCCAAACCTTAAGGAGTTCCTCCCATCTACGTCTGGTGGTCGTAAAGAGGAAACGGTTCTGTGCCGGCTGCACACCGGCCATTCGTATTTTACCCATTCCTACCTTTTAAAGAGTGAAGAAGCTCCGTGGTGCATTCCATGTCATGTGCCACTCACAATGAAACATGTTCTTTTAGAGTGTTGGGACTTGCACGATGTGAGACACAAACATTTCACAGCAGAGTCCATGAAGATCCTGTTCAGGGATGTCCCGCCTGATGTGATCCTTGAGTTTATGAAAGAGATTAACATTTTTCATCTGATTTAAGATTTTACGGAAGAAAGATTTTTAATGATGTTTCTGGTGCGTTCCTAGATGTCATTTAAAGAGATGTGTGAAAGGTTTTTTTTGTTTGTTTTTTTTTCTTTTTTTAAATGACTGGTGAGTTGATTTTAACATGGTGACAGCCCTGATGTGGCCCTTTGCGGTTGGCTGGGCTATAAGCAACATTATCTTATCTTATCATATAAAATGTGCAAACAATCTTGTAGCTTATAAACATCTTGACAGTATATAATGAATATTTTTTGGGGGGGTCATCAGCAAGTATTGTGTGCTACGACAAAGTTCCTGGTAAATTGTAAAAAAAAAAAAAGAAAAAAAAAAGTGCATGTATAGATCTTCTCAGAGTTTTATCTTTAAGTGAATTGTTGAACAGTATCAAACATGCTATAATTTGGAATTGTTCTTAAGATAAAAAAAGATTTTTGATAGGAGAATCTTATTCCTGTCTCTTTATTCCAGCTATATTCACATGTAGTCTTCAGCAGAGAAGGAAGTCAATAAACAGGAAAAAGATCAACAAATAATTTTGTAGGTAGGCATACCACATGTAATCCTGTAGAGAAAATGATCAGATCTGCTAGCAGAGACTGGAAAGAAGGCTGAATTATCCATTGTTTCTTTCTGTTGACAGAATGATTCTGGTACAGGCTCAATGTGGATAGAGCCCATATTTTGCCAAGACATTGGGTCATAGACATGCCAAATTGTCATGATAGATGCATATGGCCAGTAATGGATCTCTATCACACACTGTCAACTTAAGAAGAGAATGGAACAACAATGAGCCTGTAGGCTGAAACTAGTGAAAGCTTTTTGCTTTCAAAGTTTCATCAACCTTGGGGTGGATAGGGTGGGGGACTTAAGAAAACAAGCTATTTCATAGCCTGTGGATAGATACAGAGCTTCAGGGTATTCTACAAATGATTTGATACTCTCGAAACATAGTTAGAAATGCATCTAAATTGAAATTATGTGTCTGTTATTGATGTAAAGCATTTAAAGAGCATTGACAGTCTCAAAACTCGGTTTGTTCCTCCTTGAAAAAGAAAAAGCTGAAATTGATATGACCACACTGAAATGAGAAGTGAAAAGAGACTTCAGACAAGTTGTAGTGCATTGATCATGAATACTCAATCAAATTTCTAAACCTCTGATATTCCAACTTAGCAACCAAAGGGAGGCCAGTTTTCATTATTCAGGACTACTGCTAGTTCGATCATCATGAAAAATAATATTGATTTGTGGTGAACACCTTCAGTTAATTGTGCCTTTTTAAGGACACCATACTATTGATTTCATTTGTTTACTTGACTCGAACCAAAGCTTTATATTGTGGCAACAACATCTTTAGGTTTGTATGTTGTGGTTCTATATTTGTAAGCATTCCAGTTGTAAACATGATTTGCTTTTTTTCACAGTATGGTCGTCAGACTTCAGTTATGGGTCCCTGATAACACCAAGTCTTTTTCAGTAATTGTGGTGTTAAGTTTACTTGTTTGGTCACTTTCATTATAAATAACTGACTCATATGATGGTTTATTTTCACCAAGATGTGAGCATCACATATTTTGCTATTGAAATAAAAAAAACCAAAAAGTCATGAGTTAGTCCATTCAGTTAGAATGTCACAGATTCCATGTATACACAAAATAACTTATCACAGCAGTACTTACCTCATGTTAATAACGAAATACGTTTTGATATTGATACCACAGTCAGGTTGTTGGGATAATTCATTCATATAGTGTACAAATTGCCCTGTGGGTTGGGCATAGAATAGACCCACTGCCCTGCCATGCATGTCGTAAGAGGCGACTAAGGCAGGACCACCTCGCCCGAGGATAAAGGGGTTTGCGTAGGGCTAACAACCCTGCCTGTAAAAAAAGACGAGTTACAGAAGCATTGACGACATGAACCAAAGCATTCACCTGGGCAATGAAGGGTCTCCATCCCGGAGACTTATGACGCAGTGCAGTGAAAGCCGAAAGGAAGCTGCAAGGCCGACTCCCCTTCTAACACCCAGGACAACAACGAAAGTAGCCACATGGAACATCAGGACGATGTTTGAAACAGGAAAAAAACCATCCAAGTTGCGAGAGAGATGAAAAACTACAAGATCGGAGTGCTAGGACTGAGTGAGGACAAGGTGGCTACAATCAGGACAGCTGAGACTTTCATCTGGAGAACAGCTGCTGTACTCAGGACACACAGAGGAAGGAGCCCCCCACACTGAGGGTGTGGCCCTGATGCTGGACCGGAGGCACAAGGGGCACTCATCGGATGGGAACCTGTCAACTCCCGCATCATCACAGCCAAGTTTACCGAAGAAGGAATGACATCAGGCTGAACATCATCCAGTGCTATGCTCCCACCAATGATGCGGAAGAAGAGAAGAAAGATGACTTCTACCAGCAACTACAGACAGTGATAGACAAAAGAGGAGCAAAGGACATAACCATACTGATGGGAGATTTTAACGCCAAGATCGGAAGGGACAACACAGGCTATGAGGACATCATGGGGACACATGGACTGGGACAGATGAACGAGAATGGTGAGCGTTTTGCAGACCTGTGCGCCCTGAACCAGCTGGTGATAGGAGGAAGCATCTTCCCACACAAGCGCATCCACAAGGCCACATGGAGATCCCCGAACCATGTCACGGAGAACCAGATTGACCACATCTGCATTAGCCGCAAATTCAGGAGATCATGGCGGGATGTACGAGTGATGAGAGGTGCTGACGTGTCATCAGACCACCACCTTCTTTTAACAACAGTGAGACTTCGCCTCAAGAGATTCACCAACACCAACAACACACGTACAAGTACAATGTCGGACTGCTCCGGAACAGGGACACACAAGCAGCATTCCAGATCAGCCTTTCCAACAGGTTCCAGCCGCTACAAGCGCTGATAGAAGACAGTGAGACGGACATCGAGACACAGTGGGAAACACTGCAAGAAGCTCTGGCATGACACATGTGAAGAGATCCTTGGCAAGAAGAAGGCCCAGCACAAAGAATGGATATCTGCCGACACCATCCACAAGTTGGAAACAAGGAGAGAGAAGAAAGCTACACTGAACACGAGCCGAACAAGAGCAGCTAGGGCAAAGGCACAGGAAGAGCACACAGCAGCGAACGGAGAAGTAAAGAAGAGCATCAGAAGGACAAGAGGGACTACTTTGACGACCTGGCCAGCCAAGCAGAGGCAGCAGCCGGACAGGGGAATCTGAAGGACCTGTACCTGGTGACCAAGAAGCTGACGGGTAAGTTCCAGCAGACAGACAAGCCAGTGAAGGACAAGAACGGAAACCCACTGACAACAACCGAGGAACAGCTGAAACGATGGGCAGAACACTTCAGGGAGCTGCTGAACCGCCCCGCCCCTGACGCACCACCAGACATCCACCTGCAGAGACTGACCTGCCCATCAGCTGTGACAAACCCTCAAAGGCAGAGATCAAGAAGGCCATCATGACTCTGAAAAATGGGAAGGCTGCAGGGCCGGACGAGATACTAGCAGAAGCCATCAAAGCAGACATAGAGACAGCTGTCAACATGCTATACAGTCTCTTCAGCAAGATCTGGGAGAAGGAGGAGGTACCGGCTCAGTGGAAAGAAGGAATCGTCATCAAGCTGCTGAAGAAAGGAGACCTCAGGGACTGCAGCAAACTACCGAGGGATCATGCTCCTGTCAACGCCAGGCAAGGTTCTCAACAGGGTTTTACTGGAGAGAATGAAAGAGGCCGTCGACCCCAAGCTCCGAGACCAGCAGGCAGGCTTCCGGCAGAACAAATCATGTGCCGACCAGATCGCCAGCCTGCGCATCATTGTGGAGCAGTCGCTGGAGTGGAACTCCCCCTTTACATCAACTTCATAGATTATGAGAAGGCTTTCGACAGTGTGGACAGAGAGATGCTGTGGAAGCTGCTGAGGCATTACGGAGTCCCCGAGAAGATCATCTCCCTCATCCGGTGCACCTACCAGGACATGAACTGCAGGATTGCCCACGCCGGCCACCTGTCCGAAAGTTTCGAGGTGAAGACCGGAGTTCGGCAGGGATGCCTGCTGTCGCCGTTCCTCTTTCTCCTGGTCATTGACTGGATCATGAAGACCACCTACAACAGGCAGAAACAACGGTATACAGTGGACACTCTGGACGCAGCTCGACGACCTTGACTTCGCTGACGACCTGGCGCTCCTGTCACACAGCCACAGCCAGATGCAGGACAAGACCACTCGCTTGGAGACCACATCAGCCGGGACAGGGCTCAAGATTAACAGGAAGAAGACCGAGCTGATGAAAATCAACACCACTGCCAACACACCAGTCACAGTCGATGGAGAGCCCATCAGGGAGGTGGAGTCTTTCGTCTACCTGGGAAGCGTGGTTGACCAACAGGGAGGCACGGACCGAGACGTCACAGCCAGAATCGGCAAGGCAAGAGCAGCTTTCGTCATGCTCAAGAACATCTGGGCATCTGGAGGAATCAGCATAAGAACCAAACTCCGCATCTTCAACTCCAATGTGAAATCAGTTCTGCTCTACGGATGCGAGACGTGGCGAACAACACAGACGATGCAACAAAAGATTCAGACATTCTTCAACACTGTCTGAGGCGCATCTACAAAATCCGATGGCAGGACAAGGTCCGAAACGAAGATCTGTGGGAGCGTGCGGGACAGGAACCAGTGGCAAACAGATACTGCGAAGGAAGTGGGGCTGGATCGGACACACCCTCAGGAAGCCAGCATCCAGCACCACACGCCAAGCCCTGACCTGGAACCCGCAGGGAAAGAGAAAGAGAGGCCGGCCTCGCAACAGCTGGAGACGAGACACTGAGGCGGAGTTGAAACAACAAGGGACAAACTGGACTGGAATGACCAGAACAGCCCAGAACAGAGTGCGATGGCGAAGAGTCGTTGATGGCCTATGCTCCACCGGGAGCGACGGGCATAAATGAATAAAAAATAGTGTACAAAATAGGTCTTGCTAGAACTCTGCCCTTATGTACATTTCTGTTAGATTGACAATGGTGGAGAATTTTTCCATCTGTGCACACCAGCTGAGACAGCTTTATAAAGCATTAAATCCAACAAAACAATAGACCATAAGTTCCAGAACCATGTAATTGACTAATTCTATGATATGGCACAGTATCAGATGGTTGGCAGAGTTCAATGTCGACAGCATCCACTGAAATACTATTATCAAGCCACTAACATTCATTCATGGACTATGATCAACTGCTATGCGGGAAAAAAAAAGCGGTAACCACACGACAAATTATTTGTATTAGTTGCAGCCTTCATATTCCCCATCCAGGGTCATCTCGTGTCTTCCTCTGGTGTGTGCAGCATCTACTAAAAGAAGATTTTTTTTTGTAAACCCCTTCTGCATTAGTGCTACTTTTCAGTAAAAAAAAAAAAAGAAAGTGACAGTAGGAATACTTAACTGTTTTAAACATCAGCCTGACACACATTGGGAAGAATTTTGTTTCCGGACAAATTTGAGTAATGAAAGGTCATTATAAATAACATAAGCTGTGCACCCTCAGAAACTAAGAAATGCAGTTCTCCATGAGATCCAAAACTCGGCAAAAAGGCTGCTACTTGAAAGCTTGTCGTAAAATGATACTGTGAGTTATATGATATGAAAGATACTGAAATTGAAGCTAACATATATTGCAAACTATTGGCATTGTATGTTCTGATGTCATGTTAGAATACAAGCATCCTCAAGCTTTTTTTGTATGGATGAATTGTCCTTGATATTTGATAAAAAAAATTGTGTTTGTAAAAAGGCATGGGATGGGGATAAAGAGGGTGATGGTGGTTGTCAAGATGCTGGGTAAAAAAAAAATCTTACTGACACCTGTGTGTATAGGATGATTCTAAAGCAGTGTCATGATGGCACAGATACCAAGCAGGTTTTTAGCTTTTAGTGTTAAATAACTGCATGTTCCAAGACCTGTCCGTACCTGTGAGGATGCATGAACGTGCTGCCTGAATAACTTTACGTGCTTCATTGAAGTGAAGTTGGAGGTTGGTTGTTATGTTAGACTTTTACATGCATTTTCAGTATGAGAAGGAATGTTTTATTTAATAAAAGTTGCAATATCTCTGTTGAATTTGAAGTATAAACTGTTTTTTTTTTCCTTCTTAATTTGAGTCTTTGAACTTGGTGCAGGTCCAACATAAATATCAACGATGTGCTGGGAACTATTCTTTGACTCTTGTGGAAGCGCTGGACACATTGGCTGTAAGTTAGACGTAGTTTTTCTATCAAAGTATGGGTAAACATGCAGGTGAGAATGCATGCGAAAGAGGGAGAGACAGAGAGAGAGAGAGAGAGTCCATGTTTGTGTGTGTATGTACATGTATGTGTGTGTATCACTCTTTGTGTGTGTGTGTGTGTGTGTGTGTGTGTGTGTGTGTGTGTGTGTGTGCACACATGTGGCAAGTCTCCATCCCCTGCCCTTCTACCACATGAGTAGTATGGATTATTTCCTTCTGCATCACTGTAAGGGACTTGCCTCTTGAACAGAGGTAAAAGGCAGAGACAGGTATTGCTATGAAGGAATTTGCGCTCATTTGGGAGGAGCACTGTTTCTTCTTTATGCAGAACAGAATACAGTGTTGAGTCAGTTGATATACATACATGTACAAAAATGGGACGACACCCCCTATCCCACCCCTCCATCGCTAAGTTTCGGAGAAGTTTAGTTCATCTTTATCAACACTCCTGTTTACTGACTGCAGCTGGCAGTGTGTGTGTTGTGTACGTACGTACGTACGTGCTTGTATATTGGGGTGCTGGATTAATTAAGAGGTTATGCATGTCTTTGCACAGATCTTCAACAACATCAAATAGATTCTCCTGGAATGCTTGTGCCTTTCTCATTTGGGATCTTAGTTTTACCTGTCATAAGTTGGGAGATTCTCATGATTGAAAAAAATGCTTTTTTGTTATAAATCTTATCACCAGAGTCAGCATGTGGGCATCTGGACTTGCCAATGGTGACTCACTAAATAATGATTCATACAGGGTTGTGTGCCATGATAATGGATGATTCTCTCTCTCTCCTCTCTCTCTCTCTCTCTCTCTCTCTGGAAAGTATTTTAATGTCTGATGTTATGACCAAAATGATTTCAGTGGAAAGAATGAAAGTGATCAGTCCTTTGAAATATTTCTTAAGGAGAAAATACGTTTTAGACACCTTTCTTACGTTAGACACCAGAGAAATTCTCAGATTGTTGAGTCTTCGATTTTGTGTCAGATGAAAGAAAGTGATGTTAATATGTGATGAGTTCCCACAAAATCAACCATAGGTCATCTGAAGCCGATTTGAACAACATGGACATTAACTTGAATTGGCTTGGGGGTAAGAATTGAGGATTTAGAACATTGCGCAAAAACATCTTTATTAGTGCTTAACCATAAATACACAGGATGGTGTTCACAAAAATCAGTTGACACATGACTTTGAAACCATGTATCTTTTAATGACAAGATGCTTTGATGGAGTGACTTCTTTCACCCATTCTCTAAGTGACTTCTTTCATCTACTCTCTGTCACTAGATTCATATTTGAAAGACAAAATGAGAGAATGCATTTTTACTCGTTCTGACAGTGGATTTAAAGTCATTCTCATGCTACTGAAAGCACTGACCAACAAACTCAACATGATGACCATAGGAAACACTGTCTTCAGTTTGTCTAGTTTTGAGAGTATTTCAATAATGCTTAGCATTGTCGGTAGCATTCTTTCTAGTTTTCACATCAAATTTTTTTTTTTTTTTTTTTAATAGAAATGCAAGGTTGATTTCATGGGAACAGGTAATGCTTTTGTGTGATTAGGTGATGGGGAATGCCAGCGAGTTTCAGCGAGCTGTCCAGTTGGTGATCGAAAACGTCAGTTTTGAAAACAACAACGTGGTGCAGGTGTTCGAGGCCACCATCAGGTGCGTGACATCTGTTAGTAAGTTGTTTCGACATCTCTCCCACTCATCTGCTCCTCCCCCTTCCCACCCCACCCCCAAATGCCCAACACCTCCTCTCCCACTCTCCTGTTTTTCTTTTATATGCGACCTACTCGCTTCAAAATCAGAGGGAAGTCAGCTCATGATGGTTTCTGTAATGTAGTGTGAAAACAAATGAATGATGTGGAGTAGTGATTTTAGGGGGGTTTGAATCTGTGGTTGCTTATTTTGGGCTTCAGGAAGGTTTTGAATGTGTGGGCACTCATTTAATGAATGAGAAAAATTCAGTTTTTTGTATTTTGCTTTTTTTTCCTTTCTTTCTTTTTCTTCTTTTATAAAGAAAATGACTGGTGCATAGTTTTCCATCAAGACTTTGTAGAGAGCATGTGAAAGCTGCAGACATAAAAAAAGAAGGAATTAATGCACAACTTTTTTAATTGAAGAAGATTGTAGTACTGGTATTATGTGTAGATTTAAAAATGTTCTGCAGTACTAAAAAAGGGATACAGTATTTAAATTCCAAATATTTACTTCTTTGTTGGCCATAGAAATTGTTTCTCCATACAACTCTGTCCCAGGCTTGTCTCTTGAACTGACTTCATGGAAGCCCATTCACCCTATCCCTCAGTCTCCATCCACGTGATGTCCACTTCAAGGTCCCTGGGCTACATTTTGTCATGGTTTCTTGAACTCTTTTCCTTTTGCCTTGGGATTGCGGGTTAGGGTTTGTTAGGTGGTGTAGGTGGGAGGTCTGCAGAGCAGAACTGGAAGCTGCACCTCCTCATTATAAATCAGAAACTCCAGGCATCCAGTCAGTTCTGTGGCACAGGTCATTGTTGCCGATGGTATGAAATCGGCGCGCGTTTCTCTGGAGATGGTTGTTGATGGAAAGTGCCTGCTCTTTCTTGGTGCCCATTGCTGTTATTCTTGGTGTTCGAGCTCCACAAAGTCAGCTGTTTTGATGTAGGTATAGACCTCACCGGAGAAAGGATTTTCAGCCAATCAGAAAATAGGTCACATTCGGTGCGCGCCTTGCCGCAGGCAGCATAGAAGGGGGGGCCACAAGCTACAACACCGTAGCAACGCACGCGCACAGAGAACCGCTTGCGCGCGCTTTGTGTGTGTGTGTTCCTATCAATCGGTGTGTGTGTGTGCGTGTGTGTGTGTTACAAAATTAATCATATGCGCTTGAGTGCCTGCACGAGAGCACGCGTGATTGTGTGTGTGTGTGTGTGTGTGTGAGTGTGATATTATCATTTACGTCTCTTGTGTGTGTGTGTGTGTGAGAGAGAGAGAGAGAGAGTGTGTGTCTGTGTGTGTGCGTGTGTGTGTTTTTCTCTGTGTGTCTGTGTTTGTGCGCGTGATATTTTGTGTGTGTGTGTGTGTGATATTATCGATTATTTACGTGTGTTTTGTGTGTGTGTGTGTGTGAGAGAGAGAGAGAGAGAGTGAGTGTGGTGTGTGTGTGTGTGTGTGTGTGTGTGTGTGTGGTGTGTGTGTTGCTCTGTGTGTCTGTGTTTGTGCGCGTGATATCTTTGTGTGTGTGTGTGTGTGTGTGTGTGTGTGTGTGTGTGCGCGCGCGCGTGCGTGCGTGCGTGCATGGTTGATTGGGACTGGGTCAATCTTAGTTCCCCTTGGTGCTGCCGCTCCCCAAGCTTGGGGCATGCTGGTGCAGCTCAGCCTGTCTGGTACATGGGTCATGTTCTGCAGTTTGAAATACTGAAGTGTTTTCAGCAGGCCAATGATGTGTGAGCAGTGACCTTCCAGTCTGAAACAATTAGCAAAAAAAGTGTGCAGCTATGCTGGCACAGCAATCCAAACTACCCACCCTCAGTTACAACACAGACAAGTATGCATTATTTTAGGTTAAGACATTCAAGGAAAACAAAAATGACTGGCAGCTACCCAAGCACCCCTCTCTCTCTCTCTCTCTCCCTCTCTCTCTCCCTCTCTCTCTCCCTCTCTCTCTCTCACTCCTCTCTCACTCTCTCTGACAGCTTGTAGAATCTGTATATATGTAACAGAATTTCATTCAAAGACCTAGAACCATGGCCTGTATCAGTATATTTTCATGATCAAATGCCTTGATAATAATAATGATAATAATAATAATGTTATTATATTATTATTATTATTATTATTATTATTATATAATTATTAATAATAATCCACAAGCTAAAACCAGTTAGGGCTTCTTCAGGGAGTAATGGAAGGAAAGTCGCTACACGTGTGACAAACCTGATCAGTCAGTTTACATAGGCTCACTTTTGCAGTACTTGGTACAAAGAAAACACACATTAAATATGTTAGAAAACAAGACACTTACCCAGCTTTGCATTCACATTTAGCTTCCACGACAAGCTGGCTCTTGTCGATTTCAAGGACCATTTTGTGGGGTGCTGCTTTCTTGTGGTAGGAGCGGTAACACGTGGCACACACCTCCACCTTCTCGCTTCCATTTGTATGGAAAATCTGATGTTATCAATAAAACAGGATGCAAACTTGTTTTTTCCTCGATCAAGTACAGTTTTTGAGAGCGTGCTGTACTTTGGAAGGTAATGAGGGCCGACGGAATCATGGATGCCTTCGAGCGAGTCTGTCGCGCTGTTCGTATCAGGCCGCCATTGTTTCAGCCTCCCGCGAGAGCTTGTGGCCCCCTAGCAACTCTATGGTAATGAGGCCCGCGCGAGCCGCGAGCCGGTGAGGTCTATTGGAGATCCTGATCTTGGTTTGTTTTGGGGGGGGGGGGGGGGGGGGGGGGGTACTTAGGGAACTTTAGGCTTTCTTCAGGAATAGATAATGTGAAAGACTGGAGATGACATTTTGTGATGCGTGATAGTCTGTCTGTCTGTGCGGGTGCTGTTTGTGAGCATGTCAGCTGCTGGTAAAGGAGCTCATGATGTTGTCACTGAAGCGTTTGATGTGTTAGGACTGCTTTGTTACTGAAGTGATTCATTTGCCGGTGTGTTGACAGGGAATGTTTTGGTGATTGGCGTCTTGTCTCTCTGCCTGCCTGTCTTTCTGTCACTGAATCATGTCTCTTGGCTTAGAAGTTTTAATCCAACCAACAGTTGGCCTTCAATTTACATTGTGTGGCACACTTCTGTTGAGACATGTTTCTGTTACTGTGTGCCTAGGCTTCGTATAAAAAAATCTATTCTTGATAATTCAAGATGCGTGCCGCACACACCACACACACACACACACACACACACACACACACACACACACACACACACACACACACACACACACATGTATACACACACGCAAGATGTACAAATATGATAGAAAGAGGAAGGGACAAGCATTATTGATCAGTTTGCGTATTGTATACTTGTGTGAGAGAGAGAGTGTGTGTGGCGTGGGTGGGGGGGGGGGGGGGGGGGGGTGTTCTACATAGATATATGTAAGAATGTCAACAGCTGGTAGGAAAGTTGCTGAGGGAAGTTGTGGAGCAGTGGGGTTGTTGCTTGGTTCATGAATATATATACATGCAATGATTGATGATGTAGGAATTTTTTTTTTCACTGGTGTCATGGCATTGACAGCTGTTGATGAATGTTTTGATACAATAATTTGGATGTTAGGTCTCTAGGTTTCTTTGTCAGTATGTCTCTCTTTGTCTGCTATTTCTGTCTGTCTCTTTGTCTCTGTCTCTCTCTATGTCTCTCTTTGTCTGCCTGCTCTTTCCGTCTGTTTGTATCTGTCTCTCTCATTGTCTCACTGTCTCTGTCTGTGTCTCTTTCTGTGCCTCTTTCTCTGTCTGTCTGTCTTGCTGTCTCTTACTCTCTTTCGCTCTCTCTCTCTTTCTGTCATATTTAGGAGTGGACACAGTAGTCAATGTGTATGGCCAAGCTGTGTCTGTTTATTTGCTTTTATGGATTTACAGCATTGGAATGATTACAAGCCAGCATTTATGCAGCTTACAGCTCATTCACAATACTCACGTCTGCTTAATGAAAGTGACTCCTTGTTTGAGGGGACTCATTTTGAAGGTCTTTCCAAGCCATGCTACTAAGGGAAAAACTGAAGTTGTTACTGAGACAGTGCTTGCTTCTTTTTTTTTTCACTGCTGTAAACAGACTTCTCAGTGGTCACACACCAGGACAAACAGAATAGTGACCACTGTGCACAGCAGCCACAGATGTTACCAGTAAGTGAGTTGGCTTAGGGATTGCGGGATTTGTTGGGACTCCTTTATGTGCAAGGCTCGCTGTTTTGCAAGCGGCCTTGTGTCTGCTTTGGTGCTTAGCAGTTATTAAGATTAAAGAATTACATCCCTTAGAGTAAGCGTCCAGAAGCACTGAAATTGTTAAATATTTTTTTGTCTGTTAGTATTCCAAAATTTTGGCAAGCGACTATGCTTCTTGTTTAATGGAACAAATGTGAAAATTGTATTGACTTTCAAAGAATAAAGCCTTTAATACACAAAGCATTTTTTGTTCAGTATTTCGAAGTATGAATGAATCATCTCTTTTATCTACTATTTTAAGTCCAGATCAAACTGTTCAATTCAAGATTTATGAAAAGAAAAAATTCGTTCTTATAATGCCAGAAATGACTCAAGAAGCCCCTGAAAGCAAAAACAATATTCCAAAAATTTTGGGCCCAAAGGGGACTGTGCTTCCTTGTTTTAATGGAAAAAATGTGAAATGTATGTTGACTTTCAAAAATTTAAAAGCCTTTAATACACAAAGCATTTTTCTGTTCAGTATTTCGAAAGTAGAATGAAATCATCTCTTTTATCTACTATTTTAAGTTCCAGATCAAACTGTCAAATAAAAGATTTATGAAAAGAAAAACAATTCAGTTCTGTATAACTTGCAGTAATGATCTCAAATGAAAGCACCTGAGAAGCTAAAACAATAACAAACTGATTTTTTCAAGCATCTGACACTTTGTCATAAAGGTGTCCTAAATGTCCTGTTGATTGTCCTGAACTGCCACATGTATCAAAGATTTTGAATTTTTAGAGGAAACGCTACGGCAAAGAATGACAGCAAAATTATTTTGGATATCGAATGTTTTTTCAGATGACCCGACAAGTGAATGATTTGATCATCCATATTGTAGGTTCTAGTTTATTATCTTATCTTATCTTTGTTTATATCTCATGTTTTTGTTTGTTTTTTTTGTTTTTTTGAAAAATTATCTTAGGCTGGGAAAACCCGCAGTTTTTCATAAATACCCGGGACCCTGAGTGGATTCACATCCATGATTTTTATTTCTAACAGAAATAACAGCCAATACCCGGTGAGGGGTACATTTTGGGGGGAGTTTGGAGTGTTCTGTCATAAACTTGGAAGAAGAGTCTTGCCCTGCATCTGAAGTGTCTGGTTATTTAGATGCAGCTGCTCAGTTGTTACACCCAGTAGATCCATTTTATTAGAGGACCTCACCATTAGCATTGCAGTCTTGCTGCCACTAAGATGCACCCCTCCAGTCCTTAATGGGGGCTCCTGTCACGAGATCCCTCACAAACATCGCCAGTCTTGCTGCCACCCAAAACCAAACACTCAGACTTTTTTCCCTTGGGGAAATCCCTTCTCGCAGGATCCACTCTTCATTTGAGATCTTGCTTTTTTTCTTTTTCTTTCCTTTTCCGTTTTTCCTTCCCCCCCCCCCCCCCCCCCCCCTTTTTATCCCCCCCCCCTGATTTGTTCCCCCATTTCATCTCCCCTGGCCCCCTCCGAGCTAATCCCCAGAATGACCCAGGTGAGCCAGGCAGAGCTCTTTGGACTAACTTTAGGTCCATATATTTACCCCCCCCCCCCACCCTCTCCCATCCCTCCTCCCACCCCTTATCTACTTATGAATCAAAACAGTTTCTGCTGGTGGCTCCTAGCGAGACCGTCCAGGTCGACTCGACAGCACAAACTTATATTATGCACATTTAAAGCAGTAAGCGCGACAGCAGAGCAATCGTTACAATGCCGTTTTTGATAAAAGACAATGCCTCAAGGCTAGAGGAGGTGGAGAAAGGAGTGCGAAAGCGTTGGTGATGGAATGGCTGATAGAAAAGGATACAAACGGCGAAACATTTGGCCTGTGGCTACAGAAGATGAACATGTCATGGATGGCTTTCTGTTCTGTTTGTTAGAAGTCGCTGAAATACGGCACAAGCTGGAAGGAAAAAAATTCAGGGAGCATGCCGATCTTGCAGCTTCAGGCAACACATTTCATAGGCCCTTCATTAATCTTGCAATGTTGTTGCCAACTGTTGTGGATGAGGTTAAGTTGGGTGCTTGTCAGATAGTATTCTGTGGATAAAGATGTGAAGGCTCTGGCTTTAGATTTTACTTCGACAAGGATTTTTGAGTTACATTTTTTTAAATCTTAAATCACGATCCGTAACACACTATCCTATGCTGTTTAGGCATGCCAAGGCACTCCTTACCATCTTTGTGGACCTTTAACACCATGGATGACATCATCCGGTTACACTGCACGGAAATTACAACGGAAAACTTTGAAGCACTTGATCACAATCGAGAAAACACCAGTTGTTTCTCTGCCAAATTTTTGTCTTTAATGGACTTCTTCAGGACTGTCTAAAATAAAAGGACACAAGCCTATATATAAGGTATGAAAAGCAAAAAACTATGAAGCTTCAGCAATAGTGAGATCAGTGATCAAAACAAAGTGGCAGCTGCTGCGAAGATGCAGGTCAGCAAAGAAATGATTAGCATGATAAAAATGAGCAAAGGTAGGTTCTCAATACATCTAGAGGAAGAAAGAGAATTAAAGCTGAAAAGATCAAAGAAAAAAAAGTGTCTAGCATGATGAGCTTTCCAGAAACAAGTAAAAAAAAAAAAGGTGATCCCATGTCTCCCTCATCCCCATACACCAGCAAGTGGGCTGTCTTCATCCGAAGCCTCTACAGTTTCAACCAAAACAACAATTTCTGCTACTGCTTACAAGTACAAGTAGTGTAGTCCCTAGCACAGTTAGTGTGTTGTCAGATGCTAGAGTTTCAGTAAGTAGTTTCTGTTGTGCCAAGTGGCTCAGTTTCCAAACCCCTCTGTATTCTCCCAAAAGATAGAAAGAGAGCTGCCTAGAAAGGAGCTGGTGACATCGCCTTTTTTTTTTTTCAAGAAGTCTGATTTTTTTTTTTTTTCAACATCTTGTCTTGATTTTTGAGTGAAGACTGTATCTGTTGAAACATGAGTAGCTTTGAATTATTGTGGCTTCTGCTACTTCTGTGATTTGCTTGACTACATCTGCAGATGAATTCTAGCAGTGACAGCAAATGTTCCTTCATTGTGGTGACTCCAAATTGAATGCCAGGACTGCATCTGTGGAGTGGTTGTATTGTGGCTTCTTGTCATACCCAGTACAAATGCAGCCATCTGCCAAGAGTATATTCATGTAGTAGCTCTAGTTTTTAGTGACCCTCAAAGTCCGTATGACCCTCAAAGTCAGGGTTATAGCTCAAACTAGTCATTGTGACTTCATCAGACTTGACTTCACTCCCTTGTGTGGTGGTTTCAAATTGAATGCCAAGGCTGCATCTGTAGAGTAGCTGTATTGTGGCTTCTTACATTCCAAGTATACCAGCAGCCATCTGCCAAAAATACAATCATGTAGTAGCTCTAGTTTCCAGTGACTTCAAAGCCAGGAGTATTTTTAACTTTTAGTAACTTCAGAAGACAAGTCTTCAGTCCCACTTCACTTTAGAATACAATCTACAGTGTATAGTGTATGGGGGAATAAAAGGTATAAAGGCATGTGTAGATTAAATCTGAAACAAAAAATAGAGGAAAAAGTTATCTTTGATTTTCTTCCGGAAATTGCATTTTAATTGTGTTACAGATATTATTTATGAACTTTAAGGTTTATTTCAGGCCCAACTTTCCACTGTACGTTCACCGAGAGCCTTCCATTTTTCTTTCAGCTTCAGGGGGTGAGTCCCCAATAGGGGCACCGCCCCTGTACCCTGCCAGGGCCTGGGCAGCCCCTGGATCCCCCTGCCTTTCAGTTTAAAATTTTTTTTTTTACTGGAAGCACCCATGCAGAAGGCACAAAACTTTGATTTTTCTTGTCTTGAAATTCTGTTACGCTGTTTCTCCATATTTCTTATTTTTGTAAGGCACCAGTGGTAAGCAGAATAACCATGCGTCTGTTAAGTGGCCTGCAATAAAGTTTATGTTGAGCTGTAGTTTTCACCATGATGTTTAATGTATGCAGGATTTCATTGTGTTTACACACTTCCCTCTCGATTGTTTTACTCACTGCCTTGGGCTACCTCCTGTTTGAAATTTCTCTGCCTTTTTTTTTCCATTGATTTCGTGGTATGTCTTGCACACCAACATACAACGTAGGCTTCGGAAGCCATGTTTTTTTTTTCTTATTTGGGATTGATCATTATTGATGAGACGGCAGCTTGCAGCATCCACTGTTTCCTTGCCTTTCTCATTTAGGAAAAGTGAGTGTTTTGATTGGTTCTTGGAATGTGTGAAAGCATTTGTATGTTTAATTGGCTTTGAACCAGATAGCGCAATTCTGTGCTTATAAATTAAGCGCCAAATTTAACACTGTACATAGATAATCCAACAGAAAAGAGAGAAAGAGATAACAGAGACTGGAATATAAAGTGTGACAGAGAGAGGGATGTGAAGTGTTCAGGAAGCTTGTGTTAGGTCATAAGGCGATGTAGAAGAAGACGAGAACACAGAGCTGTTGAGTCCTCTGATGGTGCCTGTTACATGATCCAACATAATTATGTCAAACATCTCCAAACACCACTTGCTAAGCACTGACAACAATAATTACTTAATTACAAAGGCGAGGAGTTCCCCACTGGAGGCACTAGCACATCCATTGGTAACTTCCTGTGAACCAGCTGACTTCTAATTTCAACAAGGGTGCGGACATGGAGAGAAAGTTAAAAGGGAGGTCATCACCAGTCTTTTGTGAACTTTGTAGCTACGAAAAATTATCCTGAATGAAATCTCCGCCTTGAAATTAATGTGAGGTATTTTTACTACATTTTTTGAGACCGCAGACTCCGTTCAGACGAGATGGTTGGTGTCAGATGTGCAGTCTGTGAAAGAATAGGTAATGTACCCATTTTTTCAACAATTTTGACATTGCTGTCAAAGTTTTCAGATCTTTTTGTCTACAGTGTATATGTATTGCAGTAAAGTGATTGTAAAACAGATTCTCCTAATTATAAATTTGACTCAGCCCCCCCTCCCACACCCCATCCATTATTTGACCTAAAAAACTCTGTGCATTCTGTTCTCTTTTTATTTTGCCCTTTTTCTTTCTTTCCCTCTTTTTTCTTTGTTTATCTGTTGGTGTCATATCAACTGTGATCTGTCTGTGGCATACTTGCTGTTTTGCTTCCAGCCTTCATACAAAACTATCACTGGAGGCTCTTGGGAATTTTCTAAAATTGTCAGGTCGTTGAGGCATCCTTCCAGAAGAGACGCTGCACTGCTACCATGTTGTTTTATGTGGTGCCTGTTCTGATCCAACTTAAATGGGACACTGCATAAAAGATATAAATTCGACAAGTGAATAAATCTGACGGGAGTCGAACCCACAAGTTCTCAGCCATTCTGCTGCTGTAACCATTGACCTATGGCAGCTAGTACAGACAGTGTTCCTGTTGGTTTGACAGGGTACTGGGTTCCTTGCTGTCGGCGCACCTGATCATCATGGATCCCCAGCAGCCTTTCGGAGAAATGGCTCCACCGGACTACGACGGAGAGCTGCTGTCCATGGCCCACGACCTGGCCTCCCGACTGCTGCCTGCTTTTGAGGCCACTGCCACCGGCATCCCCTATCCACGGGTAGGTGACACAGACTCTATTGGGATCGACATTTTGCTGACTTGAGATGGAGAAAGAAAGAACTTCGTGACCGAAAATAAGGCAGAAATACAAATTTAAACGCCCAGAACAAGGTGCAGGGTGTGGTTAGTTTAACCCTTTCAGTCTTGACACAGTGACTGCATATATATACTTCCCAGCCTGGCGTGTTTTGGCTGTTTATCTGAAAAAAAAATTGGGGCTGCATTTCTCAAAACTGCCATTACTCTGGATTGGAACATGAAAGGGGCACTCGGTTACCCATGTGTATATTTAAACGTGTTCAATTTTCATTGTGTTTTGGTTTTCCTGTCATGCATGGTTCCATGAGGAATAGGGTCTGAACAGATCTTCATGACTTTTTTTTTATATTTTCAAACATAGTATGTGGCTTTTGTATCATACTTTCAGAGTTATTTGTTAAAGTAGACAACCATGATTTCATGTAAACTTGCTAGAGTGCAAGGTTATTTTCTTGGCTCATGATTTGTAAAAAAAAACTTTAAAAAACCAGAACTCTCAAAAAATCATTTGAAATTCACTCGCTCAAAGCAGCACTTGATACACACACACACACACACACACACACACACACACACACACACCTCTCTCTCTCATCATCTCTCTCTCTCTCTCTCTCCTCTCTCTCTCTCTCTCTCCTCTCTCTCTCTCTCTCTCTCTCTCTCTCTCTCTCTCTCTCTCATCTCAGGCTTCAGAATACTTTCCTGTATTATTATCAATGCTGGAATTAAGGTTAATATACCAGATTTGAACCAAGATTAATGTACGACTATTACACGAAAAATCAATAAAACAATCTAATGCTGACAGCCATCTGGGGAGGATGGTTTTGTGCATTTTATGAAAATTATTTGTGATGTCAAAGGGAGACAAATATGTCAATTTTTTTTAATTGCTGGTCTGTTTCATAGAGTGTTGATAAGCATTATTTTGCACCTTGTTTTGAGTTTATTTGTATTTTGCCATGAGCTGAGGTGTCTTGACCAAAAGAGCTGCTTTACTATTGATGTTTTTTCCGTATAATTTGGTGGGGGGGGGGGGGGGGGGGGGGGGGGGGGCGTTATCAGTATTGTCATGATATGGATTAAAATAAAAATTCTCTCAGATTTTGAAAATCAGGAGGGTGTTATCTCTGCTGCTTTGTGCTCTTGTATATGAACTCCTTCTCTGGTCATTGTGAGACTGAAGCTTTCTTGCCATGGGATGGGGTTGACAGATTGTGTTACCAGGTACTGCTGGCTTATATTTCCTGCTTTTTGTAAACCTGTAAGTTTGCTCAGGTGAAGCAGTTACACCTGTAAAATCTCTAAATATATCTCTATTAAATTGGCATACGTCAGTGTGCATGTAAAAAGGTGCAGCAGGTAAAGGGTAATAAAAATTAATTGTCCCCTTTCCCCCCACTGAAAAAAAAAATCTGTCCTAAAACCTTTAGTAATTAGGAAAGAGAAACAACATGGCAAGTGGTCATGACTGCATAGTACGCTATTGGAAAATGAGATTGCTTATCTGCGGAGGTTGTTCTGACGTCTCACTTGCTGTCAGCTAGCGCCATCTTCTGCCTGCCCTTTCAGCAAGGAGCAATATGATCAAGAACATTATTTCATGCTTGTTTTTTTTTAAATTTTTTATTTGATCTGGACAGTATTTGGAAATGGAAATGCGCCGATGCTGACATCTCAATGATCAGGGTTTGATAAGGATTGAAAAAACGCAAAAAGAAATAAATTTTTTTTTTTCCTGTAACGTGTACAAAAAAACCCACGCCCAAAACCCCAAACACACACAAACCACACCACACACACACACAACACACCACACACACATCGGGAAATTTTTCACGGAACCAAAAAAATCAAGCGAGAAATCCTTAATCTCCCAAAAGTTATAACAAACAAATTTGGGGGCCGGAAACAAAATTTTAATACTCTTTCTTCTGCTTTGTTAGTCCAAATTGTCATAGCACAAGAGGTTTTTTTTGTCTCCAAATATTATTAAAAAAGCTTCAGGTTAGATCAAAGGGCCCATTCAGATTACCCCTTTGGTTTTTCCATTTCATGCTTCAGTTTTAGGAACTCCATGAACGGTGTCTTACCTCTTGATGACCACGTAAAAACTAGCCTGCCTAAAAACATTCCTTCGCGCCAACATTAAAAGTGCAAACCAAATGGAACTGGATATGAGGTCTATGAGATTTTCCCTAAATGTAAAAACATTCGAGCCACTAAACATACTCACATTTTCTTCTCACTTGTTGACAAATTAGGTATAATCATAAACACTTGCTGTGCGTTTTCCCAAAATCCCGTACCAAACTGGGGCCCTAAAACCCCGTGTTTTAAAAAAACTATACACTAATCAAAAAACAAAACATTAATATTCTAGTTGCGAAGCAAAATCACATATCAAGATTGTTATCGTAACTTCGAAAGTCCATACGAGGGGCTCTATTAAACAATAATGCTGGTTGGGGTTTTGTCTTCCATTTTTAAAAATTGAAAAGCCCTTTTCATCTTGGGGAAAAAACTGTCCATTTTACAGCCGAACTTTAGAAATATTAAGGGCCCGAAGAATACAATTTATCATTTGACTTTTATGTTTTCTTTTTTTGTGTAGATCTAATCATTTTCTTCAAGTTTTTGAATCTACAAATAAAAAAATCGTGCTGAATCGTACAAAAATTAAAATCTTATTCCAAATTAGTAAAGGGGTATAATGTTTTTTTTTGGGGGTTCCCCCCCTTTGTTCATATCCGGGAAATAATGGGCGAAGGTTTGCCAGCGGGTGCAAAAAATCTGACAATACGGCTTCTTTCATACCCCTTTGACTACAAAGGATATTCTCTCTTCAAAGAGCCTCCTTTTGAAAAATTTGAGGAATACTACAAAGAAAGTGTTTCCCTCCCCCGAATACATAAACCCGACTCTTCTATACTTTGTTTACGAGCTCTCGAGCAATTTAATCTTTTAAAAAGGGCTTCCTCAGTAATCCAGTAACCTAATATAAACATAGGATTATACCCAAGACACAGAAAGACAACTTGCCTCCTTATTATTTCGGTTAAAAATAAATGCATTCAGAACAAAATATGTCAAAAAATATTCGATGTGCTTGGGGCGCCCTTGAAAAATTGTACAACAACACACGTTCTATACTTTTGCCCCTACTTTGATTCCGATTTGTCAGAGTTTCAAAAGGGATGCTTCAAAGTGCATATTTCAGGATACCATGACCTTTTAAAATTTTTTGTACGAATTCTTATGTTAAGCCCAGTTGGCTCAATCCTGTAATTGCTGTTTCATGATCTTGTTTCGTCAGTTGTTTTTTTTTTACTTTTGATGGTTTTTTTTTTTTTTTTTTTTTTTTTTTTTTTTTTACAGTTTAATTATTACATAGATTTTTCTCCTCATCACACATACACGCACACACGCACACACACGCACGCGGGGCCCCGCACTCACGTACGCACGCTGCACGCACACACGTACGCACGCTGCATGCACACACTCAAACACACACACACACACACACCAACACACACACACCACAAAACCACACTCAAACACACACACCTTGTCTAATATCACATTTAGTGAAAAGACGTTAAATTGAAACAACAACAACATCTTTTGATAAAGCTTACAGTTTGTTGACCAGTATATGCATATGTGTTAAAGTCTTTTAACACTTTTGTAATGTGCTCTATATATGCATGTATGCTGGCGAGTGTACACACACACCCCACACACACACACACTCTCAGATACACATTTCATATGGATACGCATGCATGCATGCATGCATGCGTGTTAATGCACATGGACATCCACACAAACATGCAGGCATACATGCATGTGGTGCCACGTGCACCCCACACACATACAGACACAGACGCGCGCACACACACACACTTACACAAAACACACACACACCACACACACACACACACAACCACACACACACTCTTTTCTTCTCTCTCTCTCTCTCTCTCTCTCTCTCTCTCTCCACACAAAGCACACACCACACACACACACACACACACACACACACACACACACACATCTACTCCCATTCCCTTTGTATTTCATTAAAAACTATTACAAGAGCCATCGTTATACTGTATCATCCTTGGGATTGTGGAATGGCAACCAACAATAAGAATTACCTGTAACTCTCACCATCCTGATTTCCCCCCTTTGCCAACCCCCCCCCCCCGTTCAGTTGAGGGTCTCTCGGCCATGATTGAGATACGTTTTTGGCTCTGGGACACTGACAGATGTGGACTCTTAAAGCACTACTTTTAACAGGTCTTGGACTCGTGAGCATTTCCATCCAGCCAGGGAATAAGCAAAAGTGGCATGGGGCCAAGCCATGACTGTGGGGTGGATGAGAAAGAACTGGGACCCTTTGCTCATCAAGGTAAGTTGTGGTGACCTTGGCTTTGTGGAGACTAGTGTTGTATGAGTTCTACTAGTGCCGACAGCTGGGGGGCTGTTCATACACTGACATCATTTTGTGACGAAAACGTTCCCACATAAGTTGTGAGCAGTGAGTTTGGACTTCTCAGGGAGAATATCAACCATGACATGGCCAGTGATCTTGAGGGGGAAAAAAAAAAAAAAAAGGTCACCTCTGATTCTTGAAATTTGGCTGCACAGGAAAACAATCTCTCCTCATCAGCAGTATGTCTGCATCTAGCTCGTGCGCCTGTTTGGGATACAGTGAATGGCATCTGAATACCATCACCTGTATTCATGTCACACAGGTATGTAAGGCCATTTGGCCCAGATGTTGAGACGAAGCTCATGGTAACATTCAGCCAGCTGTTTTTTCCCCTGATTTTCTGTTAACTTTTGTTTGTTCGTTTTTTTGTTGTTTGGGGTTTTTTTCAGACCAAGGTCATGTTCGAGTATTCATTCAAGTGTTTGTTATGAGTTTTGTTTACTTCTTGGACAGAGCTATTGGGGTCTTCTTCTTCTGTCCTTTATCAAAAGCAAAGTTTAGTAGTTCTAACTGTCACAGTCACTATACAAGGTCGGTGCTTGTGGCTGTAAACGCTTCATCCCGCAGTAGATTGCGTTGAGAAACAACACAGGTTACACCCCATAAACTACTTTCTAATCCAAATAAATTTTCACAGTTTTATCCCAGAGTGTTCTTCTGGTAAAGATACAGAATCTAATTTGGTCTTGTGTCAGATCACTGGTGAGTTGATTTTAACGTGGTGACAGCCCTGATGTGGCCCTTTGCGGTCGGCTGGGCTATAAGCAACATTATCTTATCTTTTGTCAGATCCATTTTCCCAAGGCTTATATGTCAGATCCATTTTCCCAAGGCTTATATTTTTCTTTTAATATAATTTCATTGATGACATGTAGAAAATGTTCATTCCACAGATTATTTCATTTTTAAACTTTTGCATGTTAAAGAAGTGACTGAATTTTGTATTATGTATTTTTATGTTTTGACAGGAAAAATATGGCAGCCCTTTTGAACAGGGCCTGTGTTCATGTTAATTCACTTTCACTTCCATTTGCATGCAGGTAAACCTGTCGAAAGGAGTACCGAAGAAATGTGTGAACGAGACGTGTATCGCAGGGGCGGGGACTCTGCTGCTAGAGTTTGGCGTGCTGTCACGTCTCTTGTCTGACCCGGTATACGAGTTCTACGCAGAACATGCTGTGAGAACGCTGTGGAAGTACCGGTCTAACGTGACAGGGTTGTTGGGTGAGTTGCCTGCACTGTTGTATTTATATTAACCTTTTAACCCCAACTGTTTTTTTAGTTTAATATGTACCAAACCACCCAGTTAACCTTTTAGAGTAGCTGACGAATTCATGGGAGTGGATCTTAAAAATTTTTTAAGTACTGTATCTGCCGAACATGAACAAACGAATCTCAAGACAAAACATGACGCGTTTCAACCTCTTACATCTTCTTCAGGCAAGATAAACAAATTCAGGACAACAAAAATGAAGAACGAGCCATCACTAATCTCACAGAATTTGGCACAAGATGGGCATCGAACCAACGCCCATCTTGGGCCAAATTCAATAAATGCCCAACTTGTGCTGAATTCAGTGAGGCAAGTGATTGCTTGTTCTTCATTTTCGTTGTCCTGAATGTTGTTTACCCTGCCTGAAGAAGACCTAAGAGGCAAACACATGTTGTGTTTTGTCTTGTGATTTGGTTGTTCATGTTTGGCAGATACTGAACTTAAATTTTTTTAAAAGATTTGTTTAGATCGCCGCCTGCAGTCGCCTCACTTTTCAACTAATCATGAAAATGGTGTAAAACAAAAAAAAACAACAAAAAAACTGAACATCGACACTGCATTACATTTTCAGGCATGAAATTCGTCCGCCTAAGGCTGATTTTCCGCCCATTTTTTTCATCTGCGCCGCCCCCCCAAAAAAGTGCCGCCCAAAGAAACCCCAAAAACCCCCCAAAAAATTCTGAAATAAACTTTCGTTCGATGCTATTCCCATTTGGACAATTTGCAACTCTGTATTCTCAAAAGAGTTAACCGGTCACTTCCGCCGTTAATCAACATCCGGTCTTTTGGCGCCTGTCGAATGTCGGACATCGTTAAATTGGCGAAGTTTGTGAAACGCGTCGCGATTTCATGGCCAAAAAAAAAAAAGGGGGGATGAGAAACGATTGGAGGTGGGACTGGCTAGACCAGGAAGTGGACGATGTTCGAGTTGGTGATGTGTTTCGCAAATTAGACGAAAAAGGCGCTGCATTTTGTGTTCATGTGGAAAGATTGACTGACTGAATCAATGTTGTGATGAAGGCTGTCTCATTGTTTTGAGTGAATGAGTCAGTATGCACATATAGTAACCCACCTTTTTCCTATTCTGTCTTCTTGTTTTCTGCCTTCCTTATTTGGCCCTTTTCTATCTTCGTCTCCCCTTCAAGTCTTCTTTTACACACTCCTTTTCTCTCTGTGGTCTCCTTAAGATCCTTAACGTGGTGACAGCCCTGATGTGGCCCTCTGCGGTCGGCTGGGCTATAAGCAACATTATCTATCTATCTATCCTTAAGATCCGCCGCGTTTGCCGTGCGGTGCGACCTGTGTCGGAGGGGGATGAGATCCTGGTGATTGAGAGGGCCAGCGCTCTCAACACATCACTTTGGCTCGGACCTCTCCTAGACAGGAAGTACACTTTGGCCGGGTGTACTAATCGGCTCCCCTTCTTGGGGCTGGGTCAAAACAGGCATTTCTCCGGCTGGCCAAGGTAACCCTGCAGTGCTCAGCTCTCTGTTCCGGGAGTTGAGCATGATCAGGGGGGATAGGGTTGGTAGGTTTTTGTCTGTTGTATATCTCTCCCGAAGCCTGGAAGGGGTCAAGACATTGGTTTCTTGGCCCGGCCCCTTAGTTGGACTCCAAGGTGGGTGGGTATGGGAGGGATGAAACACAATAAACTAAATATGGCTTTATCAAAATCAATTCCCCAAAAGGAAGAGGAAGGCAGCATCCCCTATTTCAGGGGATTGTCAAACAGACAGTGATTCTGATACAGAAATTCGACAGCAGACAGGTTTCTGGGCTTCCTGGCTCGTCATGGAAGGGACAGAGCAGGAAAGACCCTTTCAGCTCTGAGCCGTTTGCCATTCAAAAGGGTTTTAAAGGTATAGCAGGTGACCCTCGGTCCATCAAGAGGTTGAGAAATGGCTCATTTCTCATTCAATGTAAATCCCAAAAGCAATCTGAACAGCTGCAGAAGGCAACAAAACTTGTGGATAGGGAGATCAGGGTGACTCCCCATAAGCAGTTAAATTCATCCAAAGGTGTGATTCGATGCAGAGATCTAACGGGTGTTTCAGAGGCAGAAATAAAAACGGAGCTGGCGTCCCAGGGTGTGACGGAGGTGCGCAGGGTGACGGTTAAAGAAGGGTTCAGAGAGAGTGGCCACCAACACCCTCTTTCTGACCTTCTGCAGCCCTGTGCTGCCTCCGGTCATCAAAGTTGGTTACCTAAATGTTCATGTTCAGCTATATGTGCCGTCCCCATTGAGGTGCTTCAGGTGCCAGAGGTTTGGCCATGTCAGGGACGCTGTTCTGGGCAGGAGGTGTGTGGTATTTGCTGCAAGGCAACCCATGATGGGCCGTGTCATGATCCGGCACATTGTGCTAACTGCGGTGGCGACCATCCCTCCTCTTCACGAAACTGTCCCCTTTGGATTCAAGAATCTGCTATACAACGAGTTAAAACGGAAAAGATCTCATTTTTTGAAGCCCGGAAACAGGTTGTGGGCAGTCAGACGCCGACAGCTTCTTCCTATGCTTCGGCTGTCAAGAAAGCTCCCATAGTTCCTACTCGGTCAGTCTGCTGCCAGACTGATGAATTCATGTTTTCGAAGACATTGCAAGTAAGATCTGTCAGTTCTGGTGGTAGCAAGTCCACCACCTTCCAACCCAAAAAGACTGCCCCTGGTGGAGGCAAAAAATCCGCCACCCCTCAGACTGCCAGCAGTCTACAACATCTGCTGCTGGGCAGATGAAAAAACCAGCACCCGCACCTCGAACTCCCATGTCCAGTGCCCGTGCGGGCAAGGGAGTTCAACAACCCAGTGTGGAGATGGTGGAGATGAAGAAGAAACCTCCACCATCTCCCAAATCCAGACCTTCTTCGCCTGTTGGCAAGTCTGCCAGCAGGTCTGTAGACCAACACTCTCCTGTGAAACTAACTAACAAGTTCACTCCATTGGAAGCAGATGTTGAGGAGGAGATGACCTGATCTCTCTCCTTTTCGCCCTCTGCACCATGGATAGTACAATATTCCATTGGAATATCCGTGGTCTAAATTCCAACTTCGAGGAGCTGCAGCTTTTGTGTCAATCCATAAAACCTTCCGTCGTGGCTCTTCAGGAAACTCAAATTCAAAGCCAGAAGACCTTTAATCTTTCTGGCTTTAATATTCTTTCAAAACCTGCACAACCATCCACGTTGGGACTGTCGGGCGGTGTTGCCCTTCTCATACATAAAACTTTGTTGTATAGTCCTGTCGCTCTGTCTACCTCCCTTCAAGCTGTAGCTGCGAGAGTCACTCTCCACAAGACTGTGACAATCTGTTCCCTTTATCTTCCACCGTCTGTCCCGGTTTGTCGTCAGGACCTTGTCAGTCTGATAGGAGAACTTCCTCGACCTTTTTTGCTGTTGGGTGACTTTAACGGTCACAACCCTCTTTGGGGTAGTGCCGGTACGTCTCCCAGAGGTCTGCTGATTGAAGATGTCCTTTCAGACTTGGATTTGTGTTGTCTGAATGACGGATCTGCAACTTACCTCCACTCTTCCACTGGTTCACTTTCGTGTTTAGATTTGTCGGTTTGTGACCCTCGCTGGTCCTGGACTATGAGTGGTCTGTCCATGACGATCTGCACGGAAGTGACCATTTCCCTGTCCTTCTACAACCTGTAATAACTGAACACGTCTCTGTCTCTCAGCATCTAAATTTTAAGAAAGCAAACTGGGATCTATTTGCAGCCTCTATTTCTAAAGAATTCCAGGACACTGATTTTCTTCAGAGTCCGGATCCAGCAGAATCTCTGACTAACACTATAATCAAATGTGCTAAGGCCTGTATCCCAGTGTCTTCCGATAAACTCCAAATGCCAAAAACACCCTGGTTCAATTCAGACTGCCAACAAATTTCCAAAGTCCGAAAACGGGCTCAGCGTCAGGTTACCATCGACCTTCGGGTCCCAACGCTCGAGCCCATCAAAAACTCCGTGCCAAATCAAGACACACTTTTAAAATCAGTAAACGTCGGTCCTGGAGAAGCTTCTGCTCCAGGCTGACATCAAAAACTTCCAAGAAAAAAGTGTGGAACATCATTAAGAAAATCAAAGGGAAGAACACCTGTCCCACTGTGAACCATCTCAAGTTTTCGGATTCTTTAATAACAGAGAAGAAAGCAGTTGCCAATCTGCTTGCTTCAACCATTGAAAAGAATTCCTCCTCTTCTAATAAATCAGCCACTTTTGTCAAAAACAAAGCCCTAAAAGAAAAATCACCCTGCAACTTTTCGTCCGACAACATGGAAGACTACAATCTTCCTTTCACATTAAACGAACTGAAATCTGCCTTACTCTCTTGCAGCGATTCCTCTCCAGGTATAGATGACATTCATTATCAACTATTGAAACATCTTCCGCAAGAAGGTCTGAACATCCTGTTACAGGTATACAACCACGTGTGGACTACAGGTTGCTTTCCACCCTCTTGGCGGAAAGCCCTCATTATTCCCATCCCCAAACCTGGAAAAGATCTTTCTAATCCATCTAACTACCGTCCCATAGCTTTGACCAGCTGTGTCTGTAAATTGATGGAAAAAATGGTCAGTGCTAGGCTCATGTGGAAACTCGAAACCGATGGCCTTTTGGCGAAAGAACAGTGTGGTTTCCGCAAACATCGTAGTACAGTTGACCATTTGATTCGTCTGGAATCTACACTTAGGAACGCTTTTTTAAACAGACAGCATGCAGTGGCAATTTTCTTCGACTTGGAGAAGGCCTACGATACCACCTGGAAGTCGGGGATACTTCATGATCTCCACGATCTGGGTTTTCGAGGTCATCTTCCGCTTTTTATTCAAAATTTTTTGGCAGAACGACAGTTTCAGGTCCGGGTTGGCACCACTCTCTCTGATGTCCACGAGCAGGAGTTGGGTGTTCCCCAGGGGAGCATACTGTCTCCTGCCCTCTTTAGTATTAAAATCAACAACATTGTGAAATCAGTTCAGCAGGGTTCAGACTGCTCATTGTTTGTGGATGATTTCGCTGTCTACGCAACTGGAAGCCTGTACCCGAGTGTCCAGCGCAGGCTCCAGCTTTGCGTAGATAAAATCCATCGATGGGCGGATGAAAACGGTTTCACCTTTTCTCCAACAAAGACGCAGTGTATTCACTTCCATAATTTCCGTCAGTTTTTCCCAGATCCTGAACTTCAAGTAGGGAAATCTTCCATTCCAGCTGTTAAAGAGGCCAAATTTCTGGGAGTCATTTTTGACCAGAAACTCAACTTTCTCAGCCACATCAAAAACCTCAAAACTTCTTGCAGAAAGCTCTGAATATTCTGCGGGTCGTAGCGCACACCGACTGGGGCGCTGATAAGAAAACTTTGCTGCACCTCTACAGAGCCCTGGTCCGTTCCAAACTGGACTATGGTTGTGCTGTCTACGGCTCCGCAAGACCCTCTTACCTCAAACTTTTGGACCCTATCCACCATCAAGGGCTTCGTCTCTGTCTTGGAGCGTTCCGCACCACCCCTGTGTACAGCCTGTACGCAGAGGCGGGCGAACCTTCGTTGTCCAACCGCAGGCTGAAACTGTCTTTAAATTATTATATCCGACTGTTCTCAGAACCGCAGAATCCTGCCTATGACTGTGTCTTTGACCCTCCATTCCAAAGTAAGTTTGAAAACAACCCTAAATGTATTCCGCTGTTTGGTCTTCGTATGCAGCCTCACGTGCGGAATGCAGGTCTAAACCTGGGAGTAGTTTTCGATTTTTCCAAGTTTCCGGATCAACCTCCGTGGACCTTTTTCACACCAGAGATTCGTTTCGATCTTGCAGCTTTTCGCAAAGAGTCTACAGCTCTCTGGCGTACAAGGCATTGTATGCTGAGCTCTGTTCGAAATTCCCATCCTATCAAAAAGTTTTCACTGACGGTTCCAAGTCTGAGGATGGAGTGGCCTGTGCAGCCTACTGCCCGGGGCTCCTTCTCAGATACTGTTGGAACATATCCATTCCGATGCTTCTGTCTATTCTGCTGAACTTACTGCTCTGGTACTGGCTTTGAAGATAATCTCACATTCTTCAAAGAGGGACTTTCTGGTTCTGTCGGATTCGCTGTCAGCTTTGGAAGCCATAGCTGGCCGCAACCTTCAGCATCCAGAACTTTTGCATTTCTTTGAACTTTTTAGCAAGTTGAAAGCGGACGGTTACAACATTACTCTTGCTTGGGTTCCTGGTCATGTTGGCATCGGCGGGAACGAAATGGTTGATCGTTTAGCCAAGAACGCCATAAGAGAGAAACTGTCCAACATTTATATCCCTGCTCAGATGTGAAACCTAAAATTAACGATTATGTGAGAGACCTCTGGCAGGAGGATTGGAACACACAGACGAATAACAAACTCTTTCAGATCCGTCCAAACCTTAAGGACTTCCTCCCATCTTCGTCGGGAGGTCGTAAAGAGGAAACGGTTCTGTGCCAGCTGCACACCGGCCATTCGTATTTTACCCATTCCTATCTTTTAAAGAGTGAAGAAGCTCCGTGGTGTATTCCATGTCATGCGCCACTCACAATGAAACATGTTCTTTTAGAGTGTTGGGACTTGCACGATGTGAGACACAAACATTTTACAGCGGAGTCCATGAAGATCCTGTTCAGGGATGTCCCGCCTGATGTGATCCTTGGGTTTTTGAAAGAGATTAACATTTTTCATCTGATTTAAGATTTTACGGAAGAAAGATTTTTAATGCAATTTCTGGTGCGTTTCTAGACGATGTCATTTAATGCGATGTGTGAAAGTTGGGTTTTTTTTTTTTTTTTTTTTCAAATGACTGGTGAGTTGATTTTAACGTGGTTGTCACGACCGACCCCTGGAGGTCTGCCCTGACAGGATCGGTCTAGATGGGAGTGAAGGGAGTGCCTGACCTCACACGCCTCGCAAGAGCCCACACGAGAAAGATTACGATACAACACCCCATTTATTCACACCAACACACACAGTCATAAATAAGCATTCCAACACACACAACATGCACAATCACAATCAAGCATTCCAACGCACACAACATGCACAATCACAATCAAGCACTCCAACACACACAACATGCACAATTATAAATAAACATTTCACCATACGACGTACACAATCACAATTACAGCATTCCTGCACATATGACATATACACAATTATAAAGAAACATTTCCAGCATCCATCCCTTCCCACACCCTGGAGTGCCTCCACACCCCTGCCTCCGTCAAGTCTACTGGGAGCACCCTGTCGCACTAGGTGCTCCGAACCGGGTTGGTTCTTGAAGGGAGTCGCTCAAAGCCGACACCCTCGACACGCAAGCAGGCAGTGAAGAGCGCGTCCCGGAGGGGGGGGGGGGGGGGGGGGGGGGGGGGGGGGGGAGAAACGTGGCGTTGTTACTGGAGGTCCTGGACGGGGATCAGGGCCGGCCAGTCAAGCCGGCGGGCTTTTCTACCAGTCCGCGGTCCCGACCAGAGCGTGGCCTCAACCAGCGCGTGGCACCATCCAGTCCGCGGTCCCAGCCAGAGCGTGGCCTCAACCAGCACGTGGCACCATCCAGTCCGCGGTCCCAGCCAGAGCGTGGCCTCAACCAGCACGTGGCACCATCCAGTCCGCGGTCTCAGCCAGAGCGTGGCCTCAACCAGCACGTGGCACCATCCAGTCCGCGGTCTCAGCCAGAGCGTGGCCTCAACCAGCACGTGGCACCAACCAGTCCAGACTCCGGGTGAAGCCCCCGGGAGAGGGGGGGGGGGGAAACGTAGCTGGGAGGAGAGAAGAAAGGGAGGGAAGGAAGAAGGAAGAAAGAAGGAAGGAAGAAGGAAGGAAGAAGGAAGGAGGAAGGGTACTGGAACCCCGCCGTCAGTACAGTCTGACCCATGCTGTTAAATCTTAGCAGCCACTCGCATGATGGGCGAGGGGAAGTCTACTAAATGCACCGATAACCCCAGCTCAACACAGACCTGAGCATAACACAGTAAACCCATCGAATCAGGAATGTTCATTAGGGTCTTCTCACACGATGCAGGTAAAAGACTGCATTAAATCAACAGGTTATAAAACAAATATGAATTATCTTCACCCTTCTCTCACTCACGTTTAACATTTGCCTTTCTTAGGAAATAACCAACACAGCGACCATCGCTTTATAACTGCCACCACATTTGCAAATAATAATTCAATGGCATAATTGTCACATTTTATAGCCACATTTCAAAATAACACAAATCTCCAACCACGCATCCGAACGACAAATCATGCGTACGCACGCTCGCGAACATAAAACTCGTTCTCCTTGCACACACAAACAGACGGTGGCCGAAGGATAAGAGTCCGGCGAATGTGACAGGGGCGGACGAGCGAGACCAAGCAAGTTCCAACCCTGAATCACCAGGTTCTCTCCCATCCCCAGCGACTACCGCATCACCAGATGCATAAACAGGAGAAAGAATTTTGGAAATAATTTAGAATGGCCAGGTTAAAGATTGAATTAACCAGAAAAAAGGTTTCCCACAATATTTCTCTTACAATTTCGAAAACAAAAGAAAATTGCGCAAAAGAGAAGACTAAGCCGGCTAACAACAACAAACCAAAACAAACAAACCACGAAACTGATGCTTACCAGCTACCCGTGGGTGACCCAGAAGAGGCGGGTCAAACGACTCTCTCTGCCCTCTGTCCAGTCGAGAGGACAGAGGCACAGGTGCGGAAAAAAGGAGAAGTGATGTCCCTCTCCTACAGGCCGACTGTAGGAATTGAAGATACCGACTGTACCCTCGATGATACGGTGAAGAACCAAGACCGGAGCAGGCGCTCCCAGAGACATCTTCCGCTCGAGTGAAGAGCTAACCTCCCTCAGCGATGGCGGCCAACATGCCACCTACGTCACAGAGTGAGCATACCTCAAACTAAAGAAATGAAGCACGTGCGACAGGTAAAAAGACAGGCGAGAGGCCGATAGACAGCAAGTTCGAGAGAAAGGTACCAGCCACCCATGAACCTGCAGGATGAATAGCACGGGCAGTGGAATTAGAGAGAGAGAGAGAGAAAGCAAACCGAAGTTGAGCTGAACTACACCAAGGTGCAACCGCACCACAAGCCACATTAAGGGACGGATACACGACAACAGCAACGACAATAAACAAATGAATAATTCCGCCACCCTAGATGGGTCAAACGTCGTAGGCCTCGTGACAAACTCGTGACAAAGGTGACAGCCCTGATGTGGCCCTCTGCGGTCGGCTGGGCTATAAGCAACATTATCTTATCTTATCTTATGCACATATAAAAAAAGTATATTACATGGGTGAAACTTCTTCCGTCTGAAGACGGAATCCGTTTTATGAAATTATTCGAGACAGAATTTTCCGTTTTTCCTAAATCTGGGGGGGAAAAAAATAATTTTCAAAACAGTCTCTAAAATTGTGCAAATTACGTATTGAGTGCATCTTACCATAAAACAGAAGTGCCGAATCGGTAGTACTCTTTATTTTAGGGACCAAAGATAAAGCACCATTTGCCGAAATCTAGATTTCGAGTTTGGAGTTCGTTGGAAACCGTGACAATGTCCTATCTTAAAGAAGGCGATTCAGTTGAGGAGATCGACGCTGGCATCACTAATAAGTGGCGATGGGCTTGGCTGAACGAAATAGATGATGAAAAACGACAACATCGTGTTTGGTGTTTGAAAACGAACAAACCTGGTGTAGCGTTTTGCCGCGTGTGCAACTCGGACCTCGAGTATGGATCCAATGGAAAATCTCGGCTAGCAAAGCATGTCAGAAGTCCGGACCATATTAAAAGCATGAAGGTAAGAATTTCAGTAAAATCTTTTTCAGCAGCCCTCCATGCCCCCCACTCCCCCAGTGACACACACACACGCACTCACACACGCACACACACACACACACACACACACACACACACACACACACACACACACACACACACACACAAAAATGAATGCAAGGCACAGAGAGAGAGAGTGAGAGACATAATAGTATGAAAAAATGTTTAAAGAAAGAAAAAAAAAATGAAAGAAAAATAAATATAAGGGTTAGTTTTCTGGAAAAAGGATGGGAAAACTATTAAAGGTTCTATTTCTCCGTGTAATAAAATGGGTTAGTTTTGGAAGTACAGTGGAAACTCTCCATTAAGACCTTAGAAAATCCACAGATTTGTGATCTTGATACCCTTAATGCCAATCTATGTCCAAGGCACCAACCAAGCTGTTTTTTTTTTTGGGGGGGGTAAGTTTTTTTGTCTTTTTTTTAAGAATTCAAAATGACGACTTTTGTTCACATATAAGCAATAAATATGTGTTTTAAACAAGGTCTCGGTTCCAAATTTCCTTTCACCAGAGGCCACGAAAACTGTCTGAAATTTTCAAAATATTAATTTTGGCCCCTGGACCTCGACCTTTCAGTTTTTCAATTTTTTTCCAGTTTCACCCATGATCTTTTGAAGTATTATTTTCATTACTGAAAACATGAAAATGTGGCTTATTTGCCCTTCTTAACAGCGCTGAAATAGGGGTTTATTCGCAGTTTTAGGCCTTTTATTTCATAAAAAAGCTTCAGCTTCAGGGGGCTCTGCCCCATGACCCCCGCCGGGGCGTTGCCTTTGGGCCCCACTGGGGGCCTACGGCGGCCCCCAGACCCCCGCCGATTTTTCAGCCTTTTTTTGCTGCTGGTCACTTTCATGCCTGATTTTGTATTAAAAAAAAAGCTTGAAGCAGATTCTGTCTGTTCATGTGCAGTTTATAACTGGTCTCTTATTGCTTTTGCCAGTCACAGGGTGAAAAAATTATGTCCGTCTCTGTTTTGTTAAAACTGATCACTTATTGTATGTATCTTGCTCAAGATGAAAAAATGTCTTTTTTTCAAGAGACTACACGCTGTTTATGAATGTCACATGGTGAAGAGAAAGGCTTTAAAACTTTTTTCAGATTGTTAGGAAGTAGATAGTAAATGACATCTGCAAGAACTGAAGCAGACAGTTCAGAATTTCATGTCTCCACACACAAGCCATCCAAAATAACTTTCACGGAAATGAACTGGAGAGTCGCCCTCAATGGGTGGATACGGATGGATAGGTAGTTAAAAAGGTAATAGATATTCAAGATTTCTAATGCTTGACCAGTGCATTTCGGTCCAGGAGGCCCTCTTCTCAAATTTTTTGTTTTTTAATTGTTGTTCAATTATTTAGCCATCTAGCTGTAAACCTTGCGCATTATGGTTTCATGGCTAAGCTTTTGTAGTGTATTTGGCTTAGTCCCAGGGCTGCCAAATGCTACACTTTTGGCTTGGCAGGGTATGATTTCATTGACGATGTTACCCTTCTACATTCTGTGATGGAATGCTTTGCCAAAAAAAAAAAAAACTGAAAAAGGAAAAAAAAAAGACTGCTTCACAGACTTACTGGCAACTTGAATAAACAAAGTCATTGTGGATCTGTATGCTGTAGACTTATTTCATAAAAAAAATTGCCAGGTTCAGGAAGAGGAAGAGAAAAGAGAAGACACATCTATGAGATAATCACGATTTTGCTGCTTTATCGATTGGTCTTGTCATTGGCCATTTTGATTTTTTTTTTTTGCAGGTCAGGTCAAAACTATAGAAACAAAAGTAAAAAGCAAAGTGTGACTGAAAGAGCTATGAAGTCTGACATGTCACATCGTGTACTAGTGCTACACTGGAATTTTTATTACCCCACTTAAAAGGTCAAAACACTTTGCTTTTGAGGCCTTGGCAGCTCTGTAGTCCACATGTAGTGACACTCCTGTGATGAGACTGAAAGTGTTTGGTGTGTGTGTGTGTGTGTGTGTGTGTGTGTGTGTGTGTGTGTGTGTGCTGTGTAGCAGACTTGTGTGGCTTGTTTCACTCCTTCAGTCTCTATGATAACAATGTTTTAATGTCGGAGGCTGGGAGTTTTGAAGATTTATGTCCTGCCAGAGACATTTGCTTGTGGGGGTATTCAGTCCCGACCATCTCCTGCCAGTAGTTGAGTGGTCTGTGGGGGTCATATAGGAATACTTGATCCACACACTCAAATTTCATCCACTTAAAGGATGCATTAATGAGATCGTTGCTTACACTTCCTGTCAAACACTGCAGGTGTCTGTATTTTCTGGGCTAGGTTAATCATAAATGTTGGGATGTTGCTATTCCGTTTAGTTTGTGTTGTTTATAGCCCGGCCAACCTTACAGACCATATCAAGGCTGTCAATCCAGTTAAAATGGGAAAGCAAGACAGCACAAGTAGAGTGAAAATCGTAATTTAAATCTGCAATTTTAAACAAAATGAAATCAAAGGAAAAAACAAACCACTGAACTCCATTGAAGTGACTCAGCAGTAACGCAGTGTCTCCTCTTACGTGGTACCTCATGACTGTCTGATGTTGGTTGTTGCCAACGGACTGCAGTGCTGGAGCTGTGGCAGGATAAGCTTGGGTGTAGCTGTGGTGTTGGGGACTTGAAAAGAACTGCATGGGAGCTGTGTCTCTGAAGAGTATGGGATGATGAGAGAGAAAAAGCAAAGAAGGAAATGGAAATAGAAAAAAAAAGAAGGAAATGGAAATAGAAAAGAAAGAAGGAAATGGAAAAAAGAGAAGGAAATGGGGAAAAAAAGGAAATGGAAATAGAAAAAAAGAAGGAAATGGAAAAAAGAGAGAAGGAAACGGAAATGGAAAAAAAAGAAGCAGGAATAAACTAATGGCGTATGGCATACTAATTGCATTTGTGTGTGTGTGTGTGTGTGTGCATGCGTGTGTGTGTGTGTGTGTGTGTGTGTGTGTGTGTGTGTGTGTGTGTGTGTGTGTGTGTGTGCATGCGTGTCTGTGTGTGTGTGTGTGTGTGTGTGTGTGAAAATGCAACTGGCCAAGTTTTTTTTTTTTCACTGATTTTTTTAATTGGGCAAGTAAAAAACAAGATAAGTGTTTAGCCCTGCTCATATTCTTGTCATACATGTATGCATTATATATACTGTTTATTTTGGAAGAAACATGATTTTAAGCCTCTCTTGACCTTAGAAAAATGTGATTTTCTGAATGACAAGTAATTTGCTCTGTATTGCTGAGGCTTTACAAAAGAAGTACCATTTACCATTTGTTTATTTTTCAGCGTGGGCAGTTGCAGGAGACGAGTGTCAGAGGAAAAGGGGAACTAATGTGAAAGTGTGTAGATGGGATGTAATTCAGACAGATGGTCTGATGTTGAACCCGAGATGACAGCACAGGAGAGTGGAAAATTTGTAGTGGATACTGTGAAAGATTGGCAGCCAGTGAGTGATTGCAGAAGTGGTGTTGCATGTTCAGACTTGGAGGATCTAAAGACTGGTTGAACAGCACTCTTTCGGATTCATTGAAGTCTGTTGAGAAGGTATTCAGAAAGGCTGACTGGAAGAGAGTTACAATATTTATCTTAGGAGATGCAAAGGAGAACCAAACTCTTTGTAGCATTTGAAGCAAGGGTGCATGTGGGTGTGCCTGAAGCCTGAATTCAGGCAAGTTGATGTAGATTCAGGCAGGTCACTGCCGAAGAAAATAATTCTGTAAGATGAAGCCAAGCTTTAAAATAGATGTTTTGCATCTTTACATGGTCCAGTTGTCTTCCAGTTTTTCAGGCAAGACTTCAGAGCACACATGCACTCATGTTGGAAGTTAGTGAAGACCTGAAGCTCTAGATCTATTGGCTACAAATGCTGGAGACATGTTGTTGGGAAAAAAAAAAGACAGGTCTTGAAATTTAACTCTCAGTAACCACCCACCTTATTTATATTTATGCTGTCTCCATATGTATGGGTTTTAGTGGATGCACATATGCATGTGTTGAGAAAGAAAATGTTCACTTGGTTTCTTTTTTTCCCCCCCAGGAAAAGAGCCTTAGATTATGTCACAAGTGATCTTGATGATGATGTGGATGAATGTTTCTGCTGTTGAAGTTGCCAACATTGTTACTCATTGCAGTCTTTCTCACTGTTTTTCAGGCAATGTGATCAACATCCAGACAGGGGAATGGGTGAACAAAATGAGTGGACTGGGGGCTGGCATGGACTCCTTTTATGAATACCTCATCAAGGTGAGGGACTGGGGGCAGACACTTTCATAGCAGTCCATAACTCGTGTCTGTGGAAAGTCAAAGGCAGGATCGGTCTTTTGCATGCTGACACACCTCACCTTTGAAACACCATGGCGCATGCCATACGTTGTGATTCATGATTCAACATTTCTTTGTCCATATAAAACGGCTTTTGAAAAAATGGGAATGTTTTATCTGCAGTGTAGCAGAAAGCAAAGTCAGTGATAAATGAATAGATAACACATTTAATTCAGACATAAGATAGAAAACATTGTATATCACATTTAAACTACAGTGTAAAACTGCAAAGATGTGAATGGTTTCTCTCTTGTTTCGTTGTAAACTGGGCAACTGACTTTCATAGGCATATGGTATTCTGTGTAACCGATTTATGTCGGATTTTTAATAAAAAGTTCTGTTTGAAGAGATTTTGACAAAATTCAGTTTGAAAATTTTCCAAACTTTTTTTTTTTTTTGGTTGTTCTGAGCTGCAATGGGTTTTTGGTGGAATGTGGTTTCCCTTCTGTGTTCCAGTCCTATATTCTGTTTGGTGATGAGGAGTTTCTGCTGATGTTCAACGAGTCTTATGAAACCATCAAGTTCCACATGCGAAAAGGGTAAGAATAGCGACATTGGAACATTGTTGATCAGTGAATTCACAGACATATGAAAGAAAAAACTTCACTACTGTGGGTTTTTTTTTAAAGAGGTGACAAGCTAGGTATATCGGTAAATTGATCTTTGAAATACCAAGTGTTTCGTTTTTGACAGCTCGTGCCTTAAACCACGCAATTAATTTTGTGGAGTGGTAAACAAATGCATACAATCAGGGTGAAGTTTAGAAAAAAAAAAAAGACCCTGAAAAAACCTGCAAAAAGGAATCACACCAAATGGCTGAGGTCGCTCACCTGGTCTGGGAAGATTTGAAAATTGATCTTAACATCAAAACTGACCCACATTGTAAACATGCCTGTGTAGCCTACATGGATGTTAAAGAGTTTTTGTTGATTTAAAGCCACCTTGGCTGCTGAATTGTCCACAGTCATGTTAAATGGACTGTCTTCTATCATTGTCACTCATTCTTTTCACTGGTCACACTTGACACAAGGTGAAAAAAGAATGAAATCATTTTTGGGTTGGAATTGTTGCATATTGCAATGGTTACTGTCTGGAGTTGGGACAAACTTGATTCTGAAGACAAGAACACGGAAAGACTTTGAACCTAATCAAATGAATACATACCGAAATGAGAAAAATAGAAAATTAGAAAGGAAAAAAGTCAAGTTTTATTTGTTCAATCGGTGTGAGTTCAGGCATTAAACATAAAAGTGAATTTTTCCTCCTTTCTTTTTTTTTTTTCATGATTTCTTTCAAAAGGAATATTGATGGATTGTTTTACTTTATGTTATTTTGATATTTGCATTGTCTTATATTTTTACAGTCTTAACAAATGCCCCAAAATTCCAGAGAGTACAGGCAACATTATTTGCATTTAAAACAGGATTTTATCTTCTTTTTTTTTAGACTTGTTGTTCTTTGACATGATTTAAAAAAAAATTGAAGTAGTGAATTGATTGTGTGTGTGTGTGTGTGTGTGTGTGTGTGTGTGCGCGTGTGCAAGTGTGTGTGTTTGTGTGTGTGTGTGTGTGTGTGAGTGAGTTGCAACAACAGAATGAAAATCCCAGTGAAAATTGTATTTGAATGGTTTTGAAAATGAACTCGATTAAATTCTGGAATACCCTGAGTACTAGAACATAGAAAAATTTATACCGATGAAACAGACATGGTCCCCAAGATGAACGCTTTCATCATTGCATTTTCTTATCGGGTAGACAAAAAAGTCATATGAATAAACCGGCGACTCTTGTTTTTCAGTGTGTTCATCTGATTGGCGTTCTTTTCTTTGTCTGTCTTATCTTATTTTCTAAGTGTTATTTTTTTTTGAATAGTTAATATGTTAAACTTTATACAACTGTTTTGACATATTTGTGCTTTTCACCCCCGCCAACAGGTCATGAGTATGTGAGGATGTTGGTCAGGGGTTGCAAGATTTGCTCCATTCCGTGCCCTTCGTAGGGTGTAAAGATGAAAACGTTGACTGTTGTGTTGGTTGGTCAGTCGGGAGCAGTGCAACTCTGGCAGTGGCAGTCCTCCTATCTATGTGAACGTGCACATGATGACTGGGGACATGATGAACACCTGGATCGATGCTTTGCAGGCTGCCTGGCCGGGAGTTCAGGTAGGATCTTGGATTCTAGGTCTTAGGTTGGATATTGTTCTAGGTCTTTGGTTGGATATCGATTAACCCTTTTCATTCTGGAAACATTTCTGTGCATTAGCCTTCCAAAGGTGTTAGAAAATGCGCCGGTGTTAACCTCCTTGGCATTAAGGAAACCTGTGTATGTGTTGTACTCCGTGGATATTGATTGTCAAATTGAAAGGGCTAAGACGGAATTACTCCACCATCGAACGAAAGAGTAAACCAGTCACAATGCTCGTTTCGTTTTGAAATTTGTTTATTCTTTTGTTTGGCAGCACAGGAATTCTGCCTTTGCTCTTGTGTCAGTTTCTGCCCCTGTAGTTGCCCCACTTTAACCCTTACGCTGGTTGTCGTGACAATAGTCGCGCCATTACGTCATGGCCGTCACTGGCTGTCGTGACAATAGTTGCGCTGTAGGGTGAGCCTTGCGAGCCTAGTTTCACAGACACACGCAGATATGAAACTATGGGTCAGTGACAAACTAATTTGCATGAGTGACTGAGCGAGCCCTGGAACATGGATTTTCAATGTTTTAGCTTAGTTTATGGTTAGTAGCAGCTTGTAATGCATAGTGTGACTCGACTCGTCTGGCGAACAAAAATGGCGGCGCACGAAGCAGAACATGATAGAATTAGGAACTTGTTTGAAGATGTTTTTTGCTGAATTTCTTGTGGAAAAAGCAGGTGAAGAAAAAGTTATGGACATTTTGAATGAACTGGGTGTGATGGGTGATAGTTTTGATTTAGATCAAGCACCATGCAATCGTGATTTTGAGATCGACACGGACAGTGACTGGATGAGAGCCTAAGGATGAGGGGAATCTCAAGATGCTATTCAGTGGGGAAGAAAAACTCAGTGTAGCGCTTACAGATGATCCTAAACTTTTCAAACATAAATGACGACAGTGTGGGCTGACTTATTACATTTGTTGATAGTGACCATTTTGTGTGTGTGTGTGTGTGTGTGTGTTAGCAGCACATGATTTTAATGTGAAAACTGAACTGTACCTTATTCATTCTTACCTGAATTACCTGCATGTAAGACGGGTATAATCCACACTGACTTTCCTTTGAAAAAGGCTATGACTTATTTCTGGATACTGTGTAACACCATAGACTGGATTATTTGTGAACAAGCTCGTGAGAATGACAAGCAGGATGTGCCACCTGTTTTCACCTGTTATTTTCACATTCTGGACAGGTCAGCACCTAATCAAACACTCACAAGCACCCCAGTTCTGTTTTTTATATTATTCTTTATTCAATTACTAACAATGTTTATTCTGCATGTCATGTTCAAATACTAACCGTTGAAAAGTTATGCATATCATACAAGCATAACTATTCTTTTCAAACTTTCCTTCTGGAAATTCACCAGACAACATACTTAATAGTACGTTGTTAAATAACCAGTGTAAGGGTTAAAACCAAATGAGCACAAGGTGTGTACTCTTCACACATTCTCAGCTACATTGTCACTGGAACCAGCATGGATTCTGATTTTGATGTGAATTTGCCTTGATTTTGATGGGAAGATTTTTTTTTTTTTTTTTTTTTTACAAAGAAAACGGATTGATGGTTGCAAATGGCCAATGCTGAAGTTTTGCCACGCAGTGACAGCAGCAGTGCTGACGTGAACTGCACAGAAATAGATCTTCTTGAAAACGTTACTGGTGACAAAGTTGTAGAAGTGTTTCATAGAACTTGTGTACATAAATAATTTCATTTTGTTGTAAAAAATGCTGAAGATTGACGTTGATGAAGTCAGTTTTGTTGAGTAGAAAATCTGAGACTGTTGGCATCTCGAGGTCATAACAGTTTGAATGTGAAACGGCAAACGAAAGAAGCTGTACTTGAAAACAAAGAAAAAGGAGTTTTTTTTAAAAAAAACAAATAAACAGGTGTGGGCATTTCAGGTTGAAATTTGGTAAATGCCTGCAAGTTGATTTGAATGATAAACAGCGATGACTTGGTCGAGTTTCGAACTGCATGGTGATGGCGGAATCTGGATCGAACCACAGAAGGATTTGTCTGACCATTTTTATTGTATCGAAAGATGTGCATGTAACGAAGAAAAAACACCCCACCCATATAGAGAACTTTAAAGGTCTAATTTACATTGAAATTTTGCTCACCTTCAGGAGACTGTGTGTTAGGAATTTCGTTTTCAGTGTTAGATTTGAAGTTGACTTAACATGAAAACAGATTTGAGAATGGCATAGTCACTGATGGACTGGAGTCTGTATGATGATTTAGTTTGTATCAATGATATGAAGTGTACACAGTTGTACAGTTTCACTGATTTAAAAACTATTGTTGGAAAAATCCATATTTTTTGCTGGTTTCCTCCAGTCGCTGTGGTCAGTGAAGTGTGAAATGTGTGCAGACTGTGATTCAAACTTCAACAAACATGGCATTTTGTTGTGATTGACTTGCTTCATAGAATCTGATGCAACTTTTATATTTGAGCTCAAATTTCAAGTTTCTGTTAAATTTTTCTGAGACAACGAAATTGATTTATGTGCATTTTATTTGCATAAGTTCTTCCAAAAAAAGGAAAAAGAAATGATTGCTTTACATAGAAAATTGTTGCTGTTTACAGGAAACAGTTATTTTTATAGGCCAGTTTCAGCGTTCAAGCAATGGCATTGCTTTTGTGTTTTGATAGTGGAATAATTTGCATCACTTCGTGTATTAGTCATTTCTGATTTGAATCGTATGTGATACTTGATTATTTATGAGGAGCAAAACATCCACCAAAAAGAAGAAAAAAAGGTCAATGACTGAAACCTGAAGCTGTCCAGTGTGCTGGAAAAGGCATAGATAAGAGGCCCGGTAAAGCCCTTCAGAGGTTCAGCACAGATGTTGACATTTCAAACGTTTGCAGTAAATAGCAAAGGATTAAATTGGACCCCCTCCCCACCTTGAACACTGGAGATACCTGAGGTTCTTTCCCTTGCATTAGAAAATGCTGTGGAGAAAGTCTCTCCTTTTCTGTTACTCTCCAGCTCTTGTTTTTATTTTATTTTACTGGTGTCACAGCCCATTCACCTGTGTTTGCTGTGGAAAATCCTGTTTCTTTTGTTTACTTTTCTTTCTCTTCTTTTTTTTTTTGACATGGTGACAGCCACGAAGGACACCTGTATGATTGATGGTCTGGATGAAAAAATGAAAGCTGTAAATTAGAGTTCAAAAAGGGATTTTCCAATTCAAGATTAAAGAACATTTTTTTTTTCTCCACATTTGGAAGGAATTGAGGGGGTGGATGGGGATGTCAATGCTGGTACTCACCTGAGTGGCATTACCCCCATGCAGCTCATTCAGGCTCTCTGTCAATATCCATATCCTGGCCCTGGTATCGGCAGTCCATAGACGGCAGTCCCTGTGGAGTCAAGAAACTGGAACATCCAGCAGTGAACTTCTAATGGAGGATTTTGATATTTATAGAAAGGACAGACTTGGAAAAAGAGGTGGGGGAGTCTTGATTGCCATTAGGAAGAACTTAGCCAGTGAGCTTTTATATCAAGGCAAAAATAGTGAAAGTTTATTTTGTAGGATTAATTTTAAGAATAAGAGACCTGTCATTGTTGGATCAGTTTACAGACCTCCAGACTCAGATGAAAATGTATGTTCGTCTATTTGCAGAGACATTTCTAACATTGTTTTGGCCAATAGGAAGGCAATATTATGGATTGGTGGAGACTTTAACTTACCAGATATTGATTGGGGTGAAGATGCCATACTTGGTAATCAATACAGTAAAAATATTAATACTCAGTTTTTTGATACCACCAAAGACCTAGGATTAGTGCAGTCAGTTGAAGCACCAACTCGTGGTAAGGCATTCCTGGATTTATTTTTTACCAATTGTCCAGGCGCTTTAGGCAATCAGGAATTAATTGCAGGCCTGGGTGATCATGACATAATTCTCTTAGAGAGCAACTTTCAACCCTTTCGAAGAAAACCCCTAAACGTACCATCAGACTCTGGAACCAAGCAGATTTACCAGAATTGCGCAGGGATACTCATGATTTCAGTCGTCTTTTTTTGAGGTCCCATAGTGTTAAAGATAATGTCAGTGACCTTTGGAAGTGTATAAAAACTAACTTGGTATTTATTATGGATGACAACATACCTACTAAAATAACTTCAAGCAAGAACCACCAGCCATGGATTACTACAAAAACTAAACGTTTGTTGAGAAGGAAACATCGTTTCTTTAAGAAATTGAAACTACATCCTAATTCAGAAAGATTACTGGTTAGGTATATATTAAGAGAAGGTGTCAGAGAGAATGTAGGCTTGCTCACTCCAATTATGTTAATTCGATGATTTCAGAAGGTGATCATCAAAACAAGAAATTATGGTCTTACATAAGGAGTAAGAGACAGGACAACATTGGGATTCCAGACCTGAGAAACAACCAGAATAACCTAATACAGGACCCTGAAAGGAAAGCAAATTTACTAAACAAGCAGTTTTGTTCAGTTTTCTCAAATCCCAAACCTTTAATTAACGTTAGACTAAAGGATGATGATAAACTCCCTGAAATGCAAAACATCAAAGTAAACAAAGCAGGAGTATTTGAGTTACTGACCAACATCAATGAAAACAAAGCTACTGGTCCCGATGGCGTTCCTGGCAAGCTCTTAAAATTATGTGCCAATGAATTGAGTGAGGTATACCAACTACTTTACCAAGCTTCACTGGACCAGGGAGTAATACCTGATGAGTGGCGAGATGCGAGCATTGTTCCCTTATTCAAAAAGGGTGACAAAACAAAAGCAGAGAACTTTTGACCTGTATCTCTTACATCCATATCAGCAAAACTACTTGAACACATAATATATAGTAGCATAATGGACCATCTTGACAAATATGACTTCTTAAATAACGCCCAGCATGGTTTTAGACAGCGAAGGAGTTGTGAGACTCAACTTATAACAACTCTCAATGGTTTTAATAACTGTCTTAACAACAGACAGCAAATAGATGCAATTTTATTAGACTTTTCTAAAGCCTTTGATAAGGTTGACCATGAGGGCCTGCTGCTTAAATTAGAACACATCGGCATTGGCGGTTCTTTGCTAAAATGGGCTAGATCATTCCTCGCTGGGAGAACGCAGAAAGTTGTTGTGGAAGGGTCGTCATCCCATTGTAAACCAGTCTTGTCAGGTGTACCACAGGGAACTGTTCTGGGGCCCTTGTTTTTCTTAATTTATATAAATGACATAAGTAGAAATCTCTCTCCTGGAATTACTATAAGGCTTTTTGCAGATGACAGCTTAGTATATAGAACAATCAGAAGCAAGAATGATACACGCATTCTACAAGAAGATCTAAACGCTTTACAAGAGTGGGAAAGAACTTGGAAAATGGAATTTCATCCCCAAAAGTGCCAAGTGTTGCGTATATGTAACAAACGCTCACCAATTAGATCAGATTATTCTATCCATAATACTATTCTTAAAGAAACTAATGCTGCAAAATATTTAGGCGTGATTATAGATAGTCGTCTCAAATGGAAAGAACACTACAATTTAGTATGTAAGAAAGCAAATAACATCTTAGCTTTCTTATACAGGAATATCAATGACTGCCCCCAAAAGGTTAAAGACGACTGCTACAAAACACTGGTTAGACCAGTACTGGAATATGGTTGCTCAGTTTGGGATCCTTACCATCTAAAGGACATTGATAACCTCGAAAAGATTCAGAAGAGAGCAGCACGGTTCGTAACAGGGAACCACATCAGAGAAAAGGGGAATACTAGGAAGAACATGAGGAAATTAGAATGGAAACCCTTAGAAGAGAGAAGAGCTTTTATCAAACTTAACATCTTCTTCAAAGGCAGAGCTAAAGTAATTGATATTCCAATGGAACAACTAGTATTGAATAAAAGTAGCACCAGGAGTGGCGGTCAATGTTATACCATACCTGCATCAAATATTGACAGCCACTTACATTCATTTTATCCTAGTTCTGTACGGCTGTGGAACTCACTGCCGGGTGCCATCAAGATTGCCACAAATGCAATCTCATTTAATTAAAAAACAAATTGATACGACAGTTTTGAGATATGCATATTGACGATTTTCTATTTTAACTTCCCCAGATATTTTACTGTTACCTGGGCCTGAATTTGGCCATTGCTTTTAACTTCTTGAATATAGAGTGCGACCCCTTGTTGCCAAATTTGCTCCAGGGGCCAACAGTCTGAGTCGCACTATTTTATGCTATTTTATTTTACTTTTTAACATGCGTGCTGGTGACCTACTCGTTTTTGAGTGAACCAGTATTTTAGGAAGAAGAAGATGAAAAGACGGTCCACCAGAGGAGACACTGCATTGCTGCTGAGTCACTTTGGTGGCGTTTAGAGGTACCCTTTTTGTCCAGCATATGCAGGACACCACCCATTAAGGCCCTCCCTTTCAGACGACAATAATTGCTTAGTTACAGAGCAAGCGTGAGTGAGGGTCCCCATTTGGAAGGGGTATGGTTATTGTCTTATCTGCCTTAAGGATGTCAATTATTGATCTGTTATGTATTGTATATTTACCGATATCCAGTTGCTAAAGAATTTACGTAGCATTTCGGGACTGTTTTCAGATTATTTTTTTCTTTTCTGAATATCTTTTCCTTTTTATTTTTTTTTAATACATGGTGAACATTGTCAAGGGTAGGCAGCGTAATGATTAAACGCACTTGAACTAAAGTCACTCTTGAAAGAAAACTGAAGATTAAATTATTGAAATAAAGTTGAATGACTGATTAAGAATAACGATTAGTGAACACTGGAAATGAAGATGCTGAATAAATAAATGAAGAAACAAAAGTTCTATGTAGAGAGTACGCAAAACGGAGATGTAGATACTTGAACTGAACTATGATGCCAAACAAACAAACTGGAATACTGAATAAGACTGAATAAAAAAAAAATGTTTGCGCTTTCTAACACTGGCACAGCCATCCAAAACCTCTGATAAACAGCCTCTGCTCGCTGACCTCTTCTATAGGGATTGGGCAACACTTATTGATGTAAAATTTGGAATTGACGAGTCACTCGGAACAGAAGAAATATCTAAAGTAAAACAAGAGACAATAATATAAACTACAGGTAAGTTCAGACAATGGTGGAAATGGATTGAAATATAATCAATACTCATTTCAACGCTGACAAACATTTTTTTTCGTTTTGTTAGGTCAGATTGATAAAACTGAAGACAGTCCGTATTTGAAGTTGGCCCCCTGAATAGAAGCCTTTGAATAAACTGAACTGTTCAAACCATCCGAATTGTTGGGTAGTACTTTTGAGAGCAGATTTTTCCATCTAGATGTTGAATTTAGCCAGAGCCAGTTACTAGCATGTAGTTTAATGGGAAGGACTTCTTGTGTGGAGGGTTTTTATGACAGGTGGGGTGTTGAAATGAGCGGTGTGGGTGCACTGCCACTGAGGTGGCACAGAAGATCGAACAGCAGAAGAAGAAAAAAAAGGTCATTTTTATGTGGAAAAGGAACAAGCTCTTTTCCTGCAATAAAATATTTAACTTATTATTCCTCAGGTGCTGGCTGGAGACATGGAGGAGGCCATCTGCTCCCATGCCTACTACTACTCCATCTGGAGAAAGTACGGAGCCCTGCCGGAGCGCTATAACTGGCAGCTGAAGGCGCCAGACGTCCTCTTCTACCCTCTGCGACCGGAGCTGGTAGAGTCCACCTACTTCCTATACCGGGCCACGCGCAATCCTTTCTACCTTCACGTGGGACGCGACATCTTCAATAGTCTTTCCACGCATGCCAAGGCCAAGTAAGTTTGGAGTGTGTTGAGGGGGTGACGGAGATCGAAATGTCAAAACTATGATTCCTCACACCTAAATGAAATTTTGGTCACTAGTTTTCCAACCATGTAGGAGGAAATGCATGGATAAGGGATTCATATTTGTGAATTCTGCAAGATTTAATGAAAAATAAAATCATTTTTGGGCGTTAGCAAATGGGAACACAACAAACACGAACACACAGATGCACTTTGAAATCACTTAAAACCACCCAAATCCAAATATTGTGCCTTTTTTTTTGTGAGCTTGCTACAAAGCCATGACTGCCGTGCGTTGGGGAATCGCGCCAGCTGACTGTTCTGTGCATGGAATCTGCTGCTGCATCTCGCGTGATTTCTCTGAGCGAGAAATAGATGAGAAATAATCAAGGTGCAATGTTTTATTATTTGATTGCTTTGAAGAGCATTTCAGGTTCACATGTTGTCACTGACTGGTGACATCCCATGGGAAGAAAACATACCTCAGGAGGGGACTGCTTGGTCCATACTGTGAAAACATTGTGAGGCAGAAAAAGTGCGTGTGGGGGGTCAGGGGAGTAAGACGTAACTTTGTAATAAATCATTTCATGTGGGTTTTGATCGGCGAAAGTTACCCATTGATAAGGTGAGACCCATTCAATACATTGTCAGTCCTTGGAACCCTTAGACAATTCTGTGATTTATTTTACATTTTATTTTTGTTTATTCTTTTTCCTTTTGTGTGTGTGCAGTGATGGTAGACACAAAAAATGTGCATTTACAAGGGATTTTGCATGTGTGTGTGTGTGCAGATGTGGCTATGGCACCTTGCACAGTGTGAAGACTAAAGAACTGGAAGACCGCATGGAGAGCTTTTTCCTCAGTGAAACCTGTAAATATCTCTTCCTGGTGAGTGGTACCTCTAAACACCTCTTCCTAGTAAGTAACACCTGTAAATACCTCTTCCTGGTAACAACCCTAAATACCTCTTCCTGCTGACTAACATCTGTAAGTACCTCTTCCTAGTAACACCTGTGAATACCTCTTCCTGGTAACAACTCTAAATACCTCTTCCTGGTGACTAACACCTGTAAATACCACTTCCTAATAAGTAACACTGGTAAATACCTGTTCCTAGCAAGTAACACATGTAAATACCTATTCCTAGCAACAGCTGTAAATATCTCTTCCTGTCAAGTAACACCTGTAAATACCTCTTCCTGCTGAGTAACATGTAAGCACTCTTTCTTGTGAATAATACCTGCTAATGTGTCTTCCTGGTTCTTTTAAGTAAATAGATTGGTTACTGATGAAATCTGTAAATGTCTTCCTGGTAAGTGTAATCTGTGAATACCTCTTTCTGGTGAGCAGTAGCTATTAATACATCTTTCTGGAGAGTTGCACCTCAAAATATGATTTCCTGGTAACGCTTCCAGATACTTCTTCCTTTTCAGTTACATTCGTAAATTTCTCATCTTAGTAACATTTGTAAATGTCTCATCCTCATAAGGAACGATTTTATAAATACCTGTGAGTACCATTTCTTAGTAATGCCAGTAAATATTTCTGTTTGAGTACATAGGCGCTGTTGATTAACACCTGTAATTGTTTCGACTGCTGAGGAAAATGTCTGAATATCTCTTTCAGATGAGTAAATTCTGTAAATTCCTCTCCAAACACCTGTTATGTTGTTGGCACATTACTTTTTTTTCCTGTTCTTAGCACTGAGAGGGTGTAACATGTCCACCTCCTAGTGACTTCGATTCCTCAGGAATCATGTCTGCAGAGTATCGAGGGGGTAGCTGATTTGCAAGAGGGAAGAAATATCCTGCTCGGTCATCTGTATGTGCATGGCCATACCAGTTTCCATCTCATCTTCCTGTCTGGGTGGACAGCGAGGGCAAAAAAGGAGGCTAAGTGACTGAAATTAGCATATACTTGGAGAAATTCTGAAAGAAAGAGTGAATCTGACCAGTAGGGAAAACATAGCATGACAGGTTCAAACTGATGAGCTGCATGGGGGCCTGCGAGTTAGCAGCTAAGTATAAGACTGTCATGCATAAAGAGACAGCATCAAGCATCTGTCTGTGTACAGACCAGCGGGCAGGCTGTACAAACCATTGTGATTAAAGAGACCACTCTGTGGTACACAGTCTTGATGATGTGTTACTGTTGCATGGTCTCGTGTACGTTTTGACATCAAAGCTATGTGTGTGAGATTTCATGCGCACTTGTGTATGCAGATACGTAGCTATGGAAGAAAAGGATATTGGTGTCATGAGGACATAATGTGTTGAATACTGTATACATTGTTGACAGCAGTTCTTTTCTGACATTTATATTCTCTTTCTGACAAAGTGTAATGTATGGTTAAGAATAGCAGGAGCACCGTCGATCAGATCATACCAGTAACTTTTATATCAAGACAAGAATAATATATACTACCAGCCGCCGTGGCGAAGTGGTTAGCGTCGCGGACTCCCGGCTGGGAGGTCATGGGTTCGAATCCCATCAAAAGTCATGTGGGTTTTTCTGCCCCGACCGGCTCCTGCCCAGAGTTGAGTTTGCTGCAGACTCAGTTGGGAAGACTGGGACCACACAGTCGAGTTTCATCCACTTAATGGATGCGTTTCTGAGAGTGTTGCTCAAATTTCCTGACCAACACTGCAGGTGCCTGTATCTCTCGGGCCTGGTTGACGCCAGGAGAAATTATGAAAGGAAGCGTAGAGTACAGCCCTGTCATGTAGTCTCAGACCGAAATGGAAATCCGTAGCGTCATCTTAATCATCCTCATTCTCATTGATCAGCATTAAAAAAATGTCTCAAATTCTGTGGCCATTCATGCGTTGCTCTCATGGTGACCTCAATTTCGATGTCCTCTCCACGTCTGTGGCTTTGGTTTGGTTCCGTCGGGGTCACCGGTATCGGCGGGTCCATGGGGTCTGTCGTTGGACGGACGTGATGGCGCCCTCCGGAGGGAGAGCTCACTCACGCCGGCTCTGCGACTAAGCAGTTATTGTCGTCAGTGGGGGGCTTAGTAGGTGGTGTCCTGCGTATGTTAGATCAGAACAGGCGCCACTGAACACCACCGAAGTGACTCGGCAGCAGTGCAGTGTCTCCTCCGGTGGGGTTGCCTCTTTACGACTTGACATTGACTGCTCCCTGTGGATTGGTGGTGCCAGGGCTGCGGCGGGGCCGACCGGGCTGTGACTGTGGACGGGGTGTCGGAATGAGCGGCGTGGGTACACTGCCTCTGAGGTGGCGCAGAGGTTGGGACAGCAAAAAAAAAAAAAAAAAAAGAAAAAAAGAATAATATATACTGCATTTCATGACTCTTTGTCATGTGCACTCAGGAATTCGTTCCTTTTCAGTTATCTTTTTCTCTCAGTGTAGGATGTATGTTTGTCTTATGTTTGTTTACAAGCTACTGTTGATTCAAGTCTTGTTATTTTCCATCTGATCCATGATTGTGTACACAGTCTGTTATTTTGTTTTCAGAAATTGGTCTCTTTGTTAACTGGAAATTCACTTACTCATATACATCATGACATGCCTCGGACCAGTCCTTTCTAGTGCTATCTATTTATAATAACACTTAATATATATGAAAATTGAGCAGGAAATTTTTGTGATTTTCTGTTTTAGGCAGACTAAACAACTTGCCTTCAAAATGAAGTGACTGCAGGTGGAAATTGAAACATAAAAACGTAAACGGAACCATTTTGAATTTAAGTTCTGATTGGACTGAGTAGCCATTGTCTTTTCTTTTTGAGGAGTTTCTGTTTGTCACACACCACATTTGCATACACTCAGTCACAAACACAGCATGTTCATTCCATATGTGTGCATCCACCCCATTCATTGAGAGGAGAGACTGAGGAAACAAGAATCTACTTTTTTGTGCTCCCTTAAAAAAAACAAAACCCCAAAGAGTTTCACAATGACAATCAGCATTAAGCGAAATAACATATAAGGTTTCTGAACACTTTTTGTTCCGAATTTCCACAAAATACAAGTTATTTGCCATTAATTTCCTTTTTCTTTTTCAGTGTACAGCACATAAGGCATTCCATTTTTTGTTCTTTCTGTTCGAACAATAAATAGTTGCACAGGAATTTATTTTCTTGTGTAAAAGTTCCGCCAGCAGTAATCAAGCTTTCAGGAGGTAGGTTCGGCCCACCAAGGTTTTCTGGAAAGAAACCCCAAGTCCTACTGTTAGCTTTGGAAAATGTAATTTTTTTAATTATTTTTTTTCTGAAGACATTATACAACAAAACATGGCAACACATCATACTCACGAATTCATAGCATTCAGTTTCCAGCACATTCCTACCTACAGTTGTGGATACAATGTGAAATCTTCACAAAAAATGTTAATCTCAGAAAACGAATTTTTTTTTTAGAAACCAGTTACGCATTTTCACAAAATGCTTCTCATTACACAAGCTCATTCCATTGACTTTTTTTCCCCCATTAATCACATGAATCGTTTACATTTACTTATGAATAATTTCGCTTTTCTCTCTATTTGTCACTCCCCAACAGGCAACTTACCCATAGGGAACCAATATCATAACAAAACAAAATCCCTGGCAGACTTCTGTCTGCACTACATCACCGACCACTCTGGTCACTCGGAAACAAAGTTTTCCGTTCCATCCCAAGGTTGAAAAATATCTTGACCCAAGTCAAGTGACCTACCCTCCTGTCTGGCAACTCCTGGTCTGCCATACAGATCAGGAACACACCCGTCTTAGAAACGGTGAGCTTCTCTCACCCATGTCTTGCCTCGGCGTCTGATCAGCAACGAGAAAAGGTTAGGGGTTCAAGCGCTGTTCACATATGTTCTAACATTTTGGTCGTAATCTAAAAATCCCTTTCAAAAACTCCACCTGCGCTACTCATCATGAAAATTCACTTACGTTCACACATATTTCATGTCGTGACACTGCTGCCCGAGCATTTTGAATGACTACGGTCATTTGTTTTTTTTCCGTGTGGTGGTGGCCAGCTGTTCGATAAGGACAATCACATCAACAAGGCGCTATCACGCTACCTGTTCACCACAGAGGGTCACCTCCTGCCAATTGACAACAGGTGGCGCCACAAACCTTGGGAGGAGGAGGAGGAGGAAGAAGAAAAAGTGGAGGAGAAGAAACCCTCTGTTATTGATGCCCGCAGCAATGTGTCCAACGTGAGTCGTGCTTATTAGGTGTGGGTATGTGTGTAGGACACACAGCAGTTTTTTGTTCGTTCGTTTGGTTTGGTTTTTACCTACAGTCACCAGCATGAAAGAGAAAAACTCTTACATATACAGAACGCTCTCAGAACATCAGATCAGATGTTTGCGTGTTAATTTTTCCACTATTAGAGTATTTCCCATTAATTTGGCATATGTTTTCTTTTTAAATTACACGAAATCTGTTTGTGTTGCAGTTTATGTATTCAGGAAACTTATCACCCAAAGGATGTTTGATTGGTTACACAATATTCATATTTGCATGTTAAAATTTAGAATTTACCTAGCAGTCTTAAAGTGTGGAATACATGATCTTTGTACAAATGCTCGGTGACACACACACAAAAAAAGATTTACAGTGCTGTAAAAGTTATGTCTGGCCATATTGTTCAAAGATGTTTGCTGGGTGTGCGCACATTTCTGTCTGAGGGAAATAGAGAGAGAGTGGAGGATTGGTTAGTTCCTATAGTATTCTTTTGTGTTCATGCTAGCCATAAACTCATCTGGGAGATAAAATGATGCAGAGGATCCGCTCTGATGTGCGAGCAGTCTGAATGTGGAAGGAATGGTTATTTGCACGATATGAAGACGCATGTGTGACTATGTAAGTTACGTCAAGGCATAAATTTGATCAGTAGTTTCAGCGTAGACGTGACCTTCCAGCCTCGCTTTCAATCAGATAAGAGAGAAAAATGGAATGTATGGATGCTCAGTCAACCTGAACACTTTCTAAAAGTGTGTGATTACAGCTCGCATTGATTTTTGTTCATCTAAGTTGTTTTCTTAATTATTGGCTTCAGGGGCCTTTGCAGAAATGCATTTATTTCCAAATTTATCACCAAGTATATGATGCACATTTTTCTGTAAAATCAATAGCTTTGATATAGGTTGAGAAATTCAGTTAATTTCTTTGAATCGGTAGTGGCTGGTGTGTGTGTGTGTATATATTATATATATATATATATATATATATATATATATATAACAAACTAATAAATTCCAAGGATAAGTACCGAGCACCGTATATATATATATATATATATTTTATAAATATATATATATATTTTTTTTTCGAATGCAGATAACACTCTGAATGTGCTTACCAAGTTTTCATCCACTCCATTTTCCAATACAGTGCACTTGCACTATTGAGATGCAGGAACAAGAAGTCATCAGTATTTTTTCTTTCACAAAAAATGTAAATAGGACATAATCAGTAAATGAATAGAGCCAAAGTTGACTTATGTTGGGCACCTAATTCAGGAAATTGGGAATATGATCAAATAGAATTTTCATGTCATTTGCTTTCAGAATTTGATTGTTAGATATTTTACCATCGCACCCCACTTTTCTTTTTTGTGTGTGTTCATTTTCCTTTTTTTTCTCAGTTATCCAAAGTAAGAAGTGTAGTTGCCGAATGTTTCTGCTGAATGACTATCAATATGTTGTGTTGTGTATGTTGTCTGAATTTATTTTTGCGTGGATTTTTATTGTATGTTTGTGTTTGTCCCTTTTTCTTGGTGTTGTCCTTTTTTTTCTTCTTGTCAGATGCTCCCATACCTCAGCCTCATAACTTTGGAGGTGAAGATTCGATAATTGTGAATGTGCAGTTGGCGGTTGTTAGTAACCTCATTGCATAAAAGTTTCTATGATGAATTAGAAGCGTCTTGGGTGGGTGAGTGTCTGTGACTTTGTTAAATGTGACAAGCATATAAAGATGTTTCTTCAGTGAGCTGTGTGTGTTTTGACTTTCTATGGCTCTGTTAAAAATGGCAAACTCAAAAAGGTGCATTTCCTTGGTGAGTGAAATGCTTGTCATTTAACTGTTGAGGGCTTTGTGGCTAGCATATAGAGATAATTTTCTTTGATGTGTCGTATCATTGGCTTTGTGACATGTGGCTAACTCGCAAGAGTTAATAATTCCCTTTGTGTGCTGACTGTCAAGTTTTTCAGTGTCTCTGGCCGTGTTAAACTGTGGCTTTCTGTGGTTTGTTTCAGTGTGATCCTGTCTCCACGGAAAGCCGCTATTTCTTGCCTGTGCGCAGCTCTTATCTTGCTCAAATAGAGAAAGCTGTCGGCTTGAACTGAGCTGTTGATCGTTTTGATTATCCGTTTCTCAGTATTTTCTCCTCTGTGACTAAGCAGTTCTTCTGTGTATGGCATTCCATGTTTCTTTTGTCTTCTTACTGTACATTATCTCCCTCATTTTTTCCTCTGTCTCATTCTCTCCCTTTTTTTTTTTATCTCTCTGTGTCTCTTCCTCATTCTAGTCTTGTTATGATTCCCTTACATCCCTTACCACTCTTTTACAGAGGCAGCCATGATTCTTACATATGTACTTCCTGTCCTTGTGATATCTTGGCCCTTTTAAGTTTTATTGCTTTACATTTGTTGACTGTCGCTGTACTTTTCGGGTTACAAGTCGGTATTTTTTTTCCTTCAAGCTGGACCATTTTAGGAAAGAGCAAAATATTTAACGTAAGAATTTTGTGTAGAGCTCAAATTTATGTATCTTTTTCATTTTTTCTTTCTTTTTGTCCAAATGACGTGTTCACTGGTGGTTGGAGTGCTTACCTGTAGATCAAGGGAGAGATTAATAGGAGTTAGAAATCCAGCCTGTAAAACATCAGGAATTTGCCTTTGCAGCCCAGCAACATTTTGTACTACTGATTTCAGACCAAGGAAACATTCTCTACTTTTTCTATCGACGTGTGTGCTTGCCTGTATGACGTGAACTTAACCGGGCTCCATTGTCTATTCTACCCTTGTTTCACAAAGAAATGAAGTCCGTAGAGGGATAATTTTGCTTTTTTTCCCCCAATGAATTGGCAGTAGTTGGCAGCTGATTTTGACATTATCGCCTTGGGGGGTCCACTTTTTTCCGCAACAGCAGAGCACTTGTTGACGAGCACACAGCTGAAAAAGGTCCTTTGTTTGAATTGGTAGAAAACCTGATTTCGTCATTGTCAGGATCATCTTTTCTTTCGTGATTTCTGTGCTGCACTTTTAAGCTTGGTTTGTAAGCAGGTAAAACCCTTAACAATGTTGAAGAAAAAAACCCCACATATTTGAATCAATATTGATGAAAAGAAAAAAAAAAGTCAAATTGAATGCCGTGGCTTGACAAGTGTAATTATGAGGGAATCGGGGGGGAAAAAAATGTTGGGAGTGGCACAAGTGGTCTTTCTTTTGCATGGTCATCAACCCTCCCTCTCTCTCACACACACACACACACACACACACACACACACACACACACACACACACACTCGCTCACTCACTCTTACTCGTTTACTTTCGGGCATACAAAATTTGTAGAATCGGTTTTCAGGCCTAGTCATTTAGATTCCATGGCACCCCTGCAACAAGCACCATGCTGCCCTTTCCCTTGTTTTTGCCTTTGTCCAAGTCCTGTTCTCTTGTGTCGGTCACTATCCAACTGGGGGACCACCATCACTGTGCCTTATGAGAGAATTGTTCAGCCTGCTTCGTGCATGTGGCCTTAGCCCGCAGCGAACCATCTTTGCCAGGCTGAATGTCATCCGTTGTGTGTGGCAGACCTGTGAACGAGAGGCAGACACATCAGCAGGAAGTAGTAAATGCCTTCAGTACTCGCCAAATAACTCTAAATAGTGAAAGGCAAGATACTTGTTTTCTCCTCTCTTGTGACCTACCGCCAATCTTCTGGCTTAGACAGCAAGCCAAGGTTCTGTGGGGAAGTAATTCAGACATGTGAACAGTCCCATGGCAGCAGGGGAATGGTTTCTGACCAAAGAATTACACTTCATTGGGCCAAGAAACGAAAACGTGTTGTACTGTGGCGACACCCCATCCCAGGGGAGAGCAGCCTGTCTTCCTGTCTGTTCTGATGTGGAAGTCATGCAGTGCAAAAATCAAGTCACATGATCATGGGTGGGAGACCGCCGTATTTTTACGGAGCTTCCGTAAAACCAAATTTTTTTTTTTTTTTTTTCCCCTTGCAACGCGATTTTTGGCTTTGCGACATACGCGAATAACGATTTCCGGCATTTTACGGCACACTTCCGTCCTCATCCTAGCTGCGAGTCGACGTGCGATTGAACGTGAAAATGGCGTTTCTTGAGGTTAGTGAGACTACTAGAGCTCGCGAAATCGATGCAGAGCTGAAAAAGAACAAGTGGAGAAATGAATGGCTAGATGAAACAGACAAAAAGGATCGCCCGTTCCGTATGTGGCTTCGAAAATGCGTGGAACCTGGCGCTGCATGGTGCAATCTGTGTGGAAAGAAAATCGTCTACAAGTCGAACGGGAAGAAGTCTATTGCAAGCCATGGTAGCAAGACTGTCCATGTGGAGAGGCTAAAAGCCTTGAAACATGCATCAACACTTCCAGCTGCATCCCCTGTGCTTGCTCCTCTGTCAAAAGTGGACTCCTTGGTTGATGCCAAGATCCGGACTTGTGCGTTTTTTTATCTTTCTTTTTTTTCTTTTTTTTCAACTATACGAGAAGTATGCATTCTTATGTGTTCACACACACCACTGCAAAGAACTCAGATAACTGTAAACATCTCCCAGGAAATGCCACAAACACACCTTGAAATTGTGGATTTTCGTCAGCGGCTGGGGGGCTTCGCCCCCCAGACCACCCACCGGGGCTTTGCCCCTGGACCCCACCAGGGCCTGGGCGGCCCCTGGACCCCTGCCCCATATTTTTTTCTTTTCAGTAAAACCAAAAATTTTCACTCCCACCCATGCATGATTGTCTGCTCTGGTCCCTTGGAGTCTTAGCATGTACATTCCACAAGATATTGCGACCGTGGTCAAGTTCAGTTAAATTATGCATACATTGCTGTGGTGCAGACATAGGCGGGAGTCTGATTCCTGTCCTCATAGGAAACACAGTTCCAGATCTGGTCCAAAGTGCAAAATAAGAGCAGTAGCCGAGTGCTCCTCCTTACAACTTCCTCTAGAGCTTGCTGTGCTGTATTGGAATCAGAGTCGGTGTTTTTGACAGCCATGTACCCTCGAGTCATTTTTGTTGATTGTTCAGTGTATGTGTTCCACCAGGGTAATGCTTGTGCACAGTGCCTGAATGGCGAGGCCGAAATAAGCCAAATTCTTCCCAAACTAAATTCGCTTCTAACCCACAAATCACTGGTGATAGTAGACAAATTTGCAGAAATACGAAGAAATAAATGCATTACAGCCCTCCCTTCTTTTGCACACCACGATGAAGCTATTAACTGATATTGATGAAGAGAATGACCTGTTGAAGACTTTTTCAGCAGAGGCAACCAGTCACCGTAAAACCTTCACATCACAAACTCTGAATCAACCGTGGAAGTGAGCGGATGTTAAATTCTGTCATCATCATTGTGCAGTTCCCAACAGAGGACAGTCATACTGCATTTTTACTGAAAAACTCTCCATAGTAGATGTTTTGTTGACTATTAGCTCCTCCCTGTGGCTGGCTGTGCACATTCAAACAAGTGTTCTACATAGTGGATGTTTTGTTGACTATTAGCTCCTCCCTGTGGCTGGCTGTGCACGTTCAAACAAGTGTTCTTGGTCGGAGATTACTTTATCGAACTGTAGCTCCCATACTCAGTGTGACAGGTGACCCGAAAATTACAGTGACCCTGCACTGCTGAGTTGCTGTGTGGACACAAATGTAGACCATTTTGCCATCATGGACGTGACAGCTTTTTTTAGTGTGTGTATGTGTGTGTGTTACAACAGCACAGTTGATGTTGTCAAATGATGTGAGGAGGGGATAAGAAAGAGGGTTTATCCACTGTAAATAGAAGACTTTTGTAAGTAACCTGTGAAAACGTTGATCGGTATTGATTCTTCCTGCAGTCTTCTAGGCAGTTGTCTGCCTTACTCAGGGTGAGGGACTAATTTAACTGCTTGTTACTGGTGTCTTGTGTGTTTGGGGTGGATCATGCAGAACAAAATCTGCCTTGTAATCAGCTCGTGTGTGAAAACGGAGAGTGCATCTGGTCCATCGAAAAATGCATGTGGTGCTGGTGCAAATGTTAATTGGTGTGAATGGGGTTGGGAGTGCATCATTTCGGCGACTTTTCTGCCAGTTTTTAGACTTGATTTTGAATCGTCAAAGAACTGTTCTATTGTACGGTTTGTTTTAATCATGTTAGTGAAGTAAGCCATGTGTATTGCATCTCGGGTGTCATTCGTCAAACAGGTGACCCTAATTACAACATATAAATGGCTCATGACAAATCCCCAGTCTTAACACAAAAACTAGGTTTCAGTAGCGTGTAATATACATACTGCATGAGATGCATAGATGGCCTCCCCTGTCCTGGACTTGGTGTATGAAGAATATTACGAAAAGTTACTGTACATGTTACAAATGCCATCTCTGGTTGATGTCATCTTGATTGATACAAGCAACAGAATTCTGTTGATTCCCTTTCCCCCCATCCTCCTAATCGGTTCCCACCCTCCCCTCCCTCTAAAAGGTTAATTAAATGCTGTTAAAAAAGCTGTTGTTACATGAAAACTCGTTACATTTTGTCATTTTGCTGAGATCATGTAAGATAAATTGCCTGTACCCTATAAAATGCATGGGGCCTGAGTTTGTAGTATAGATATGCACAGAGTCCAGTTGTGTAGGGTGAAATTGTACGGGAGAAAACTTTTGGGAAAGGTTACAAGACACATTTTTTAGGGTAAACTTGTCACATTTGAGTTGATGTGTAAGTGGGTAGGAAAGGGGTTGAGTTTTACACATTTAAAGGGCAAAACCATTATGGTGAGGTGAGTATTTTGAAAATTTTGTTTTTGTTGTCTTGGTTTCAAGCTCACATTACTGAAAAAAACCTTTACAGTAGGTATCCTAGTGAGTCGACCTCTGGGTTAACATAGGGAAAGATGTCTTCCTTTTCTTGGTATCGTAATGAGTAAACTTCCTGGTCAGTATTTGTGCAAATCATCTCCCTTTCTTTTCCATGAGCAGTTTCTTTGTTTCACTGGGAAGTAGGTTTGTGCAGCACGTCACATGCCAGACACTGGTGACCCTCTGGTGGAACCTATCACAGGGTTAAAAATGATGCAAAAGAAGATGTGAGATCATTTAGTGCTTACACGACCAGCTATTTCCTATTCTTTCTGTTCAGGGAAGGTTTAAGCATCATTTCCAATGTCAGACCCGGGAGTTTTTTGAATGGCAGACCCTTTAGTCTTATGTCACAGCCTGGGCAAGTGTGAATGGAGTCACTTGGGAAATTCTTGCCCTGACCAGTTCCTACCCAGACTTGAATTTGCAATAGGTTCTGTTGGGAAGACTAGAACCACACCATCAAATTTCATCCACTTAATGAACACACCTGTGAAGAGTGTTGCTCAAATTTCCTGACCAACACTGCAGGTGTCTGTATTTTTCAGGCCTGGTTGGTGCTGGAATAATGAAAGAATGCTCTCAGGTTACAGAGCTGTCACATGGTCTCTGACCAGAAAGGGACTCTATAGCATCTTCTTCTTCATCCTGATCTCATTGATTTGCACAGATTTTAGTGTATCCCCCACTATCAAGGTGACCTCCGTTTCATTTTCCTCTCTTTGTCTCTGCCCTCAGTGAGTTTGTGTTGAAATCAGTGGTATCAGCAAATTCATGACTAAGTAGTAATTGTAGTCTGGCATCACTAATACTATTGAAATGACTTGGCTGCAGTGTCTGTTCTGCTGGATAGTGCCATGATCAATTTATACTGACCTCTCCCTGTGGATGGCCAGTGTCTGGGGCAGTGACGGGACAAACCAGGTTCTGATGTGGACACAGAGCAGGAAAGAGTGGCATGGGCATAATGCCGCTAAAGTTGCACAGGAGGAGACAGTATCATCCTCCAAGTTTGGATGGAATCTCAATTTTTTTGGCAGGGTTAGGATCGATCTCTTTCTTGGCTTTCCAGATATGATCCAGGGAGGGCAGAGTAGTGATGCCACTAATCAGTAGGGGGAGATGTAGGGGGTTGTTTCTTGTTGCTTTAGTGCAGATCAGGCATTGCCCGTCTTCATATTACAGGGTTCGTACGCCCCCTTATTTTCTTGAAAAGTGCTTGAGATTTGACATGACCATTTCAAGGCCTGGAAAAGTACTTAAAAATAAGCTGAAGGCCTAACCCCCCTGGAAAAGTCCTTGAAATTTCAAAATCGGTCACAATCTGTCCTCTCAAAGCAAGGAAGTGACTGTCACTCAAGAAAATGTTTTTTATACGAAATAAATCACAATCTCTGTCACTCCATGTGGCTTCGTGATCGCCGATCCCGTAGCAACTGACAACAGCCTAGCTGAAGCAGAAGGAAAGTAACTCGTCAGTGACTAGTGTTTGACTTACTATAGACGTAAGTGTAGAAGCCAACAGAGTTCTTTCCCTTTGGTTACCATCGGGGTTGTGTCGACGGTCGATGTTTTGCGCCAAATAGTGCTACTGAGCCTGCAAGATGGGGAAAGGAGACTGCGTTTTCAATGATATGTGGGCAGAAAAAGATGCTTTCAAAGGTTGGTTAGCTCGTGGAGAAAACGAACACTCAGCAAGGTGCACATTGTGCAAGAAGAGTTTTAGTATCTCGGGTATGGGTATCAGTGCTGTGAAGAGTCATGCTGATGGAGTGAAACACAAACGGTTGGTGGAACATGAACATGAGAATAAGAGAAATGCCGGTGGTGCCACACAGCTGACCATGCATGGATTCACTCTTGGAAACCGAAACTCCTCACCAAGATCTGAACCACCGGGTGCAAGGCAGGAGACTGGCAGTCAACTGCCTTCAACTTCAAGTTTTACTGCAGTGACAGGGGGGTCTCAAGATTCACCTTCCACATCAGCAGCTGCAGGGTCTTCAAGCAGCTTTTCTAAACAGAAAACGATCGATGAATCGTGCACCAAGAACGATGTCCTAACTGCTGAGGTGTATTGGACTTTGTTTGCCATGGAGAAGCATTACTCTTATCACAGTTTCACTGGTGTTGGGGAGATATTCAAAAAAATGTTTCCATCGTGTTCTGTTGCTGACAAGTTTGCCTGCAGTGAAACGAAGGCCAGGTATTTGAGCACATTTGGATTAGCACCCCACTTTCTGGATTTGCTGACTCGCAAAGTGAAGTCTTCTGATGGCTATGTTTTGCTTTTCGATGAAAGTTTAAATCATGAACTGAAGCAAAAACAGTTGGATGTGTTCATTCGTTTTTGGGACGAAAAAGAGGTGACAACGTGATACCTCACATCTCGGTTTCTTGGACATGCCACATCAGACCATTTGTACTCTGAACTTGCTGACTGCTGTGCCTCTGTGGGCAAATCAGGAATTCTACAGTAGTCCATGGATGGTCCCAATGTGAACTGGGCCACATATGATAAACTGGCTGAAGACATAGAGAGAGATACCAGCAAGGAGATGTTTAATGTAGGTAGTTGTGGTTTGCATGTGGTTCACAACGCCTTCAAGTGTGGGATTGCTGCAGCTGAATGGGACATAGAGTACAGAGTCCATCTACTGGACCTGACCAGTTGTGCTAGCATGAATACGAGGAAAGAAATGATGTTAAGTTAATGATTGATAGTAACAGGCTGCTCATAGACTTTAATAAACATAACTTTGCAAGAAAGTTGTTAATTACTACCCTTGAATGAAGCTGCTAACCCCTGGAAATTCCCTTGAAAACCCCTTGAACTTTTTTTTCTGATATCTGTGGGAACCCTGATATTAGAAAACTTTGACCCACTGTTTTTGCCTGTTCCATCAGTTCAGATCTGATCGCATGGTCATTGGAGGTTCAGCTTGACTTGGGGGTCGTCCAAGTAGTCTCCAGTGACAGGGATGGTGCTTATGAATCATGCTTTATTTACTCATCTGAAGTGTAGCTCTAATTATGAATGTCCTGTGTTGAATTTTTTTCCCCCATGTTGTTGAGAGCTCTGGTGTTCACACTGGTACAGAAGAGTTTTTGAAGGAAACCCGTTTACTATTTTATTGGACATAAATATAGTTAAGTGAACATGGTTTTTAAAGTGTCTTTAACCTGAAGAATCTTTCTGTGACGTTTTTAGCCTGGACATTTTAATTGAAATAGGCATGGATGTCGGTCGAGGGTGCATGTCAGGGAGGTTCACTGTTGAAAAGTTACTTTTTTCAGAAACTGACCAAGCTTTTTCCAAGGTGAATTTACAAAGTAATTTAGCAGATGAATAGAAAATTGACAGAAAAAAAAGACTGCCTTCGCCTCTCTCACTTAGTCCTGGCGTCACTGTAAACAAGGGTAAAAACAGGAAAGTGAGGGATGGGTCTTCAAAAGAATTGCCGCTGATGTGCCATGTGGGCTTGTGGCCCAGTGGCAAGGAAGTTTACAAAATAAGATGAATCGTAAAATGGCGCAGAAGACCAGACGGCGTCCTCCAGAAGTTTGGATGGAATGACATAAAATAAAGAATAGGTACAATGTAAGAATTGCACTGTTTTTCTCCTGCAGAAATTTGGATGGAATAATGTTCAGAAATAAAAGGGGCAGAAACAAAGAATAAAGTGTAAATGGCGAAAAGGTGAAAAAAAGAAATCTGGTCGAATACTGTGGAGCTGTGCTTTCCATGCATTAAGAAAATAGTAACTTGTCCAATTGGTTGCACTAAAAATGCCATATTCTCTTTACTGTGGTGGGTTTTGCCCTTTTCTGTCGAGTTTTGATTTTGTATGAAAAGTACAGGGTGTGTTCATTGTGTTGTACAGGGAGTCGTTTTTATTCATATGTGTGAAATCGTGGCCTGGGCTGTGCCTTGTTACTGAATAATTGGATGTCGTGTTTATGTAATGAGTATATTTTTCTTTTCTCCATTACATATAATGTCTCAAAATGGTGAAGAAGCCCCGAGTTGTCAGCTTGGCTGTTATGGTGTCTTAGCTTAAGTTTGTCCCACCATATGGTTTTATTGGTCACGTAATGAGCATTAATGTTCATATTGCAATTTAATCTGAAAGTTTAAAACTTTTCTAAAACATTTGTCGGCCATATTGTTGTTGCATTGGCCCTGTCGACCTGCTTTGTGACTGATAATTGGGCAGAAAAAAAATCTTGCTGTACTCGTAAAGCAGTGGGAAGGCCCGGGTCATACTGTGGCTGTTGATGACAGAGGATTCTTCAGTCGTCTGATGAATGGAAGCCATGTGGAAATTGTAATGAGCTGAAGCTCCTGGAAAATGTATTTGTATTGGAAGGATGTCCGACTCCAGTATGTTCATTGGTGACCGATTTCCCTCCACCTTGGTTTAGGTCATGATAAGCAAATTGTATTTTATGGTATGTCTGCTAAAATGTCTGTTATCGACCATGGTCGGCTTTTAGAAATGAGTTATACTGCTGTCTTCCGCTATGCAAAAGCAATAATCGTTTTCACCATGTCGATGGATGCTCTGTGTCAACTATGGTTGTGGATGTGGAAGTCCTTCATGTAAAAAATGAACTACAAACGTGAAATTGATGGCAGAAAGATTTTATTTTTGTTATTGTCTGATTTTTGACTTGTTTATTTATGTGCAAGGCCACCCACTACTTCTGGTTGCATTGCTTACTGCTGTGACCTGAACACTCTCCATCCTGTCCTTTTCTCTTCACAAAATGCATGCAGGGCATGACATTGTGAGCTGAGTTGCAAGTTGGAAGGAGTTCAGTTCACAGCAATTGAGGTATATAAGCAAAATACCCAGTAGGGTTGGTGGGTGGCTCATACAAAAATCTTCTCGCATCCTGTTCTCTTCACAAAATGCATGCAAGGAATGACATGGCGAGCTGAGTTCACAGCAATTGAGGTATATAAGGAAAATACCCAGTAGGGGGGGTGGTGGTGGTGGTGGGGGGGGGGGGGGGGGGGGGGGGATGGCATACACAAGACACCCTGCTTTCATGCAAAAGGCTGTCGACAATTTCCAAAACATTGACTTTTTTTATAATGTTGTGCCAGAAGACAAAATAGGCCACATGAGGACAGAGAAAACACACACACGCACCTTAAATTAACTCAAGTTGCAACGTAAACTTTTTTTGATAATGAAGTTTTCTCCAGACTTCAGACAGTGCACTTTTCACACTGAAATTACACTGTCATGTGTTGTTTATTACCCCCCCTGCAATTTCCTAATATGTATAGCACACTAAACTCAAAACGTTTTAAATTTTTACTTATTAATTTGACGAAAGATTACCAGCAATGGAGTGACGTTATCAAGTTATGTCACTATGTTGAACTCAGATAGCAAGCTCTTGCTTTTCTAAAATTGGAGCTTCTAATCAAGGCAATGCAGAAACAAATCTGTCAGATTGGAAAAGAAGCTATAACATAGCAAAAATAACCACTACAACAGGTTCCTGTAATTTAGTGTGCCAAAGATCATCTTGTCATTTACTGTGCAAAGAACATTTGCAAACGGCGTTAAAGAGTGCACGACATGTACGTGACTGCCTAAAACAAAAGTCAACCTTTTCCGCTTATTCCGACCCTCCGTCCACAGCCCAGTCAGTCCTGCAACAGCCCTGGTACCCACAATCCACAGGGAGCAGTCAGTATCAAGTCTTGAGTCTTCTTTGGAGCAGACTAACTCGGAAAAGACTTGACAGGTGCAGAACCTCTGCTGCCACCACAGTGCAAGATCATGTAGTCAATCCCTTGCCCTCGTTGCCTACTTTCTTTACGTTCTTCGTCTCCCATTCCAATGTTACCAACACCTTTCAGTTTCTTCCTAATTAGAGCAAACTCCCTCAACAGAGCAAAACACTTTCTACTTCAGGGCAAAGACTGCCTTTGATTGGCAGAAATCCAAAGAAGCGTGCAAGTCATGGCAGGAGAAGATTGGCACCCTCATTGTGGAGAACAATGCACAGAAACTCTGGAATCCGACAGAAGTTCACAATGACGAACAGTATCATGCGCCTAGAGCAGCTCTCGTGAAAGATGACGCCCAGGTTTACAACAGAAAGGCAGCCGCCCTGCTTGCAGACACTTTCGACAAGACAGCTAGCTTTCTGGATGTGCCCAGGGAGAAGACCGTTGACATCAGAATGAAAATCAAGAGGTATGACCTCTGAACTTGCCATCCATGAACTGAAATGTGCAATTAAGCAGCTGAAGATGAAAAGAAATTGCCAGGCAAGGGTGGGATAACCAACAAAATGATTTGTCACTTTGCAGACTGTACCAAACGGAAACTTCTGGACATTTTCAATCGGGGACACTGGGGCGTTTCCAACAAGCTGGAAAGAGGCCATGATCAAAATGGCCCTGATGAAGAAACTTGCAGGAACAAAATGGGGAACCAGCATGAAAGCCCTAAAGCGAGTGTACACTGCAACCATCAGACTCTATATGGAGTATGCCTCCAGTGCCTGGTCAGCTGACTGCAAAAACCAGCCGGCCTCAGACTCTACAGGAGGCATGAGAACTACTCGATACCAACCAAGGAAAAGTCAACAGGCATTATTATCTCAAGAGGAGAGACAACAAGAGACTACCTCCCCACCCTCTACACAGACCTGTTTACCCTTACAATTTCATCATATTTTGTACACATATTTGGTGGAAATACAATGAATATGACAAAACTAAAAAGAAATATGTTGTGAAAAATTCTGGCGACAAAGTTGTTGAGGGGCGATTGGACTTGCACAGTCGAACCATGACAGAGGCTTTCACCAAAGAGTGACAACTCTTGCTAACTTCCGCGCACGAAATAAACAGTCAGATTCTGTTGTTTCAAACATAAAAAAAATCAGGTGAAAGAGCATGAGCTCATGCTAAAGTACGAGGATGAATTTTAAAGTAATTTGTACTAGAAAGAACCTATTCACAATAGTTCCTGTAAGATCAGGTGGTTGCAACTGTGAAGATGGCTGTCCGGTGTGATGGGAGGTACCTCCCTCCTCCACCTTTTACAGAAATTTGGAATTTTGTACGCACTGTAGAAAATATGCTCGTTTTTGTTCAAAAGTATTTTAAGAGCAGTTTTAGCGTTAACAGGTCTGATAGTTACTAGTAATGTAGTATTCCACTGTTGTGATAACAAACGATGCATGTTTGCCGCAGCATGGTTTAAACTTTCTCGTTGGAGTAGGCCACTCCTATTTTGTAGAAAATACTCATTTTGGATTTGGAACACTCCCAAGTCAAATTTCAGGGTAAACAGGTCTGCCTACATTTAAAGTTTAAGGCTTCCACAAAGAACGGATTGAAGCGACAGCCCACACCACCTCATAGAACCTTTATCAGCCTCTCACAGATTCCAATCAACCAACTGAGATGCTGCAGGACTGGGAGGACTGGCAGGTGGACATCCTGCCCATCATCTTTAGTATCCCAGGGGTAACATCCAACGCACATCACACAGCAGAGGAACTCGGAGTCCTGGACCCTCGAAACTCTCAACACCTCTTACCCACCTGCCACCTGGGCTACAGCATACATGGATGGGTCAGCAGAAGAGGCTGTGAAAAAGGGTGGCGGTGGAGTTTTTCATCAAGTTCCCAGACGGTAGATCCTTCAGAAAGTCTGTGGCCACAGGCACACATTCCACAAACTACCAAGCTGAAGGCATGCCCTACTCCTTGCTGCCAGACACTAACCTGGAAAACACACTTCACCAACACAGTCTTTCTGACCGACTGTGAATCCATCCTGAAGAGCCTCCAGACACCAGGAGGGGAGCAAATAATCAAAACCATCGGAGAAGAACTCCGTCTCCTCGAACATGCAGTGGATCCCTTCTCACTGTGGCATCGGAAGGAATGAGGAGGCAGACCGTCTCTCCACGATTGGCTGCAGGCGGAACAGTCAGAGCATCCAATGCCTACAATGAAGCTAAAACCATCCTGAGGAACAACATCAGAAGAGCATGGCACCAACGCCTGGACATTAGGACTGAAGAGGACAGCATCCACCAACTTGACAGACCAGGTCAAGTTACCATCTTCTGGCTGCGAACAGAACACTGCCAGCTCCTCTCCCATCTCTCATACTGACCAGTGCCCTTGTAGCACAGGCTCTCAAACTCCCACCCACAACTTACAGTTCTGGCCCTCCTTTGAAGCCTTGAGACCCCAGCCGTGGCTCAGTCCGGTTGAGGTCCAGGTGAAGCTATGGGGGACCTGTGGGGTCTCTGCAGCAGACTGTGCTTTACTAACCGGATTGAGGATTTAGCATGGCCGGGAACACGAAAGAAAGAAAAGTTTCTTCCTGGGGCTTTCATTGGATAGAGAGTGTCCAGAACATCTGCCACCCCATCCCTTGGAACTTCAGATCCAAAAATAACACCGTACTCAGGTCCTTCATGTCCTCTTCATTCATTAACATGACTTGTTGGAGAGCTGCGAGACTTACAGGGATCCTTCGAATGAGACTATAAACCGAGGTTCCGTGTGTGAACGCATGCACAACATCATGCACATTGGTAAAATCCCATCACCAACTTTCGGAAGAGAAGGCCAGTTTGGCCGTTGATAAGGATGGCACGTTACACATAGCATGCACCCTGCGTGAGAAATGGAAAAAATGAAGGAAGTAAGGAAACTGAGGGAACGATACCGACTGGATGACACGGGGAAACGACTGAATGAAGCACCAGCTGGCAGCTCTTCAGTCGGCACTACCCAGGTAGGCAGCCTGTTGTTTAGAGTGTGGATTGTAAAGCACTTAGAGCTTGGTCTCTAGTCCATAATAGGCGCTATATAAGCATTCATAATAATAGTAATATAAGACCACCACCCGGTCCCTGCCCTTGGTTACGTATAACTAGACAGAGAGCAGAGTTTGTATTCAGTTCAGGTAACGAACAAAACAGGAACCTACAAGACTTGAGCTTTTAGTCATATTTGGACCCCAGTGAGACTTGAACTGTAAGACAAGGTTGTTCCGGAACAGGTCTGGGAATTTAACTTGCTTGTTCTTTTCTCGTGGTGATCCTGAAACAGAAGTAATTGGGTGCAAGTCTTGAGGGAGGTGAGATAGTGAAATATGTCTGGTTGTATCATAAATCCAGTAACAAACAATAATGGTAATTTCAGAAGTTACATTTACCAACAAGTAACCACAAAATCGACATCAGTGTTGCAGCATAGTCACCCAGGGAGACGCAGCTCCACTAAAAAAAATTGTATGGGCATTGGTTTTGTGCCAGGTGATGTAATCTTTTTCCCCAGGCATGGTGATATAATCTTTTTTCCCCCCAAAGCATATGCAATTCAGCAAACCATCCGTTCAATTTCCACCATGTATTCTGCTGCTATGAATGCGAAATGGATGCCTGTGACACAATCACATATTCATCACCACCACCTTTGTCCATTCTTTTCCTCAGAGCCGTCAGCTGTTTTTAATATTTTACAGAAATCATGTGACTTGAAAACACCTATGCACTGATGAAATGTTATGTGTGCATATTTTTGACTGGATGTGTGTGTGTGTGTGAGAGAAAGAGCAAAATCAAGTCGACTCTGTGTAGCCCGTGATTTTGTCATATAAAACTACTTTGTTGTGGTAAGTCGATCATCGTCATCATGTGGAAAAACTGTACACAGGTGGGGTTTGTATTCGTTTTATATAATTCAGTGCGATCCTTTGGAAAATAATGCTTGAATGTGTGTCAGGGTGTGTGGCTGTGTGGACCATCAGGGAGAATAAGGACATCTTTCGTTCTTTAGTTTGGACGTTACCTGTCTTCCATTCCACTGCCTTCCACACTACCTATCTCTTCCAAAATACCACCTCGATAAACCTAGATACACTGAATGGTACATCTGCCGAGTGCTTTAGAAAGTTCTTAGTATTTCTGGAATTCAACAGACTTCAGTCTGTAATAGGAAGAGGCCATCTCACTGGGGTGTGGTGTATGTGTGTGGGCGGTACAATGGGAAATCTTTCTGAATGTTTTGCTTTTCACTACGCAAGAACTAGAACTAGAATAATTTGTGAATTTGCTGCTTTGCCCTTTCTGAACTTTTGTGCTTGCGTTTTAACTTGAAAATGTTCAGTCTGCATGGCTGGTTTCTTCTTTCTGGACAAGTGAAATTGTTAACTGACAACAGCTCTGGGGAGAAAAGGAAACGCGCAAAGAGCTTTACTTTTCAAAAAGCTATCGACATAACTCTTTTACGTTAGACTAGAGTCAGTATATACTTCGTGTTTTACAATCTGTTGGTATGATGTATTGATAATCTGTTATTTTGATGGCAAGTTGGGAACTGCAGGTACCTGTGTGGTTAATGTTTTCATCTCGGAACACAGTCTATGTCTGCATAATCCAAGTCATCACCTACTTTGTAACCCTGTGTGCTTCACTTGAAAAACTTACTGATGTTCCGATCACCTGTTTGTGTATGATAATGATATGTCGGCCATGTGTCAATAAACATACATGCAAGGGAACCTCCTGTAGGGTCTTCCTGGCTGTGGATGGATGGAAGAAAACGGAATGATTGCAGATCTATACACTATGTGGGCTAGGCTAATTTCACAGCCTTAGTGAAAACTGCTATAATAGAAGACCCTCCATATGAACTGCCCTTAAATTAAAGAATGCAACCACAGTGCTATTACTGTCAATTTTTTCCCCGTTCATTAACAATAAAAAGAAAAAGAGAAGAAAAAAAAACGAAATCATCTTTATCCTCATACTCTGCTTCATGGTGTCCCATTCCGATTTGAACTGCACAGCCACGTCTGCAATACCTGTCGAAAATCACCCAAAAAGCCGTCGGAATTCACCGTCCTTATTTGCCTGCGGATTTTTCAGTTGCTCCAAAGTTTTATCACAGGATCTGAAGTCACTGGAAGAGACCCCCACCCCCACCCCCTCCTCAACGCATTTTTCATTCGGCATTTAGCAGAAAGCAGGTTTGTTTTGAACAAAGGAAAGTGCCATATTACTGCAAATGCACCGATACAAAGAGACGAACTGCACAAAACTTTAAGAGACGCGCAACATTGGCCGACCGCGGCCAAGTCGCGTCATGAGAGGACTTGAAGGAACCCTGATCTGTCAAACCGCGCAACACGACCATGAACACAGTCACCGTCACACACACGAACTGCAGCCAGCAAGATGGGCCTGCAGGCAGTGTGTGAGAAACAAACAAGACTGCATGCTCTGAAGCTTCGTGCGGTTTTGTAGCCTATAACGGAGTTTCAAGACTGTCAGCCGCGGGGAAATCGTAATGCCCTCCACCGTCACGGGCTCAAACTACGTGCAACCCTTCCTAAATTCAGACGCCGTTGTTTTTTTTTTAGCAGCGCGACAGTACCAGACCATGACCCTGTCTGTATGACTTCGACGTAGTCAATACTCTGGCAAAAATGGTTCTTCATCAAATACTTAATACATTCTCCGATTTAGATGCCGACGGTTACATTCAAGCACGCAGGCCTACTGCGCGTAATTTTCTTACTGCGCTGAATTTTCTTTTTCTTTCTTTTTTTTCTTTCTTTTAATTGTCGAGAGATCATGCAAAAAATACTCTTGAAGGGTTACTTTCTGTGTGTCGTTTGTTGGCACACACATCTGTAATATATCTCAAAAGAACAAGCGCGCGCGCGCACGCACGCACGCACGCACGCACGCACGCACGCACGCACGCACGCACACACACACACACACACACACACACACACACACACACACACACCTAACCACACACACACACACACACAGATGTTCAATGTGGGGAAAGGGGTGGGGCGGGGATTGTGTGCGTGCACCAAACTTGCCTGTCAATATTCTACGTCCTCACCCATTTCTTCTTTCGTCGCCTGTTGATGCTTCTTTGCTGATCCTTTCTGTAATTAACACACAAGGACCTGGCATGCCTTTCGCCAATTACCGCATGTTTTCAAATTATCTGTACCTAAGCACATTGGTAATAGCTAATTAAAAAAAAAAAGGACAAAGCAGATTATGAGTTCAATGGTGAGCAAAAAGATCAAAGACAGCCATACATCAATAAACCCATACAGCTTGCGCACACACAAGCACACCAGCCCCATTCCTTTTCAAGTATACGCCTAGAAACACACACACACACACACACACACACACACATAACTCATACGCTGTACTTTACACATCTACACAGCAACAACAAATGAAGAAATGAGCAAACATAAGTTAACATTTTTTATTCAAAAACAGCACAGCCTTTTGGATCTTGAATATGGTCAAACACATGGACGAACAGTGATGAATGCAGGAAATCTCAGTTTGATTGGGATGAATGGAAATCTTCAATGAGGCAGGAAGCAGTAAACAGAAAATAACGAACAAGTAGGGTAAATCTTGCATCCATAACACGCCCATACCTCTAAACGAACACTGCTCACAACACCGAATCACCCTGCAGAAATGAGTTACGGGCGCGCGCACGCACGCACGCACGCACACAAACATATTACTATCATTATTACGAATATTTACATAGCGCCTATCCTCGGCTAGAGACCAAGCTCTAAGCGCTTTACAATCCACACTCGTTTACATAACGGGCTGCCTACCTGGGTAGTGCCGACTGAAGAGCTGCCAGCAGGCGCTTCATTTGGTCGTTTCCCGTGTCATCCAGTCAATGTCGTTTAATTTCGTTCAATTAGTTTCCTTACTTCCTTCATTCTTTCCATTGCTGAAGCTAGGTGCATGCTATGTGTAACGTGTCATCCTTACCAACGGCCAAACTGACCTTCTCTTCCGAAAGTTGGCGATATAATTTTACGCGTGTGCAAGATGTCATGTTTCACACACATTGTCACAAACTTTTCGTCACTGCGATTACTTTTCTTTAAATGTAAGTTGGACGTCATTACGTCAAACAGCCAGCAGCCCGACCATATTCCGTATCCAAAGAAATAGTCCTCTACCACAAAATATAATCAGCTGTTTAAAGTTCATCGATCGACGTTTCAAATGAATGAAAAAATCATTTCTTCATATTAAGCTTATAATGTTGAAATATCCAAGAATATGGCCCAAGTGCTAGATAAATCTTGTAGTTATGGATCCGTTGCTACGAGGGTAGGAGTACAAGCGTCAGATCTAACGGATTCATTTCTGTTGAAGACAGCGGACCAAGTTGGGCAGCCACAATCGGATGCCGCAGGGTAGGTAGATTTCCTTCTCGACTCGACACCGAGTCAACTCTTTTTTTTTTTATTTTTTTTTTTTTTAACTAATCTCTTATATTTACAGGTTCTGTTGATTACCAAAAATATCTTTTATTTACAGATTGTTAGAACGAATCAGGTCCAGATCGATGTTAGTGTCACGACCGGCCCCTGGAGGCCTGCCCTGACAGGATCGGTCTAGAAGGGAGTGAAGGGAGTGACTGACCTCACACGCCTCGCAAGAGACCACACAGGAAAGATTACAATACAACACTATTTATTCACACCAACGTACACCTAGTCACAAATAAACATTTCAACACACACAACATACACATAGTCACAAATAAGCATTTCAACGCACACAACATACCCATAATTATAAATAAGCATTTCCAACACACATTCGTTTTTGTCCTTCACGTTGTTCCCCCCCACCCCTGCCTCTCCAAAGTCCACTGGGAGCATTGTGTCGAATCCGGTGCCCCAAACCGGGTCTGTTCTTGAATAAAGTCTTTCAACGCCGACACCCTTAGCACACCCCCACCCCCAAATGGCACGACACAGCTAACCACACTGGTCACATGGGCTGCATGAAGTCCGGGGACAGTGTAGATCACATCCCGTCGGACGAGGCGCAGTCGTTGAAGGTCCCGGACAGCGGGAAGGACCATCCAGTGAAGAACGCGCACTGCGGCCTCAAGAGCGTAAGCCTCGGGTGAAGCCCCCGGAAGGAGAGAAAAGGGAAGGAACTGGAAGGAAAGAAGGGTACTAGAACCCCGCCGTCAGTACAGTTTGAAATATGCTGCTAAATCCTAACAGCCACTCGCATGAAGGGCGAGGGGAGGTGTTTGCTGAATACATTAGTAGCACCAGCTTAACAGACATGAGCGTAAAACAGTAAACAAACCAAATGAGGAATGATCGCTAAAGGTCTTCTCACACGAAGCAGGCAAAAAAATGACATTGAATTAACAGGGTGAAGAAAATAATTTATATCTCCATCCCTCCACCCACGTTCAATGATCACAACACATTTCCCTTCCTTAGGATTTGAACTTGAAGAGTACAGCAATCATTGCTTTACAATTTCTACCACATTTACAAATAATAATTTAATGGCACGATTATCCTCACATTTTATGGTAACATTTCAAAATAACACAATTCTCCAACCACGCATCCAAACGACTAATCATGCGTACGCACGCTCGCAAACACAAAACACTCGTTCCCCTTGCACACACAAACAGACGGTGGCCGAAGAATACGAGACCGGCGATTGTGACAGGGGAGGACGAGCGAGACCAAGCAAGTCCCAACCCTAAATCACCAGGTTCTCCCCCATCCCCACCGACTACCGCATCACCAGATGCATTGAAAGGAGAGAATTTTGGATTTAATTTTGAATGGCCAGGTTAAAGATCGAATTAACCAGAGAAAAGTGGTCTCAAACAATATTTCTTTTAAATTTTGAAACCAAAAGGAAATTGCACAAAAGAGAAGAATTAGCCGGCTAACAACAAAAAAACAAACCAACCACGAAACTGATGCTTACCAGCTACCCGTGGGTGACCCAAGAAAGTGGCGGGTCAAGCGACTGTCTGCCCTCTGTCCAGTCGAGAGGACCAGCCGAGCAGATGCGGAAAACGATGACGTCCCTCCCCTACAGGCCGACTGCAGGAATGAAGGTACCAACCGTACCTTCGGCGATGTGGTAGAGAACCAGAACCGGAGCGGGCGCTCCCAGGGAAATCTTCCGCTCGAGTGAAGAGAAAACCTGCCTAACCGATGGCAGCCAACATGCCACCCTACGTCACAGAGTGAGAATACCTCAAACTAAGAGGAATGCTGCACGTGCGGCAGGTAAAAAGACAGGTGAGAGGCCGATAGAGACAGCCAGTTCAAGAGAAAGGTACCAGCCACCCGTGAACCTGCAGGATGAATTGCACGGACAGTGAAATTAGAGAGAGAGAGAGAGAGAGAGAGAGAGAGAGAGAAAGTAAACCTAACCTGAGCTGAACGACATTAAGGTGCAAACACACACAAGCCACATTAAGGGACTGATACACGACAACAACAACAACAATAAATAAATGAATAATTCTACCACCCCAGATGGGCCAATCGTCATAGACCTCGTGACAGTTAGTGATCTGTGTATTGTTCGTTCTGTTCCTGTGCTGATTAGGTGTGCTAATGAAAATATAAGCAGTAACATATCAATCAGGTTTCAGGTTCAGGTTTAGGGGCGATGATTATTTCATAGCCTCGCGGCCTTATATGCCTCTTCTTTGTGTGCTCTTTCATTTGTCAGGTCGACAGCGAGCCCAGTTTTTATTTTCGGCTATCAAAGTCGAACATGATGTCAGTAATTATTTTATGTTTATCGATAAGATTTTTTAAAAGAGTTAGTATTTGGTGCACGTTTGATGTTCGGAGTTAGTTTATTCCAAATTGGTGCTATCCTCTGGCTGAAGAAATGTTTCCTTATATTAGTATTAACTTGCTGTATTTGTACTTTGTCACAACTGTTACGGGTTATGTTGGTTAGTGCAGGTTAAAAAAAACATGCTTGATTAATATCATCTAGATTATTGAAAATGTTATAAGTTTGGATCAGATCTCCTCTTATCCTTCTGGCTTTGAGGGATGGCAACCTTAGGTACCTTAATCTATCTTCATATGAATAATCAGAAATGTCCGGTATTAGCTTAGTTGCTCTTCTCTGCACCTTTTCTATTTCTATTGACTGCCTATTATGTTAATGAAATATATTTAAGATGGTGCTGTTGTAAACAGAGTCGGACTGAATTTAAAGTACAAAAACAGACTCTGCATAATGTTCGACATGCCGAAGATAATATACAAGACTGGTCATAGCCTATTCTTTTTGTTTTGTTGCACGCGTGGTTATTTTATTTCCCACTGTTTCACCAATATCTGCATTCATCAAGGCCTGGATTTAATATCTTTGTTTCTTCATTACGACGAAGGGAAGAAAAGGATTTTCTCTGAAGCGTCCTGTGAAGTGCTGTGTTGACTGTCGGAGATCAATTATACAATAACCAATGTCAAGACTGTGTCAAATATTTTATGGAATTTCTTCAAGCAGCAATATTCATCTTTCATTTATTGACTTCGTTGATTATAATCGTCGGTGGAGTACAATAGAGGCATCAACGTAAAACGAAGGAAAAGAAAAGGGTATTCATCGAGACGTTCTGTGAAATGTTGTGTTCACAGTCGAAGTCCAATATCCAATGTTAAGACTGTGTTAAGTATTCCGTGGAAGGAGGAACTTCGCTCACCGTCGACGGAGAAGGACGTGTCGCTTCGCCGCTCCGCTGAAGTCAAAATGAACCGTCGAGTGTAACCCCTTCATCTCGGCATGTTACTGCAAATTAACTACAAGGTGAAATGTGACAAATAATGTGATCATAAAGTTTGTATATACTCGTGATAACGATTATCCGACACTGTGTGCTGACGGAAGAATTGTGACAAGCTGTGCTTGAGGGAAAATAGGTTCCCTACTGTCTTCTGTGTGTGTGTGTTTTTTTTTTTTCTTCTTTTTTTCTTATCTTTTTCCCTCTTGATCGACTGGGGTACTCTTCTTAAAGTCAGTGAACACGAGTCAAATGGCTGGGGACTAATTATGCCTTCAAAGATTTATTTGTAATGGCACCAAAAAAGACCGCTGCGAGTAAAAGAAAAAATCGGTCGTCTGACAAAAGTAGTGCTTTTCAAGATTCTGGATCAATCGAAAACTCAGAGAGACCAAAAAATAGCAAAAACAAAGATCGGAATCGTTACCTGGTCAAAAGACTTTGAAATCGTTTGTTAGCGGAACGGAAGAATGGCGACCAAAGAAGTGAATAAAACACATACTGAGGTTAGAGGTGGGGGTACAAACGGAATTCCTGAACAGTTAACTAACCTTGAAAAGGGAATTAATGAAAAATTCAATATATTAAAAAACAAAGTTGAGGCCAGTGAATCTCGGCTGTCCGAACAAATTTCTGAACTTTTCGAAAAATTCCGGAGTGACATCTTTGCATTCAGGAGGAAAACGATAGACTGAAACTTAAATTGGAAGATAACGAAGATGTTGTGGAAGATTTACAAGACGAAGTAAGAAATCTAAAAAGCACCATCCAAACAGATAAAAGAAAAAAATAAATGACCTGGAACAATATCAGAGGAGGGATTCTGTTCGTTTTCTTGGAGTAGAGTCGGATACTTACCTACGAATCCATAACGGAATGTGAACAGAAAGTGATTAAAACTCATCAGAGAACTCTTACATTTTGACCACATATCCGCTGCAGACATCAGCATTCCACACAGAGTTGGACAAAAACGTGACAGTAAGCCACGTCCAATTATTGTTAAATTCATGTCGAGAAAAATCAAGTCCGAAGTTATACAAAGAAGACGACTGCTGAAAGGTACACACAAAGCAATAGTTGAAGACCTTACTCCTCTTAACATGAAGAGATTACAAGAAGTGAAAAACAATGTTAACGTTCAGAACTGCTGGACTAAAGATGGCACTATCATCGCCCAACTCAAAAACAACAAAATCGTGAAAATACTTCAAGGAAATCTTAGTGTACTAGAGGAACCAGCTGCCCACACTACAGCCACTGACAGATTCAGATCCACAGCAAATTTGGACCGTGACGACAGAAGATCGAGAGGCTCCAGTCAACAGAGGACGAGCACACCGAGGCAGTGTCGTGGCCCACCACTGACCCCGCCGCAACAGACCCTGGCCAGCTACCGGGATCCTCATCCAGACACGAGCCACCGGCAGAAGGAGGGAAGGATGTCCGGACCGCAACATCCAACAGGACCAGCCATGCCAGAGTCCATCAGTCATCTTCCTCTGTCAAGCCTGACAGTCCAAGGGGACGCCAGCAGACGGTGAACCATCCCCAGGTTGTGATCAGTCCTTCCAGCCCTTCAAAAGAGGAATCTACACAGTTCTAACGGGATGGACAGTCAGTGAGGGGGGGGGGGGGGCGGGGGGGGGGGGGGGGATTGGCAGTTTGATCAGACTCGTCTGATGACTGAAGTGTGCGTGCACCGGTCTTTTTTTGTTTGTTTGTTTTTCTGTTTTACGGGATGGGGGGGGGGGGGGGGGGTCGGGGGGGATCGGGGGGTGCATCGGGGACTGTTTGAGAGTCCAAGACTAATTTATCTTTTTTTCCCAATGAGAATCTGCCATTGTCTTGCTCCTTTCCGTCCCGTGCTCCTCTTCCCCGCCCTCGCCCCCCTCCCTCCTTCCCCCCCCCTCTATCCCCCCCCCCGCCCCCCCCCCCCCCCCCCCCCCCCCCCCCCCCCCCAGGTCCCTATCAATCATTCTTTACGCACATCCGCCTCATGTCCCGCTGTGCCTCCTCCTCCCGTTCCTCCTGTCCGTCTGCAAGACCCACCCTTCCACATTGTTCGGTGGAGATTCATTTATAGAAAAGATATCTTGGTCATGTTCAACTTTCAAGTCGATGTTGCAAAGTTTTTCCTTCAACGACATTGACCACGTTTTTGATACTGTTATTATCATAGTGTGTCATTTGTCCTTTGATATTACTATGAAGTTGTCCGTGAGGGTGACGACGATGTTGATGATGATCAGGACGGTGGTGGTGGTGGTGATGGTGGTGTGATGATTAGGATGATGATGATAACAATTAGTGTTGTTGTCGTTGCTGGTGGTGTTGTTGTCATTATCACTACTATTACTGATATTGATGTTACGGATACATACTCTGGTTGGTGGATATGTTCAACACATAACTTGATATCGTGGTGAATGTTAGTAATGCTATTCCATGCTAGAAAAAAATAATCAGCAGTTAACACACGTCGACTACTTTACTTAAACATGCAAAACGCAGTTAACATGTCCGTGCGAGCGAATGTTTGTAAACAGAAAAGACAGAAAGAGTGTGTGCGTGTTGCTACAAGGTGAATGTAAGAGATGATCAAAACATGAAGAACTGGGGTGATAAGCTAACAAACTACATACTGCTTATCTGGGAAGACTGTAAGTGGCACAAAAATACCAGTAATGTTAAATTAAAAGGAGCTTTTCACCGTATAGGACTGATAAAATGCAATGAGTAGTTTTACGTTGTCATCTCTTAACTGCCAGGGCCTAGCCGATTTTGGAAAAAGGAGAGACGTTTTTCAATACTTAAGACAAAAACATACTCCGTACACTTTCTTCAAGATACACATTTTTCGTCAAAATTAGAACGCCAGATTAGAGCACAATGGGGGAATGAGTGTATTTTTTCGTCAAACAATAGCAGGTCTAGAGGTGTAGCTATTTTACTAAGAATATAATCCAGAAATTCTTCGCTACACATGGAGACGATTAAATCCCTTTCAACAAAGCCGTTTAGATTTTTTTCTGGTCTCTGAATCATTTCTTTCCAATATAAAGAATGCTGACATTCTCTATGGTTATCGAAGTGATCACTCTCTTATAACAATAGAAATCACATTTAAAAAGAAGAACGATCAAAAACTTATTGGAAATTCAATTCCTCGCTTTTAAGAGATAAAAATATGTTGAACTTGTTGAGGAAACTATACAAATTGTTAAAGAACAATACGCGGTTTTAGTCTATGCAAGAGAAAAAATTAAATTTGTTCCGAATTATGAAGTTCAATTGAGTGTAACAGATCAATTATTTCTCGACACCCTTTTAATGGAAATAAGAGCGAAAACAATAGCATATTCTATCAAAAAGAAAGAGAGCAAAGTGTGAAGGAAGAAAATCTAGAGAAAGAGATACAATACTTGGAAGCAAAGCAAAAAGAAAAGTGACAGTGATAGAGTTTGTTTAGAGGAAAAAAAGAAAAAAATGGAAGATCTAAGAAAAGCTAAAATGGATGGAATTATTATCAGATCAAAAGCAAGGTGGGCATCGCAAGGAGAAAAGGTGACGAAATATTTCTGCTCTCTGGAAAAAAGACATTATGTCAGCAAACAAATGTCGAAATTAGTAACAAACAAAGGACGCGTTTTGTCAGAAACAAAAGAATGTTAGATGAAACCACATCTTTTTATGAAACCTTTACGAAGAAAGAAGAACTTAGGATGTTAATTTAAATGACTATGTCACAGCTTTACCAAAATTAGAAAAAGAAGAAGCTGACAAATTAGAAGGAATTATAACAAAGAAAGAAGCAGCACAGGCAATAGAAAATATGAAGAATGATAAAAGCCCAGGATCGGACGGCATGACGGTAAATTTTTTCAAGTTCTTTTGGCAACAGATAGGGGATTTTGTGGTTCGCTCCATCAATGAAGGTTTTTATAACGGGAAAATGTCTATAACACAGAGGGAAGGCATAATAATATGTTTACCGAAAGGTGATAAACCAAGGGAATATTTGAAGAATTGGCGACCAATTACATTACTAAATATGACATACAAAATTGGATCAGCATGCATCGCTAACCACATAAAAAACTATACTACCGAAAATTATAAATGAAGATCAGACAGGCTTCGTACCAGGAAGATATATTGGAGACAGTTTAAGAACTTTATACGACATGATGCATTATTTAGAAATAAGGAACTTGCCCGGATTACTTGTATCAATTGATTTGAAAAAGCTTTCGACTCGTAGATTGGAATTTCATGAAAAAAGTATTAAACAAATTTGGGTTTGGAGATGACATATGTGAATGGGTATCTGCGTTTTATAACGATATCAGGTCTTATGTTATAGTAAATGGGAAAATGTCAAGACATCTTGAAATACAGAGGATGTCGTCAGGGTGATCCCATATCTCCGTATCTTTTTATTACTGTGTGCCGAAATCCTGGCATGCAAAATTCGAAAAAGATGAAAATATCAGGGGAATAAAAATATCAGACACCGAATTTAAAGTAAATCAGTTTGCTGATGACACCACTTTCACTTTAGAAGGAGACAGAGCATCTTACGAAAAACTGTTCGAAAGGTTAAATGAATTTGAAAGTATATCTGGCTTAAAATTAAATTTTGACAAAACTACAAATGTTTGGCTAGGAAACAGGAAAAATTCAGCAGAAAAATATTTATACCACAAACATATGCAATGTAATCCCCAAATTTAAAATTCTGGGAATCTGGTTTGCAAACGAGATAACAAATTTAACCGAGATTAATGTAAAAGATAAATTTGTTGAAGTTAAGACTTTGTTTAAAATTTGGGCAAAAAGAACATGTACTCCTTTGGGTAGGGTTGCGGTACTTAAGTCTTTGATTCTTTCAAATTAATCTTATTATGGATTCTGCTCCCTAACCCACCGAAAATGAGTTGAAAACAACTGCAAAAAATGTGCTTCGAATTTGTGTGGGATGGCAAAACAGACAAAATAAGGAGACAATATTCAGTACAAAATGTTGAGCAAGGAGGAATAGGATACCTGACATACAAGCCTTTGTGCATGCACTGAAGTTGTCATGGTTGAGAAGGCTGCTTTCAGGAACTTCAAAATGGAGACACATACTCGAAACATTGTGCCCAGAAATAAACTATATACGCTGTTACGGGTCTAAAATGTTTATAAAGAGTAAATGCAACTACTTCTGGAAAGATGTATTTGTAGCCTACGAAAAACTCACCAGCCACATACATTTAGATAACGAAGAGGAAATTTATCAGAACCTATTTTTCACAACATAAAATTTAAAATCAACAATAATGATTTCTGTTTCACAAAATGGACGCCAAGAATGTGTTCTTGTAAAAGATATTGTTGGTAATAATGGAAGCTTTTTGAATCATGATGAATTTTGCCAGAAATGGAATTTGAGAGTGAATTTACTTACACTATCTAAGTTCCATTCAAGCGATAAAAGAATATATCAGAAAAAAGAAATATAATTGTTCAAAACAATGATAGTAACCAGGATCAAAAGCAATTAAAACGATAGCAGCGTTACAAAAGGCTCAAAACCATATTATAACATACTGGTTGGAAACACACTTGTCGGTAATATCAAACCACTCATTAATTGGCAAAGAAAGTTAAATTCTGTGGTAGACTGGCAAGTCGTTCTACGATTGATTAGTAAAATAAAAGAAGTAAAATTGAAATGGTTCCAGATTAGAATTTGCTACAGAATATTGGTTACAAATAATATATTAAAGAAAATGGGCCTATAGTCGTTAGCGATAAATGTAGTTTTTGTAATGACGAATTAGATTCGATCTATCACTATCTCTGGAACTGTGACTTCGTACACAACTTTTGGATGGAATTAGAAATATGTATGAAAAGAAAATGTCATGTTTGTGAAAGACTATCCTTTAACGTTCAATTAATTTTGTTTGGAACAGACGGAAAACCAAAATCGATGAAATTCTGTATATCATTATCTTATGGGCAAAATTCTTTATCTACAAATGTAGGATTAATAAAATAAGACCAACCATGACAGCTTTTTATAGAGAACTCAATACAACTATCGCACCGAAAAAATATAAGTATAGTCTAGAAATGCGCCATTCTGAGTTTGAAAAAAAAATGGATACTGTATTCAGTGTTACTTAATGATTAAGTGTTCCTTGATGATACGTTTTTTCTTTACTCGATGCTATAGTGTGCTGTTTTTGTCATACAGGACTAGATAAACAACCAGCCCTGAAAACATTACCTCTGCTACATGAACAAAAACAAGGGCCCTTAGATGGAAACTATTACTCCATTCAAATCACTTTTACCTAACAGATATTCTCTTTCACTGTTTTTCTACTATAATATGTGCACATAACAAAACATGAATGTTAGCTTTATTAGTAGTATAGGATAATTGAAATTATGGGGATATGGGTTGGAGGTGGAAAATGAAAGAGGAGTTGTTGTTTTTTTTTACGTATGTACAGACATAGAAAAATATATATATGTGTGTGTGTGTGTGTGTGTGTGTGTGTGTGTGTGTGTGTGTGTGTGTGTGTGTGGTTCGGTGAGGGGAGGGGGGTGTTAGCTGAGAAGGAAGGGAATCCTTTTTCCTATTAATTTTTCCTTTGTTCTTTTGTTACGATTTATATTGTTTACCATTTCCCACTGAAAATGAACGTTGGCATTCTATGTTTGTTTTTCTTTTCACGCAAGTTGAATTGTGCGATGTTAAAGAAGAGAAGGGAAAAGGGGGGAGGGGCGGGGGTAGAGAGGAAAAAAAAAAGAGAGAGAACTAAAAGTATGCTGATAAATTATTGAAGAGTTGGTGGATGCGTGTGGGAGGTGTGGTGCTCTCTAAGGGGTTTTCTCTCCGTTTTTCTTCCCTCAATCTTAGTTATTTATGATTATGAGTTTATTATATAATTGATATGTTTATGTTACTGTTTACATATAACCTTTCTGCGCACTGTCCGCTTTCTGCGCTCCTGTCAGCTCTAACTTTACTTGATTAAAAACATTAAAAAAAAATAAAAATAAAAAAGTATTCCGTGGAATTTCTTCAAGCAGCAATATTTATATCTTTATTATTGACGGTTGAGTTAATATTGTCAGTACCTCACAATCGAGGCATCAACGTACAAGGAAGGAAAAGAAAGAAAGAAGAGGAAGCCCATGAACAGATAAGATCTATGCTTATTTGTACTTGGTTTGATCCGCTCTGTGTAGTTTTGTTATATGTATAGTGTAATAATCGTTGTAATAAATAGTTGAAGTATATCTGCCTGTCTTTGATGAAGAGGTGTGAGGGATTGAGAAGTGGCATGCCAAGAGTGAAAGGAATCCAAACTAAAAAACAGTAAGAGTCACAGGAAAAGGAAGCCCTAGACCACCTTCTCCTTTAGAAGGCTGTGACACACATGAACACACACACACACACACACACACACACACACACACACACACACACACACACACACACACACTCTCTCTCTCTCTCTCTCTCTCTCTCTCGCTCTCTCTCTCGCTCTCTCTCTCTCTCTCTCTCTCTCTCTCTCTCTCTCTCCACACACACACACACACACACACACGCGCGCGCGCGCGTGCACACACACACGGAGTGACGTACCTTGTCTGGTTGCCAGCAAGACGAACTTTTCACAGTTCCGATAAAATTTTGATCGTCTTCACAAGAAAGCGCGTGAAATACCAGTTGAAGGTCTTCCATCGAATGTAGAAAGAAGGCTGAACGCCGCGCTGCGTGATATGGCATTGTCGTCACATAAAATCGAAGGCAGGGATAATCAGACCGTTAACGTTGTGAACATTCGGTTGACAACGATGTCCGTTCATTCCCCTGTTACGCGACCCCCAGCTCACAGTGCGGTGTCCAGGAGAAAATGCCTGTCGCAGGTCAACAGGGACAGGAGAAGGGCAGAGGAACATCGGAAGCAAAAGGCGAGTGAGGCTGTACTTTCCCCGTCAGGCCGGTTCTTACCGACTCCTCCCAGTTTAATATGCAATGGCTACAGAAATGACAACAATGAAGATTCCTGTGCTGACACTTCTCAGTATTCACACCAACCGGCTTCCTCTGTACCTAAGCCTGCACCGAGTTTGCTGTTCCACAATGAAACACAGCACATTGACATGACACAGCGAGTCAGTGACAGTCTTTCCCAGCTTAGACTTGCCATCTGACACTCAACAGTGACAAGCTGTGTGGTGATGAGGATGATGTTCACTCTGGTGCAGTTAACAATTATGATTCTTCTGTGGCTGAATCTACGCAACAAGAAATGAAAACATGTATGGCAGCAACAAATCCGTGTGAAACAGACGGTGGAAGTGATTGTGCAGATAACACTTCTGTTGAAGCACAGACGCCGGAAGCAGACATTACAACCACAGACATAATGGCGTATTTGGAAGAAACGGCAAGGAACATGAATGATCTTTGTCGGAATTGACGGAAGAGACGAAAGGCTGCACTACATGCAGCAAAGGGGTTGAAAACCGAAATCCTAATCATCCTTCGTGACTATTGCACTGTTCTAACTGTGGATAAACATCTGGAAAATCCGATTGACAGTTACATGTGTTCTCAATGCAGTTTTTTTGTACTCCCAGTTCTTAAAGAACAGGGAGTACTTTAGAATGGGAACGAAGAAATGCTGTGTGTGTGTGTGTGTGTGTGTGTGTGTGTGTGTGTGTGTGTGTGTGTGTCCGTGGTCAAACCCATGGTGGAATATTGCGTGTGAGGTCGCCGTGGGTGCGAAAACTAAGGCCTTCAAAAGCTGGATGATAAGCCGTCATACGCAGCCTAAAATTAGAGTGAAACAGTTACACGCTGAATACAAAAAAGCTAACACCAATAGTAACAAAGTTGTTGCTTTTGCAAAGCAGCAATATTACAAAAACCTAGTCATCAACTGTTCCAAACACCCAAACGATAGCGCTTTACTTTGGAAAGAAATTAGAAAATCTAAAGGTTCTTTTCATCTCCAGAGCCTGTCTTGATCGAAAACGATAAAATCTGTAAAACAAACGAGGAGAAAGTTGAATTATTTGCTGACACTTTCGCAGCAATGAGTCAGACTGAACATCTGCCTAAAGAAGAGCAAGAACGAAGAAGAAATATTGAAAACGAAGGGAGAACCATTGAACCACATGACAATGACAACATGTTATATCTTAATAAAAATCTAACAATGGAGGAGCTTCTGTACTCACTTCGCCGTCTAAAATCTGGTAAAATTGCGACAGGATTTGATCCCATTTCTTACAACATGATAAAGCATTTTCCACAATGCTTTCTGAAAAAAAATTAGAGTTCTTCCAATTATGCTGGAATTCTGGAAAGCTGCCAATGGCTTGGAAGAAAGCAACAGTTGTACCTATCCATAAACAAGGAAAATCAAAAAGAAAATCTTCTAATTTTCGACCCATTTCTTTGACTCCTCACATTGGAAAACTTTTTGAGAGGATAATGAAATTCAGATTAGAACATTTCCTTGAAAAGAATGGGATTTTGCCAATATTTCAAGCTGGTTTCAGGAAAGGGAGGGGTGTCACTGATCATGTTAGTCTTTTAGCTTCACACATCAAAAAAGCCTTGGGTAAGCGACACTCCACTTTAGCCACGTTTTTTGATATTCATAGAGCGTACGATTCCGTTTGGCATTTCAAATTATTGTCTAAGGCTCATGAAATTGGGATTAAAGGTCGTTTCCACATGTTTTTACAATCATTTTTATCTGAAAGAACGCTACAAGTAAAACTAAATGGTGTGCTGTCAAGTACAAGATATGTTAACATGGGTGTCCCTCAAGGAAGTGTAATTTCTCCAATCCTCTTCTCATTGATGCTTTATGATCTTAACCAAATTGACACGAAAGGGGCAACTTTAGCTGCATATGCAGATGATATTGCAATGTGGAAAATGTAAATTGTAATTTTACAAAAAAACAAAATCAAGCGTAATAAAATTGTTGAACAGTTTCAATTTGCGATCAGTAAACTTGTTAATTATTTGAATTCAAACGGTTTTAACTTATCAACGGACAAATCGGTTTTTATTATATTTACAAAGAAAAATATCGATTTTGAAGGTAGGGACGCTGTAAAAGTAAAAATAGGTGATTCTTTCATTTTCCCAAGTAAGCAAGTAAAAATTTCTAGGCGTTATTTTTCACTATAAATTATTTTGGTGTAAACATATAAATCATCTCGTGGAAAAGGCAAGAAAGAAAATTGCGTTACTGCGAGTCCTAACTGGAATCCCTCTGATAAATTATGGATCTAATCTTATCCATGTCGCCTTAGGGACAGTTCGTTCGATTGTAAGTTATGGTCAAGAAGTATTTTTTACTGCACCAAAGACAGATTTACATAAGTTAACTAGTATTGATTCCTTAGCACTTAAAATTGCTTTGGGGCTTCCAAGATGGGCATCAATTGATATGACCTACAGAGAGGCAGGAGTTTTACCTTTAAATGAACATAGGATACTCTGTGCTTGTAGCTACTCAGCACGAGCAAGAACAGTCCCTAACTCAGTTACTTCTGAACTTGATGAAAGCACCTACGTTTCTAGAGAGATACGGAATAAAAAAGCATATACTTCATTGTCTGATTATGTATCTCCTCTTTTACATGCATGCGACTTTTCGCTTGACAACATTGTTAAAATGACCAAATACCCTTTTCCCCCTTTGGTTGATGAAGCAAGCAGATTTTTCTATTCCTATGGTAATATTACTAAAAATGAGAATCCACTTTTGCTTGCTTCTCTTGTTAAAGAATTGATTTACACTGAATATGAATCTTATCTGCATATTTTCACTGATGGTTCAGTTTCGTGTACTTCTGAGGTTGGTGCTGCTTTCGTGATACCTTCCTTAACATTGAAAAAAGATTTCATATTACCAAAGGTTGTTCTATTTTCACCGCTGAGTTATTTGCTCTTATGAAAGCTATTAATTTCTTTCTTGATTACCAGAAAGAATACTGATTTTGTCAGATTCCAAGTCTGCTTTAACGGCTTTACACCTTCAAAATACATCAAGTCGTCCTGATCTCGTCAGTGAAATTCTATTTTCAATTCACCAAGTAATGATGCGAGGTTCTAAATAACATTATTATGGGTACCCGGTCACTGCAATCTTCGAGGGAACGAACTGGCTGATACCTGTGCAAAAGATGCTTCAATGTGCAAATCGAATACAGTTGTATGTGATATTCCTTATTCGGTTCTTGAAATAAACAGTATTCTGACAAAAGCACTCTGGGACCAGAGAAGAACACAGTACCTTGAAGCTGCCATTCAGAAGAACAGATGGGATTTTTCTGCCCCAGCAGTCATTGTATAAGTCCGCCAGGTTCTATTCCGAACCGAAATTTATTGCACAGAATACGGGTGGACGGCTGGTTAGGCAGGTTTTTAAAACCATCTCCTTTGTGTGTCTGTGGTCAAAACCTTTATGTATCTCATTTTTTACTTGAATGTTCATTAACAAAAGCGTACTTTCATTGTCTTCATGATAAAATTTTGTCTAAAAATCTACCTTTGACATTGCATAGTGTTTTTTGTCCCAACCCAGAAAATGGGTGGAGTCTAGCCAATTTAGCGGTAAATCTGATCAAGTCTCATCCACTTGGCAGATTTTTCTAACGGATTTTTTTTTTTTTTTTTAATGTTTGTTTCTTGGTTTAGTGGTCTGATGTACACGTAGAGCAAAGAATTTGTTACATGACATAGCTGTCCGACTCTCACGTGTACTAAGGTCGCATTATTCCATTTACGAAATTTTTGCATAGGTTGTGCGCGCGTTAGACAGAGAGAGAGAGAGAGAGGGGGGGGGGGGGGGGGGGGGGGGAGAGAACTTGGTTTTGTTTACATGTGAGTGCATGTTGTGCGTACGTCTATACGTTTTTTGTGTGTATATGTTTTGAATGAGTGTAGGGGAGGGGGCTTTGTGTGTGTGTGTGTGTGGTGTGTGTGTGTGTGTGTGTGTGTGTGCGTGTGTGTGTGTGTGTGTGTGTGTGTGTGTGTGTGTGTGTGTGTGTGTGGTGTGTGTGCGCGCGCGCGCGTGCGTGCGAGAGAGAGAGAGAGTTTTTGGTTTTTGTCTGTGAGTGAATATATGTGCGTGCTCGTACACACGTGAGTAGGGGGAAGGGGAAGCGTGGTTGTGTGTGTGTGTGTGTGTGTGTGTGTGTGTGTGTGTGTGTGTGTGTGTGTGTGTATCTGTGTGTGTGTGTGTGTGTGTGTGTGTGTGTGTGTGTGTGTGTGTGTGTGTGTGAGTGTGTGTGTGTGTGTGTGTGTGTGTGTGTGTGAGTGATTGGATGGTGTGTGTTTTTTGTGTGTGCTGTTATGGTGTTCTTTTTAAAAAAAATTTTTTATGGTGTTTATGAGAGAGAGAGAGAGAGAGAGAGGAGAGAGAGAGAGAGAGAGAGAGAGAGAGAGAGAGAGAGAGAGAGAGAGAGATTTTTGATTTCAGTACAGTTAAGATGTAATTTGCTTTATTGTTACAATTTTTTTTAATATTTATCATGTTACTTACAAATGTTAAATGTTTCCCTGTTAATTTTCCTTTATTACTTTTATGTCTTTCAGATGTTATTTTGTATTTTTTTTCGTTATCTCAATAATTTATTAAGGTTTTTCTTTTTAAAATGTCAGTACAACACTATGTTAATCTGACAGTAAATGGTTTCAGTCAGTCAGTGTCCGTGGTCAAAATGTGTTCCACTCGCTCCAGACAAAACTACTGGGTCGATCTTTCTGAAAATTTGTAGGTATGTTCATTATGGGTCAAAGATGATGCCCGACGTTTTGTTTACCGTTACAGCCGCTGTAACGGCCTGTAACGCTTTTTCTTCTTTATGGAATATCTCAGAAAGTACTTGGCCGATCTTTGTGAAATTTAGAGGTATGTTCATTATGGGTCTCGGATGATGTCCGATGTTTTAGTTTACCCCGTTATAGCCGTTACTAACGGCTGTAACAGCCTGTAACGGTTTTTCTTCTTTATAGAATATCTCAAGAAGTACAAGGCCGATCTTTCAGAAAATTGTAGGTATGTTCATTATGGGTCAAGAATAATGCCTGATGTTTTAGTTTACCGTTATAGCCGTTACTAACGGCTCTAACGGCCTGTAACGCTTTTTCTTCTTTATAGAATATCTCAGAAAGCACTTGGCCGATCTTTCTGAAAATTTGTAGGTATGTTCATCATAGGTCACGGATGATGCGCGATGTTTTAGTTTACCGTTGCAGCCGTTACTTACGGCTGTAACGGCCTGTAACGCTTTTTCTTCTTTATGGAATATCGAATATCTCAGAAAGTACTTGGCTGATCTTTGTGAAAATTAGCAGGTATGTTCATTATGGGTCACGAATAATGCCCGATGTTTTAGTTTACCCCGTTATAGCCGTTACTAACGGCTGTAACGGCCTGTAACGGTTTTTCTTCTTTATAGAATATCTCAGAAAGCACTTGGCCGATCTTTCTGAAAATTTGTAGGTATGTTCATTATGGGTCACAAATAATGTCCGATGTTTTAGTTTACCGTTATTCTGTTACTAACGGCTGTAACGGCCTGTAACGCCTTTTCTTCTTCATGGAATATCTCAGAAAGTACTTGGCCGATCTTGTGAAAATTAGCAGGTATGTTCATTATGGATCAAGGATGATGCCTGATGTTTTAGTTTACCGTTATAGCATTACTAACGGCTGTAAAGGCCTGTAACGGTTTTTTTCTTTTCTTTATGGAATATCTCAGAAAGTAAGCTACTTGGCCGATCTTTGTGAACATTAGCAGGTATGTTCACTATGGGTTACGGATGATGCCCGATGTTTAAGTTTACTGTTATAGCCGTTGATAACGGCTGTAACGGCCCGTAACGCTTTTCTTCTTTATGGAATATCTCAAAAAGTACTTAACCGATCTTTGTGAAAATTAGCAGGTATCTTCATTATGGGTTACGGATGATGCCCGATGTTTTAGTTTACCGTTATAGCCGTTACTAACGGCTGTAACGGCCTGTAACGGTTTTTCTTCTTTATGGAAAATCTCAGAAAGTACGTGGCCGATATTTCTGAACATTTGTAGATATGTTCATTATGGGTAACGGATGATACCCGATGTTAGTTTACCGTTAGAGCCGTTACTAACGGCCCATAATGGTTTTCCTCTTTATGGAAAATCTCAGAAAGTTCTTGGCCGATCTTTCTGAAAATTTGTAAGTATGTTCATTTTAGGTCACAGACGATAGCCGATGTTTACCAGAATAGCCATTACTAACGGTTACACGAGCCCAAGACGATTTTTCCTCTTTATGGAATATCTCACGCGTATTCAGGATAAACTGGGAGTACGTTTATATGCTTTGCATCTTGTTTTTTTACTTGTCTACGCAATTCCGTGATCTGGAATCCAATCGCGATGTACTTTGCTGTAATGTATTGGCTACGTTTATTTCTAAATTTTGTGTATGTGCAGTCCCCACACCCCTTCGTCTTCCAATCTTGTGAATGGGCTTTGTAAAGCTTATCACAATAAACCAGTATTCGTTCATTCATTCATTCATTCATTCAATCATTCATTCACACACACACACACACACACAGACACAGACAGACAGACACACACACACACACACACACAACACACACACACACACACACACACACACACACACAAGTTCAATTATTCAGACCAGCTGACCTACAAAAGTTTGTACGTTATAGGAGCTGACTAACACTGCAGTAACTGTAGACCGACAGTTTTTGTTGTTATTGTGTGCATTGACTGTGCGTCGCATTTTCAGTTTTTGTGCCATACCTCTCAGTAAACTTGACTGAAATGGAGAGAAAAGGTAGCCTACAAGCAATCGACATACGCATTACGTATATGAAGAAATGTTGACTGCTGTACCTTTTCAGTATAGCTTGAAAATATAAAGGTAAAGAAAAAAGGTACCTTTTGGAGAACTCTTCAACGTTTCGTGCTGTAAGCACTTGGTCACGAAGTGAAGTGTTGAGGTTGTAGGGAAGCTGGCAGGTTTCTTGTGACCACAGGTCAGCCAAAAGGTAGGGGAGGGGGTGGGGAAAAGGTGAACTGTGTTAATATGGTCAACAAAAGGGGTGGGGCAAAGAGGAGCTGGGGGGGGGGGGGGGGGAAGGTGGGAGGGAGAGGATCATCTGGGTGGTGGTTTTCAGAGAAAGGGGGGGGGGGTGGTGGTAAGGAAAACATGGTATAGAACATGGGGGGGGGGGGGGGGGAGCAGGAGGGGGAAAAAGGGGGGTGGGTGGGTTTGCAGCTTGAGAGAAACAAGTTTATTCCCTGACATTGAGTCCATAAGGACGCATTACGTATGTTATAACAACAGAGTGCAGAGCACATGACTTTGTTTATGCCGAAATATCTTTACTCAGGTGCATCGGATTCGTTCTGACACAGCGTACTACCAGTTGGGCTTTTCAGTGTCGATTTGTACACATAATCAACGTAAAAATCAAGCGGGGAGCTAGGTCGGGTGGATTGGTCAGACTCGTGCCGAGCAGCTGTCTTGTTGAAATCCAACAGACGTCAAGTTCAAAAGCAATTGAACCATCTCAGGATTTGGTTGATAATTTCTCTAATTCTTTATTTTACATGAAAATGATCACTTACGTGGAATGATTTCGCGCTATTCGCCGCGCCGGCGATTAGAAAAAAACCGAAACCAGAAACGTTCATCAACTTATTGGAGAGTTGACAAACGCGCAAAAAGAGGACAGTGCGCAAAGATATTGGCGTATAACAGCACTTGTCTAAGTCACTCTTATAAACTTCTCCATTCTTAAGACTAGAGCAAAGTCAGCTAGTAAACAACCCTGTTTGATAAAGAGTAAAGAAAGAAACCAAGAAAAATTAAACTTTAGTATTATGTTTCAGCCTTTTTGTCCCCATTTCTTCATTATATAACTTACAAAAAATATACATTTTGTTCTAATCAGTAGGCACAATACCTCATCAATATAAAAGGAAGTAACAGTACACACACACACACACACACACACACACACACCTCTCTCTCTCTCTCTCTCTCTTCTCTCTCTCTCTCTCTCTCTCTCTCTCTCTCTTTCTCTCTCTCACACGGGCGTGTGCACGCGCACGAACGCAAGAACACACAGAGAGAATGGATTGATAAATGATTTATTGAGATAAGGTTACAAGGCCCATTCTCAAGGAGAGGACTCGGTGGGACGGGGGTTGTTCATAGCTATCAAAGATTCAACACATTTAACAAATGTTAGCATACAACATCGCAGAGAGGAAAACCACATCACGGAAGATACTAATTTGAATGTGACTGTCAACACCGTACATTATGCTAGGTGGCTTCAGCAAAACCAAATCAGACTGAGAAAGACCTTCACTTGCATTTTTTTCTGCTGATTATTTCTGTGTACCTCAGCCCTGCGCCTGTCCCTGTTTACCTGTGATGGGCATTTCGATCGGCACACAGCACTGTGGCTTTGGGTTTGTATTACAGGGGGCTGGTCGGTATTCGTAGTCAAGCGTTAGAATCACAACTGTTCGTTTTCTTCTGCCTTCAATTTTAAAAGACGACAGAGCAGAGCTTTTAAAGTAAATGGGAGACCTTCAACCGGCACCGTGGGCAATTCGACAGGCAATGCAGGTAGAAATTTAAAAAAGCCACTAAAACAACGTCTTGCTGGTTGCCAGTCAAGGGAAGCCACTCCCAAAGAGAGAGAGAGAGAGAGAGAGAGAGAGAGAGAGAGAGAGAGAGAGAGAGAAGGAAAAAAAAAAAGAAGAGAATTGAGCTGAAACCAGGAAAGATGTAGGTGCCACCTTTAATTGCATGATCTATCCGGTGAAAAATTTCTAAAACATATGTGCAGTGACACAGCATAGACGGTCTTATTTTCAAGTGTGGTAAACGCATTTGGGTTGATTTTCTCATGGAGCCTAACCATACTGCTTGAGTTTTAACTACATTGATGCGTAAACCGGAGTACTGTCCAAACGTTTCTACTGCATGCACACTTTGTTCAAGAGATTTTTTGTCGCCTATGTTCACTAACTGAGCGTCATCAGCGAACTGAAAATTTTTATGGTCTGTTTCATTAAAAAAGGTTCCCTCGATATCTTTGTTTTCACGAATTATTCTTGTCATTATCTCAGGACACAAAATAAATAAACCAGGGGAGATGGGGTCCCCTTTGTCTACATTGCCGTTGCACAGTCAACCATTCTGTTTCCTGCCCATTATCTGTAACAGCCGACTTTATGCTTTTTTGTAAATGTTTGAATCCACCTTAAACAGTTTTTACAAAACTCAAAGGCTTTTAGAACTTTGTACATAAATTCCCTATTTAAAAAAATCAAATGCCTTTTCAAAATATAAACAAATCAACACCCCTGGTAGGTTTGTAGCAAGTAAGTAGTGAATTAAATCATAAATAAGCCTTACATTATCACCAACATAACGGTAGGCGATTCAAGTGTTCATTTCTTTGATTTATCACACTACTGCTATGTCTCATCAAGATGACTGATCGTCAGCCTCTAAAGCAAATCTATAAAAAGCTCTGTGGTGGACCGTCATGAATTTCTGAAATACCAAAACCCACTAAAACCGCATTGTCAGCGCTCGCAGATAGGTTTGAATGCGTATGCCTATCGGCGGAATATAAGTGGTGAATTCTTTATATATATATATATATATATATATATATATATATATATATATATATATGTTTGAATGCGTATGCCTATCGGCGGAATATAAGTGGTGTAGTCTTTATTTTTGTCCTGGAATATTAGGTGAAAAACATTTATACGCAGGATGCTTATATTCAGTGAACAGGTTCAAAGAGTACCTCAGAGCAAGTTCGTATCTATCAGAATCAGAAGCCATTGAAAGATGACAATTTGTATGCCTTTTTATTGGTTTATCATCTGCAGACTTTGTGTTGCGATGTTTTAGATGTAAGCTTAGTCAATCCTCAGCCAAGATGAGTTTTTGATTCAAGGCTCATGTTAATCAAATAATATACATGCATTGTTTTTACTTACCTAGTTTGACGTCAAAGTATGAAGAGCTCCAGCCTGCTTTTACTCATTTTAACCCCATTAATGATCCATCGAATTTCAGTTCAGGAATATATACATCTACATTCTATATTGGCGACAGAAAATGATCTGTTTGAAAAAAAAAAAAAAAACCACTATGTCATCCTGTTCTCAACACATAGGATTAGTGGAGTAATTAATATTCCTATATGACTGGCTAAGAAAAGTTGAAGAATGGTAGAAATTGTACCCAGGATATTAAGCCATTTCTATGGTCCCTTGGCACAGAGATAGTGTCAAGGACATTTATCCAAACCTTAAGTTTTTTCTTTTTATTTATATACTCTTTTATTTATTTGTTTGTTTATTCATTCATTTACTTCTTTTTGGTTGTTTAGAACAGTGTCGGTGCATGCAGAACAGTGTCGGTGCATGCAGAACAGTGTCGGTGCATGCAGAACAGTGTCGGTGCATGCAGAACAGTGTCGGTGCATGCAGCAAACATGTACCATACATTTTCATGATGCTAAGATTTTCTGGGCCACTTGATAAATGTATGACATACAAATTCTCTATTTCCCTGTATATGTATTTTATATTGTACAGTAATGTTAAAAGATCCATAAGTCACATATTGCGATACAACCGACATCCATGGAAAGAGTTGAAAATACCATGTCCTAAAAAGAACGTAAATGAGAAAACAAATTGAAAATTACAGCCATGGTCAGTGCGGTTGGGAACTGAATGTGACGAGAACACAAGCGGTGCACGTGAAGAGAAAAAAAAAGGAATGTTTTTGGTAATGCACGACCAACCACTAACAAGACTAGTCCATTTTCTCCGGGACTGCTTAATTCAGTCTTCTGTCCCGTATTTTCAACTCATGGCTGACAGTGTCAAGTAGAAATCGGTTCCATGAACGCACATTACTCTGGCATAAAAGGGATTTAAAAACATCCGATCTTTGTTTTATTCGAGATTAAAAGTCAGGTAAAGCATGCCTGTTGAGTATCCAAACGTCCAGAAGCTGACACGTCATGATCTTGTTTCAGAGCTGATGTCCTGCAGCTCAGCCAGTTGTCACACGCACGATTCTCGACGAGTTGTGCGCATCTGCCATTTATGTATAGCCCGAGAGGGTAAACTACACTGAATACTACTCAGCGGTGAAAGTTGACAAATTCGACTGCTAATTTGCACAGATCGAGTATGGCTTTGGAGTCGGTCACGCCTGCTCCGTACATTCTCTATCCGCTTGTTGGTCGGGATTGCAAGTTTAATCTCCCCAGAGGGCAAGAATGTATTTTCTGAACATGTCGATTCGTTTGTAAGACGATCGTAGTTAATGACAGTGTTTTCTTTAAACATTTTCAGTAAAAAATGATCAGACTTTGTAATATTGTGATTGCTTTGGGAAGTGCTCAGTTCAGTATGCTTGTTCGTGTGTTTTCACTGCGTTGTACGGGTTTGATCGTTTCGATTCTACTTTTACTAATCTATCGATACTTTTGATGTTAAGTAGTTGGTAGATTGAGTTATTTATGGTGCTGTTCACTTTGTTGGGAGTTTTCGTCTGAGGTGTTAGTCCGGCTGGCTGAGTGCACTGGAGGGAGTGTTGAGCTGTCCTTCTTTCCCCTCCTGTGGTGTGGCAGTCTTCTTCAAGGCAGGACTCGCCTTTCCTCCCCAGTGCCTTCTTCTTCGACAGCCCGTAGGCCTGCCTACCTCCTGAGCAGCCGTGTCTCCCTGGTGTCTCCACACTGGACAGCTGACCGGTGCTGTACTTTCTCCTGGTGTCTCCACACTGGACAGCTGACCGGTGCTCTACTTTCTGACTTTGTTCCCCGTGCCCAGTCGCAGGTGTGTCACGTGACAGCTGTCTTCTTCTGCGCCTAGTCTCAATAGTGGTATTGTGTGGACTGCCATTAACGCGTCCCAAAATTTAGGTCAGAGTTAATTTTTTTTAATGTGTGTTGTGTGTGCATTTTCTACCCAGTTTCGACAGCAAACACACTGACCAGTGATGTCAAAGACTCAAATAATACTTTTCTTTGAGAATGTTAGAAATCCTTTTTTTGTTGCTGTTTTTATTGTATTGTGTCAAGAGTGATGCTATGAATTCTTTTCCAGCCTAACAGGGAGTGTGAGTGCACACATATGTTGATATAAGCAAATTAGTTTACAATTACATGTTGATGTTGTTGTTCATGTGCTATAAAAATTATTTCCATCTTCTCATTGTCTGTTAAATGTACACCCTCGCTCAATTCCCGCTCGTGCTGTTATGTTGTAGGGTGGTGTGAGTGAGTGAAAGAAAGAACTGATAAAATACACAAACAACTTACACGCCTTCAGACATCCAAGAGACAGATGTAACAGATCCATTTACAAGCACCCTTCACTCCACTCTGTGACACCAGTTGCAGCAGTCGGCCCATGACAACCAGCATCCATGAGAACCGCATGTGATCTCTGTCACTAGAATCACTTTGATCCCCTCATCTCGCTGTTCTGCCCTGATTTCAGTTCGTCTTGCAGTAGTCCCTTTTATCTCTGGACATTTTCGTAGGCATCAAACCAGTGTAATTAAGACGCCTGTTGCCTTTTCGGTTTTGGTATTGATCTTACGTAGTGCTGCTTGAACAATGTCAACTTTTCGTTTTCGTTTTTTGTTTGTTTTTGTTTTATTTTCAGAGCTTTCGAACATTTTGATCATGATGTGGTCTTCAAATGCGCTATGACAGATAGCATAAATAACATTAATAAAGAGTTGTATTGTCACTTTATTATCTTACATTGGTAGCAAGGTATTCAGTGTTCAAGAATAAGACATATGTAGATTATAATGTCATAACAGTTGAATACCCAGCTGGTTTTAAACAAGGCTGCTTTACAAAAAGATCACATCTTTACTTTTTTTGGCTCTAATTCGCAAACAGTTGTCGACTTATTGTAGGTCATACTTGGCGTTTATTGACTTTGAAAAGGCGTTTGATTCTATACATTTATTGTGGCCTATTCTAATTAAAACGGAATTACGGAAAAGCCATTCAAATGTGTCGGAGGAATGTGTGAGATAGTTAAAGCAAGAATCAGGCGTAGCGAAAAGTTATTGATTGTATACATTGTACAAAAGGTGTGAAACAATGGGATGTTTGTAGCCATATTTTGTTTTTCTTATTCATAAACGAATTAGCCAAAGAAATACTACATCACGGAAAATACGGGGCTAGGTTTACAGTGGACTTCAAGGAATCGTTCATTTTATTACTTGCTGACGATGTTGTATGGCTGCATTGCTGTCAGAAACAGTTGCTGATCTGCAAAAGTAACTGAATAATTTGAAAACTTCACCAAAGATATAACAATTTTAAAGTTAATATGGATAAAAGTTATGTTACTGTTTTTCAGAAAGGGGGGGGGCCTACCTGGCAGCGAGAGAAAGTTTGGTATGTTGCGGCATTGCTATGAAAGTTGTCAATGTTATAGTTTGGAATTTTGTTCTAAGCCCATTTAAGTTTTGAAGTTGCATGCAAAGATTTTTTGTAGGAAATAAAAAAAAACATTAGCTCTACCTCTTACGAAAAAATAGTTTATGTTGAACAATAACTCATTAGAGGTCTTTGTTAAAGGTTTTTTTTGCCATGTTTCATCACAGCTTATTGTACGATATGGCTCTGAGTATAGATGGGCCTATGGAGCGTGGTGATTTTTCTTCACTTATTTGGACTGAAACGATTTCTGGTTGTTTACATCAATGACCTAGTGGATGGTGATACTAATAGGTATCAGAATTACAGAAACTCTGCCGTTAGATGCATTCCCTACTGATTTAAGTTACTGCAAATGAGTATTGCTCGACTGTGCTTCATCATTAAACCAAATGGGTAAAAGGAAGTGGGTGACAAATGTACGTCTATGCTTGTGTGAATTTAGTTCGGGTATGTGTAGCATTATCAAGGAATTGGTACAGTAAATTTGTGCAAACTTTACCTCATATAAAGGTCAAAGACTGCAGATGGCTAAAATAGGAACACCATATTCATTCTTGTAGCATGTTGGATATATACAATTAAGTTTCACTTCTACACAGCTAGGTAAAAAGTCTTTTGTTCAACTCGGATACATATCAAAGACTTACTTTGACAAAGTTTAGGTTTGGTCTTTCAGAAATCAAGAAACATAAGTTCCAGTATGAAACTGTTTGCCAAGCTGAACTATCATGTCCATCGTGTGAAGAAGCTGTTGAGGATGGTTACTCTTTGTTCTGAAGTGTCCTTCCCTGAGTAATCTCGGTGTAAAACTAATCCCTAAGAAATATTAAATCTATTCAGGTTTATTTTGCTTTTGCGTATTAATGACATCGAATGTTGAAGGATTAATTCGTAATTTGGCGCTGCGTTTTTAAAGCTTCGCTTAAGGGAGACAATTTTATCTTCAATTTTAGCAATGTTCTGAGGAAAAGAAATCATTTACACGTGAAGAGTAGCTGGTTAAATGATCTACTCATAATTATAGATTGTTATCGCCTCTGTTCACATGGAGCGATGGATATTGTGAGAATAAATGACCTGAATCTCAGTCTGTCTCTTTTCAGTCTGTAGCTTTTTTCTTTTCTTTTTTGGGGGTGGGGGGGGGGGGGGGGGGGGGGGGGGGGGGGGGGGGCGGGGGGGGGGGGGGGCGCACGAAGTGGAATAGATATATGAAGCTTGATTTCAATCTGCATCACTCCGTTTTTCTCCGTGCCCCTAACCCCCATCTCATTTCATCACATCTTATTCTCTCTCTCTCTCTCTCTGTCTGTCTGTCTGTCTGTCTGTCTGTCTGTCTGTCTGTCTCTCTCTCTCTCTCTCTCTCTCTCTCTCATTTGTCACAATTGTCAATATATGAAATAAACGACATGTCTATTTCTTGTGTACCTTTTTTTATTTTTTTATTTTTTTTAATTATTTTTTGTTACCCTGTTTCCTTGTGCATTAGGTTGAGGAATGGTCTGAATAAAGATGCCTTCCAGGAAGAACGACATAGTACACGTTGTAAAGTGACAGCATTATCTGGAATATCAAATATAAAGAATTTCTGTCTAATTATACCCCCCCCCCCCCCCCCATGTTCTCCCTCTTTCTCTTGGTCTCGAGTTGCTTATCTCTATCGCGTTCTCTTTGTCTCTCTTCGCGCAGTTGATAAGCCGCTTGCTCTGAAATATAGATAGCAAGCAGCTCTTTCTGTCAGGTTCTGCTTGTTTTACTCTTTTATCCCAACCACACTCCACCGGTCTGCCTCGGTCCTTTCCAGACTTCTAACGGTGGGAGCCTGCTTATGACTTACGAGGAGAAGTATTGAAAAACAGCTCAAACTGAACTAAACTTGATACGTTATACAGGCTGAAATTTGGGAGGGGGCAGGGGAGGGGGACGGACGATCCTGGTGTGTGTGTGTGTGTGTGTGTGTGTGTGTGTGTGTGTGTGTGTGTGTGTGTGTGTGTGTGTACACAGAGAGAGAGCGAGTGTGTGTCTACAGAGAGAGAGAGAGAGAGAGAGAGAGAGGAGAGAGAGGAGAGAGAGAGAGAGAGAGAGAGAGAGAGAGAGAACTAACGAACGAAATATATTTTTTCTGCCGGGGAAATGAATTTTAAAAAGTGTATGCTTTTTGTCCACCTAACCCTAAAACGAAGAAAGCACATGAAAACATGCGTCAACACACTATGATGATGATGATGATGATGATGATGATCATCATCATCATCATCATTATCATTAGTTCTTCATTGTCATTGTCCTGAATGTTGTTGATCTTAGCAAAATCGGAAATGAAATGAGGCAGGGAACAGCAAACGATAAACAGTAAACAAGTGGGGTATGTTTTGCTCCCATAAGGAAACCTAACACAGAGTAACTCTGTTACTGTTACTCTGTAAAAGTTACTCTGTGTTAGGTTTCCTTATGGGAGCAAAACATACCCCACTTGTTTACTGTTTATCGTTGATCTTGCCTGAAGAACTTGGCCAAACCCGTTCAAAGAGCCTGTGGTTATAAAATCCTACCGAGGTTCGCTTGACTGTTCATCACTGAATGTGACTTGCTGACTGACTTACTAAAATGGCTTGATCTTAAAATGAGTAGTCCGAGCTAAGATTAAGCTAAGCATTCTTACGAACAGTGCTGTGTCACTAGCCGTCCCGCATTTATGGTAGTGCGTGTGTACGTGCGTGTGTGTGTGTGAAAATGAAGCATTGAAAATATGCGCTCGAGAAACGCGAATCTAATCTCTCTCTCTCTCTCTCTCTCTCTCTCTCTCTCTCTCTCTCTCTCTCTCTCTGTCTCTCTCTCTCTCTCTCTCTCTCTCTCTCTCTCTCTCTGTCTGTCTCTGTGTGTGTGTGTGTGTGTGTGTGTGTGTGTGTGTGTGTGTGTGTGTGATCCATAATTACTTGTGTGTGCATTTTTTTCACGTTGTTGCAGACCTGCATAGTGATAAAATGTGCCACTGTGCCAATGTGCTTTTGAGAAAGGACTGGACATGACCCTAGTAATCAATTGGCATGTAAACGTGCAGTGGCTGAATGAATGACTGAAATCACAGAACAAACTACGGGCAAAAAATTCCCAGATATTTTTTCTTGTCGTGGGGACAAGTAAATAAAACAATCTACTTGCCCCCCACCCCCACCCCTCTCCGAATTTCTGCTTGCCCACTTTAAGAAGGGAAACGATTAGTAGAAGTATCTACAGGCAGTGAAGAAAGAAGTCCGAAGACATAATTCAAAATGGCGTTGCCTGCACACCATTGATGAAGGCTTTGAGAACAAGACATCTGGCCCAAGACCTAAGAACAATCATTATTTCGTTATTCATAGAGAATATAAACGGAATGATTTCTCACTATATGTAAGAGTCTATAAGAAAAGAAAATCTAAGAATAAAATTGTCACGCTTCCCCCATTTAAACAGTCATGGACTAAGTTAAATTGATAAGATCTCTCTCTCTCTCTCTCTCTCTCTCTCTCTCTCTCTCTCTCTCTCTTTGAAACGCGAGCGACGTCGAGCCGAGCGGCGCTGGTATCATCTAGACTGACAATACACGAGCAAATTTATGATGCTGCCAAACAGAAAGTCGTACAGTTTGTCCATCAGGCCAAAACCGCATTTTATTCTTCCAAAGTTGCAGCAGCATCCTCGTGTAAAGAACTGTTTAGAACTGTCACTAGCATGTTGGGTAAGGCTGCAAGTGTTGTAATGCCGTCCACTCATGAGCCGTCACAACTTCCTGGTTTGTTTTCTCAGTTTTTCGCCCACAAAATTCAGACAATTCGTAACGCTTTCTCCTCATCCTCAGATACTTCAGACCAGTCTGTTGTTTTTAACGGTACCACGCTCTGTGAGTTTTTGCCAGTGTCCGAGCAGACTGTTCGTAAAATCATCACACAGTCCGCGAAAACATCCTGTGACCTTGACCCCATTCCCACCCCACTCCTCTTTAAACACCTTGACTCTCTCCTTCCTACCATCACCAAAATTCTTAACGAGTCTCTGTCTTCTGGCACAGTTCCCACTGACTTCAAGACCGCCCTTGTTAAACCTCTACTAAAGAAAAGCAGTCTTGATCCCAACGTTCTTAAAAATTACAGACCCATCTCAAATCTTCCTTTCCTATCCAAAATTCTTGAGAAAGTCATTCTTCAACAGCTCTCTGACCATCTGGTCTCAAACAACCTCCTCACACCACATCAGTCAGCCTATCGCCCTGGGCACAGCACGGAGACCACCATCCTTCGCATTCTCAATGCAATGATATCCTAAATTCCTTAGATGAAAACAAAATTTCTGTCCTTCTTTTGCTAGATCTTTCGGCAGCCTTTGACACCATAGACCATGAAATCCTTCTCTCTCGTTTGAAATACACATGTGGCATTAGGGAAACAGCTTTAAATTGGTTTCGTTCTTATCTTCTAGACAGGAAACAGTTCATTCAAGTAGGTGACCACCGTTCTGATGAATCTAACCTCCAGTTTGGCGTACCTCAGGGATCCGTGCTCGGACCTGTCCTCTTTATTTTGTACACCACTCCATTGTCTAATGTTATCCACGGCCATTCCGTTTCACACGAAATGTTTGCGGATGATACTCAGCTGCTCCATTCCTCTGTCATCGATGACTACTCACCCCTTGTTTCTACTCTTCAATCTTGTACTTCTGATATTGAGACCTGGATGTCAGCAAATAAGCTTAAATTAAACTGCGAGAAACTGAAGCCATCCGTTTTTCAAAGCAGTCACATCATGGCCCTGATCCGCTCCCTTCTTCTCTGACATTAGGTTCCAGCACTATCGAATTTTCAAACACTGTTCGTGATCTTGGTGTTCTCCTTGATAGTGACCTCTCAATGAAACAGCATGTCACAAAAACTTGTCAGTTAGCTTACATGGAACTTAAACGAATTGCTGCTATTCGACCCTATCTCACTGAAGACGCCACAAAAACTCTCGTTTCATCCTACATCCTCTCAAGGCTAGATTACTGCAACTGTGTTCTCCTTGGCTGTCCCTCAACTGTCATCCAACCCCTCCAATGTGTACAGAACTCTGCAGCCCGTCTCATTTGCAAATCTCCTAGTACCCAACCCTGCAGCCCTCTCCTGAAAAAGTTGCACTGGCTCCCCGTTGAAGAAAGAATTAAATACAAATGTTGTTGTCTTTGCTTCAAGATTTTCACTGGCGATGCCCCTGCCTATCTTTCCGATCTCCTTCAAGTATATGTCCCATCACGAACGCTCCGCTCCTCCACCGACACCAGGACCTTCCGCTTTCCCAGTTACCGTCCCCATCGTAAACAGCATGGTGAACGAGCTTTTTCATACGCAGCTCCCAAACTCTGGAATAAACTCCCCTATGACTTAAGACATTCTCAAACCTTTTCTTCCTTCAAAACCTCTCTGAAAACCCACCTTTTCAAACAATACTAAGAAGACAGTTATTACCTGATAGTTGATTGACTCTTGTTTGTCTTTGTGGATCGCTAAATAGTTTGTGATTGTTGCGACTGTTGTGTATTGTGTGTCTATGCGTGAGAGTGTGTGTGCGCGTGGGAGAGAATGGGAGAGAACCTTTGTTTTTCATTTTCTGAGTCGTTTTTCAATGCATTTTCTTTACATTTAGCAATTTGTACTTTTTTTTTTCGTTTGCCTTTGTAAAGCGCCTTGTGCCGTGGAAGGCGCTATATAAATCCCCATTATTATTATTATTATTATTATCATCTCTCTCTCTCTCTCGTAACCACACACTTTTCAAGATATGCCCAATTCATACCAACATGCATATAAAAAGAAAGGGACCAAGCGCAATGCCTCGTCTCAGCGAGAAACCAGTATGCAGAGGTTCGCTCTGAGAAAGAAAAACTGAGGTGGAAGTAGGGGGAACAGAGGTATTGGAGGGGTGAAAAAAAAAGAGGGGAAAGATGAGGAGGGAAATGCGATTAACGCGCCTTGAAACTGACAGCTCCGTCGCCATTTTACTGACAGAGCAAAACATGGTTGCCCAACGGTCAAGTGGAGAGGGCGTTTCCCCTTGTCCGCCGTAAGGAGTGGTTGTCCTGAGGGCCGGTATGCAGATACCTCCGATACTTTAACAGTCCGATAGGATCTATCCCACCGAGATCTATCGGTGGGTCAGTTCATCCGATAGCTCGGCATGCATGGACATCCGACAGTGCCTCCAATAACTATCGGGTATCCGTGGCTGCTCTAAGAATAACTTGGCAGGGATTCCCCAACTTCCGCCCTCGCTGCGCATGCGTTCATCAGTTTTTAGCAGCAAAATGGCCGAAGGGAAGAGGGCGCGGAAACCGAATTTCACGGACACTGGGTCAAGCTGCCTTGCCGGTTGGACAGTTCAATTGTCTCTGCAATTGAATCTGTCAGCTGCAGAATGTCTTGTCGCCTGAATCTAATTTTCGAGTACAGTTCGACATCATCGTATCTGTCCAGTGGATGCAGTCTGTCTCGAAAAATACGTTCTCTTTGCAACATTCGACGTCCCCGCATTCTCAGAGCGACAAACGCGGCTGCCATCTTGTCAACATAGATATCGGACCGAAAGATGAGATATCGGAGGGAGGTACCACCTCTAAACTTATAGGGGGACAGGTCTCAAATCGTGGCTTCCTGCATGATAATTTTTTCGCATTATCGAGCTGACTACCGCAATCAGTTCGATAGACGATTTATCGGCCTATCTGCATACCGCCCCTGGTGAATAGGAGAGGTGGGTATTCGAGCTCTGCTAAGTAAGAGAGTAACTAATTGTTTGATTAAGGAACACATTAATTGACTGACTGATTGATTGACAGTGATGCTGTCTAGTGTTACTGAGTGTACAAGAACGTTTTAAGCTTACAACACAACATTCATCACAAATTGAACATGGCGTTAACTTTGCAGTTTCCTTTATTGGACTCAAAGGAGCGTTGACTTTGAATGCTTCATGAACGCACATTACTGCAAAACGTTACAGGCCAACGGGACAAATCTCCTTGACCGATTCATCCGAATAGTTTCGACTTACATGTGCAATTTGAACCAAAAAGGTTGCACTTACAGGTTAATTCCTCATTGCAGCAGTTACTGTTGCAACGATGCCCCCAATTTTTACAACGATTGAAACAATCTGTGATCCCCCTGGACAATGTAGAGCGAGCATGGCGTCTGAAACGGAAAGCAGTAACGGTAGGAGAGGGAAAATGGAGAAGATGAGTTAAAGGGAAAAGAATAACAGTATGCTTTTTTTAAATCTAAAATAACCATAGTCTAAATAGTGTAAATATGAGGCAACATGTTCTACAATTATCATCTTAGATAAATACAATGGAAGGAATGCGAACATGTGAATGGTGGCTGCGTAATCTAATCTTCTGACGAAACAACATGCTGAATCACCTGGAACCAACTATTTTCTCATCTGTCGCACAGACAGAAGATAAAGACAGAATCTGTGCCAGCAGCACAAAGTTAAAAGAATTTGAATGACCACCCCAATTCCACCCCAGACTATGAGTATTGCATGTCTTATCGTTGTAGTGGGGGTAGGGGCTAGGGAAGAAGGATGGTAGAAGAAAGGGCATATAATTAAAGGATAGCGTTTTCAATTAGATGAACACACTCATATCACATGGCAATCGAGATCATAGATACTTAAAGATCTCAACTTGCTGTACGCAAGCATTTGATCCTCGTGTGAATTCTTAAACTTCGAAGATGGAGGGTGGGCAGTTGACTGATGTACTACCCACATGCAAGCATGTTCGTGTCTGTGTGTGTGTTGGAGTCTGTTCGGAGGGTGCATGGCTCCACGGTTGGGGAGGGAGTGGGGGGGGGGGGGGGGGCGTGCTGCGGTAGAGGGGAAGATAGATACGGTAGGTGGAGGTTTGCGCGTGCGCGCACGCACGTGTGTATGTGTGTGTGTGTGTGTGTGTGTTTCCAGATTGCCGCACCATGGCGAAGAGAAGGAGTTGCAGAGATGTGCGACGTCATAGGTAGCATTTCACTCTTCGGCCGCTAAATAATGATTTATCAGTAACGGAGCAATTTTATTTTAACTCTGTGTCAATGCATGAAGGATCTTGTACAGGTGTGGGAGGCTGTGGGCATATGTACCCAGAGGATTTTTCATGTGCGTGTTACTCGTGCACTTAAGTTGTGTTCAACCAAGATTATGAAATACAGCACTTTGTTTTTCTTTCGACAAAATGTATTCAGATTTTGTTCTATCCTCTACGAGACAGACATTTGTCAACCGTGTGCAACGCGGAGTCAAATTTAACCAAGGTTCTGTGACCGACAATGAGTGATAGCACTGAATGTGACACTGACTGGCTTGGGATCATTTTGAATTTTATAAGCCACTTAGAAATAATGATTTAGATGATTAGCTCGGGAAGAGGTTTTGCAGTGCGCCTGTGAAAGAGTGAAGAGAAAAACCTGAAAGTTGGATTCAAAACGAAGTGACTGACGGGGAAAAATGAAGCAAAATTTAGAAAGAGAAGGGGTTGGTGACCACCAAAGACATAGACAAACAAAGTGCAGGACAAAACACAATGCGTTTCGACCTCTTGGGTCTTCTTTAGGCCCAAACAAATAACATTCAAGACAGTGAAAACAAAGAACGATAAACCACTTATCTTCTCATATTCGGCGCAAGATCTAAGTGGCCGCTGGGCGAAACGGAGACCGTCCAGTAGGGGACCATGGGGGCCTAAATAGTAGAAAGGGAGGGGGGGGGGGGGCGGGGCGGAGGGGGGAAGGGGGTCTTTAGGGGGTGGGGGGATGAAACAGTGAGGTTTGTAGTTTGTTTTGTAGAATGGTATGATATATTAGTGACGGTAGTGATCATGGTGGATTGATAATAGTGATCGGGGGTGGGGGTGGGGGGGGGGTGTTAAGAAGTAAAATAAACAAATAAATAATAGTAATTATAATAATGATAATGATAGTAATAACTAAAGAAATAGATACACAAGTAAATGATAAAAACACAAAAAGAAAAAAACAACAACCTTTAATTGGTGGTGAATGTGATAATAGCTATGATGCGTGGGTAGTTGTATGTGGGGGTGTGGGTAATTTTAATGATTGAAAAGGAATGGAAGTGATCAATGGGTGGTAAGCTATCGTTGGGGTAAAAAAAGGAAAATAAAAAAAAAGGGGGGGGGGGGGAGGGCAAAAGGGGAGGGAAAGCTAATATATCTCCGCCCATACGCATGTATGTATGGGGTGGGGGAACGGGAAATTCATGCAGATAGTATTGTTGGAAATGTAAACAACAAAGTTGGATGGTGTTCATTGTGGCAGGTGAAATGATGTGTTGGCATTGATATGATTGCGTTGGTTTGAGAAGAGATAGAAATGATCAATGACAAAGGGGGTATCACGTGTTAGTGAAAAAAACAACAAAAACAAAAAAACAACACACACACACACACACACACACACACACACACACACACACACACACACACCTCACACAAAAGGGGGAGAAAGATATATAAACAGCATTGTGGGTGCATTATGATCAAAATGAGATCACTGTGAGAAGTAAAATAGTGTCGGTATTAGGATACTAGTATAATAATATTGGTTGGAAAGGGAATGAATGGAAATGATCAATGGGAAAAGAGTTGACATGCCAATAATTGCAGTATCACACACACACACACACACACACACACACACACACACACACACACACACACAGAGTCAGGCACACGGAAAGAAAAATGTTAAGTGCCTGTGTAGTTGAAAGATTAAGCGCGAGCGAAGGGAGTTAAATGTGTGAAAAGGAAACGGCGTAGGATTGTCGTTCTTAAGGGCAGTCACTTCCTTTGTTTTAAAATGTGAGATGTGTTAAGAAAAAATGGTAAAAAGCTAAACACACTGGAAGTGAGTGAGGAAGAGATTCGAGCAACAGCGCTGATAGAAGGGAAAAAAAGAGGCCCCCCGACTGTCCGGCCCATTTAATACGACATGATCTTACATGCTAATGCATGTATTTTGCTGGGAAAGTGATTCAGACAGAGTAAGAAATCTGATACCACTTTAAGGAACTAGGGAAAAGTTCCAGTCTTTGTTTTGATTTTATCCATGTCGATGTGAAATTGGGGAATCGAAATTATTTGTAAAAGTGTTTTTGTTGGATTGCTGCTAACTGTGTGCAGTTTAGTCATCATGCTTACTTTGTTTTCTAGCTCGCCGTTATGGTAGCGGTAGCGAGGTAGACGAGGCTGTGTCTGGAGGGAAAGTCGGGGAGCACGGAGCCATACCCCCCTGCCAGAAAGATGTTGGAAGAACAGCCAGAGACAGCCGGAATAGTTGTTTTGCTGTCCAAACGTGAAGAGCGAAGTCGAGATCGCCATAGAATATCCTAGAAACCCAGTGGAAAGGGTAGGTGGAAACCTATGTTGATGTCCCCAGAGACATTTGGGTAATTCAAGGAAGAGGAATGAAGGACGTGATGATTTGTGATGAACGGACCCTAGGAGGATTATAAAGCGAAATATGGCCTGTGAACAACGGAATATAAACCCCACCAGTGCTGTGTATGAAAATGGAGAAAGATAGACACGGGGAAAGAACTTTTTAAAACTGTTCAGCGCCTTGTATTGATGGGTCGGATCAGTTTAATGGATTTGGCGTATCAGCATCGTGTAAGTTTGTTAATCACACCTACAATGGGACCCCCCCCCCCCCCCCCCCCCCCCCCCCCCCCCCAGCTATGGTCTTGTTGGCCCTTTCGACGTTTCGTCTTCAGGACACAGGTATGTGTTGACTCTTGTGGACACAGCTATTTCGGTTTCCGGGAGCTGTTCACTAAAGCACATAGATACTGTGAGTGTGGCGAGGCTTTGTTGACAATATTTTCGAGGTTTGTTTACATCTGAGATACTCACTGTTTGTGGGACTCAGTTTTGTCTGTTTCTGATGAAGAGATCTACCGTCTTTTATCCATTTCCTCTGTCACTCCACACCCTATCATCCGCAGTCCAACGGATGGTGGAGAGGTTTTACGGACTTTAAAGAGGGTGTTGGGGAAAGTCGTCGTGCCGTCCAAAGGATTGGGATCGGTACATTCCTGCAGTACTCTTTGCTTATCGGGAGTTGCCGAATGCCACTTTGGATTTCCCCATTGAACTCCTTTTTGACATTCTCCCGGGCCCCACTTTCTATCTTAGGGGAGAGATGGTCAGGTTTTCCCTGTTTCTTCTGAGGACAGAAATGTATATCAGTATGTGCATGACCTTCACAACAGGATACTTGACAGTTGTGCGCAAGCGCAACAGACAGCGGACACTCAGCACATACTTACAAGACTTACGCGGGACGGGAAAAAAGTTCTTTTCGAAACTCGATGGTTGGTGACAAAGTTCTTGTCTATTGAGTGATGAACAGAAAAGCTTAAAGTGCCTGGAAAGGCCTTTATGGTTCAAGAGAAATGTTCTCTAGTCACTACCGCATTGATATGCATGGCAAGAGCAAGGTTTTCCACATTAACATCTCAATTGTATGTGGTCAAGACAAATGTTGCGATCAATGTCATGGGATCATTCTATTTCATCAGGTATTGGTCTAGTGTCTTGTTTTTCTGATTTTCTACCTGTAGACGGGGTTGTGCCTAGTCAGGTACAGACAGGGTACGTACAGGGAAGTGTGTTATTCCTGGACACTCCAGTCGAGTGTGGTCTTCTGTTCAGTCCTGCTGCATTGGTGTTGTGCGGGATGCAAAGGTGATGGTGTTACCTTACCAACTTTGTCAGTCAAAGGTAGACTTTCATGATGTCAAGGAACCGGATTTGTCTGATACTAAGCGGACACAGTTGTTTAACTGTACTGGAGAGTTCAGTGATGTACTTACAGTACTCCTGGTAAGGCTGATCAGGTTGAACCTCATTCAATACATTGACTACAATGTACCTGTCAGAATCAAACCTACCCATTACCTTTTGCTAAAGGAAATTGTTCAAAAGGGAGATTGAGTCATGCTACGCTTAGTGTTATTGAAGCGTCTTCTTCCCCATACAGTTCTCCAGTGTCCTTGTAGGAAAACCGGGGGGTTCTGTTCGTTTTTGTATAGTTTATCGGGCTCTGAACAAGGTTACGGTTTTTGATTCTGAACCGATCAGAGTTGAGATTTGCTTTGTCAACTTTCTCATGGTCGGTACTTTGTGTAGTGGATCTAGCAAAAGGTTACTGGCAGATTCCGATTTGCCAGAGGATAAGCCTAAGACTGCTTTTCAGACTCCTTTTGGTCTATTTCAATGGACTCGTTTGCCTTTGGGGTTACAGAATCTCCGGGGACTTTTGCTCGATGATGCGTAAGCTGAACTGCATGAGTTTTCCGCATCAGTTTTTTTAATGACATTCTTTTGGCGGCTAAGTTCTGGCAGCAACTTTTCAGTTCCTTGAGGTATTGTTAAGTCGTCTGAGCGTTTGGCTTGACAGCTAGACCTTCAAAGGGGCTTGGCAGGATATCAAGAGTTGAGTTTTTAGGTCATATGATTTTTGTTGGGTAATATTTGGCCTGAGGCAAAGAAGGGTTTAGAAGATTCTTGCTATTGTTTGCCTAAACAAAAAGCGGTTTGTTCTTTTCTGACTCTTTTCGTACTATCGTCGCTATGTTCCTCATTTTCGCTGCATCACTGCCCTCTTACAGATTTGACAAAGGAGATAAGTTCTAAGGTAGTTTTGGTCGAGGATGTCAAAGGTTTGGATGAAGGACAGAGATACTGAATGGTTTTCCTGTTCTGTTACTACCTAACCTCTCTGAGGATTCATCCTACGCACAGAAGCTAGAGCAAAGGCATGGGGCCTTGTTTTTTTGGGAGGACAAAGCAGGAGTTCTTCATCCGGGGCAGTTTGCCAGTAAAAAGTTTCGCAGGCACAGAGAAGTATTCACGATTGACGTGAGTGTTTTGGCTTTGTTTGGGGGCTGGGAAAAATTTTCCAGATTTCTGGCAGGGGGAAACTTTTGTCCTCCAGACGGATCACGTCCACTTATGTTTTTACAAGCGTCAAAGACTAAAAACAACAGACTTTTTCGTTGGCTCTCAGTATCAGGATTCAAATTTTCAGTGCAGCCTATCGCTGGAAGTTCAAATACTTTTGCGGACTTGTTGTCCGTCAGTGAAATCTGTTGTGTTTTGCTGTAGGTTTTGTGTTTTTTCTCAAAATAGTTTACTGTACGGTTGTCTTTTTCTATTCTATGGATGCATTTTTCAGGTTTCTGTTACCTGGTTTTTTGTAAGAAAAGAGATGCAACATATTTTGAATAAACATTGAAAGAGTAATTGTTTAACTTTTTGGGTGGATTGTTTTTTCTGGCATTGGTGTTTTCAAAATGTAAACGAATTTGCTTGTGTACTTGGAATAATGGAGGAATTTTATATGGGATCCATGACAGATGTTCTTATGGTGCTATAGTTCTTTTGCATTTGCACTGTGGGAATTTTGGGGGGTTTTGCCACTGTCTTATTTTGACAAAGTATCTTGAACTTGGCAGATTTGTGTGTCATGCTATGTATAAGATAATCTATTATGAGGGGTATCTTTAATGGTGTGAGTTTTGGTTATTGATGGTGAAGGGAACATGCATTTTTGTGTGGAATGCAACAAAGATTTGACTATGCAGCGGTTTTGGCATGTTCGTAGTTTGGTCACCTTGGTGGTAATATGAATGGGCATACGGGAGTTTTTACCAGCCCACTACATCCTCCACCAAATTACACTCACACTCACACCACCCTTCCCCCAACCATTTCCTCACATTAACTTACAGCTATGTTCCTCTTTTCCTTTTTCCCCCCTCCTTATACTCCCTCCATTCACTATATCTATTCTTTATCCAGATCTCCCTCCCCTCCCCCGCCCCCCATTTTTTTTGTTTTGCTTTGTCTATTTTTTATTTGCTTGTTTTGTTGAATTTTAAACATGTTAACCCCCTTTTTCAGCGACCACTCCATTCCTTCACTGTTTACATGTTGTCCCCCTTCTGTGTATATGTAGGCTTCGTGGCGTGTGCCCCCCCCTCCATGTATATGTTGCTTGTGGGTGTGTGTTGTGGTGTGTGTGTGTGTGGGGTGTGTTTACTGATTGGTCCCGTTTTTGGGTCTTCAACTTCGTTTGGAACAAAGTTTCTCTGCTCTTTGTATTCGTCAAACAAATTTGCGCCTCGAGTTTGGTCACGTAAACCATTTCTTGCAGCATTCTGGTCTTAAACCACGGGTTCATCTGCGGATGCCAACTCTTTTTTGATGTAACGGCGCGTGTTTTTTTTTTTTGGCGAGGAATGTTGGTACCAGAAGGGTAGTGCATCATTGACGTGAGAAAAATTTTAAGTTAAGTGAAATAGGGAAAACAGTTTTCACAAAAAAAGACAGAGAGAATCATAGATCAATAAACTAGAAAACAGGACAGAAATAATGTTGTGGATAACGCACAATGATGACAAACACCAGAAAGAAAAGGGTTTAAATATTACGCCTAAAGACAGATAACAGAATGTAATCTTTTGAAAATTCAAAAGCCATAAAACAACAAACAACGAGAGAGAGAGAGAGAGGAGAGAGAGAGAGAGGGGAGAGAGAGAAGAGAGAGAGAGAGAGAGAGAGAGAGAGAGACGGCAGACAGACAGACAGAGACAGAGAGACAGAACAAAGAGCAAAGAGGGAGAGCACTATAAACGGAAAAATGTGCAAAACATACTACGACAGAATGATAGAATCACACTTACTTCGAATTTTGACTCAAATACACTTCACAGGCATCTGCAAAGACATTTAGACAAAAACAATATTATCTAACAGACAACGAAGATAGTGAGGAACATGGGATTTTGTTTGGGGGGAGAGAGAGAGAGAGGAGAGAGAGAGAGAGAGAGAGAGAGAGAGAGAAGAGAGAGAGAGAGATTCAGATTTAATTTTATTCTGTTAGGCCATAGCCCCTCAGAAAGGGGGTAAAAAAATAGAACAAACTTCTGTAACCAAAGCAAAAATAAAACAAAAATAAAGCAAAGCCACAAAAATAATGTTTCTTTTTTTTATCGTTTAAGCCTTCGAAGCTTAATTTAAATTTTACTGCACACAGTTTTGTTATTTGCAAATGCTTCTACACAGAAACAATAACCAAAGATACACTGATGAAAAATTAACCTATGCTGCGACAAACCTCCGAATCTTTATTGCTTTGCTCAGATATGATGCGAACTACTTTACAGGTGTTTCATTCCTTGATGTCATTAGCATAATTGGCTTAAATAAGCGTGGTTGTCTATAGTATTCTTGCAGATTGAATTCTTGCCGAACATTACTAAGTTCCTGGCAAGAGAAAATGAAATGAACTTCATTACCAAGTGCCTCGTGGCATAGTAGGCAAAGGAGATCATCATCACCGCGTTTGAGAAAAAAAAAAAAAAAAGAGAGAGAGAGAGAGAGAGAGAGAGAGAGAGAGAGAGAGAGAAACAATGCCACGAATTTTGATGTAGGGCTACAGATATACATATGAGGTACACTTGGTATACACACAAACTAGATATAAAGCACAAAAGAAAGGCAACAATCGCTCGTAAAAGGAGACATTAAAGGAAGAACAGAGGAAAGAAAATTCATCATTTGACTAATATGTTTAGACCGAGGCTGGCAACGTCGTTGCTCTTTCTACTTCTGAGCATAACCCCCCAAAACAACAACAACAAAAAACAAACAAACAAAACAAAACAAATCCGCCCCCCCCCCCCCCCCCTAAAAAACCATGAACACGGCAAAGTCCCTGGTAACTGTAGTCTCTATATAGTTTTCATTTTGCAACAAACTGGTAACAAAGGGTTTATAGCATTTCCCCGCGCCTTTTTAAAGAATCGTTTATTTCTTTGACCGTCATGTACTGGACAAACTATTAGCATGTGAAATTATTCTCCCAATCTGTTGTAAAACACGTTTTTTTTTCCCAAAGATCTTGCTATATTGTTTTAAGCTTACTTATTCCCAAACGAAAGTTCACGAAAGATAATATAAATTTAGTAATTGTAGTTTCAGACAGGTACTTTTTATGTTTGCATAAAGATATAAATGAGTGATATGCTTCATAACGATAGGTGCTATTTAGTTTTCCAGCCAAGTCTTGCTTAAAACAATTGACCATGCGCTGCTTAATTGACATTATGAAATTGTTCACAACCTTAACCGCACCGTTCATCCAAATTTCAGAAATTCAATAAACATGTAAGCACCATTTTACTGAACATGTCATATTTTTCAGATGATCGTTGAAATTATTGTCATTGTTCGTCTTTTTTGTTCTCATTTTCTTTCTTTTGAACTTTCAATAAAGGCACCTGACTTGATTTAAACCAGTATTGTAATGCACAAAGCGAACTATCAATATATACCTGATGTCTTGCAATCTCACCACAGACCATTGAATCTGCGTTTTTGTGCTTACTCTGAGAAGTCTTTGCCAAGCAAATAGGGTGGACTGGTTCGATGGGTTTGAAACGAATAATTTCTCATCATCCAGGATATACGAGATGGGGATTATTTGTGAATGAAAAAGCTAAATGTAGGCTTCTCTTCATATTAACCAGATTCCAAATTGTTCTCAGAATTTTGACAACCATTCCCTTTGCTTTTTGTAGATATTCTTCTAACGTAGAAACAAAAATAACTTGGCAGACAACAAAACCTCTAAATATTCCTAACAGTTAGCAACGTCAACTGTTAGAATACATTTTTGTCTGCTTTAGCTTGATGACCTCTCATATAATAAATTATGAATTTCGTTTTGATCAAATTTTCATTCAAAGAATTTCTGAACTTTTCATGATTATATCATTGATGTAAACCAGCTGATGTTGATGACAACAAAACAGTATCATCTGCGGACAACAAAGGAACAAATTTGTGGATGCCTGTCAGAAACTGGAAACCACGTCTTCCATTTCTGTTTACCTCATCAGCAACTTCAATTATCAAAAGAGAATACAGCAAGGGAGATGTGAAGTCGCCTTGTTTTATGCCAGCCGGGATGAAAAGACGGGCAAGGAACCCATCTAATGCATGAATTAAGTATATAATACCTCCCCGTCTTACTGCAGACCATTTTGGTGAATGTTTTCATTTTCTGAAGTTTTTTCCACATACCATTTCGATCAACTCGGTCAAAAGCTCTAATAACATATACTCAGTGAGGCAATGTACGGCTTACTCTTTTCGGTACCATGTAAACAACTTTGAATCAAACTGCAAACAGTAAACCTCTGGTCGACCTCGAATATTTGTTTTCTAGAACCAGCCTGCTCGCTCGAAATATTACTATCTCTTCTGGCCCGATCATACAATCGTGTATATGTTTTGCGGGTTCTAGTTACTATAGAATTTTTACCTATAACTCCAAAAATCCTTTATCAAAAGAAAATGAAAGTTTTAGGGCTGAATGTCAGATGATTTTTGTTATCTAAGGATTTCCTCATGCCCCCCCCCCCCCTCCCGCATGCACATATCACACTGGGGTGGGGGTGAGGGTGCTATTATATGTGAAAATAAGGATAGAGAGGGGAGCATGTGAGTGGGTGAGTGAGGGGAGATGTATATATACTGTTAATGGGCTCAACGTTTAGATTTAAATCTGCTGGGGGAGCCATGATAATATATGGTGTGTGTGTGTGTGTGTGTGTGTTGTGTGTGTGTGTGTGTGTGTGTGTGTGTGTGTGTTTGTTGGTTGGGCGTGTGTGGTTGGGTGGGTGGGAGTGTGCATATACATGACTGTGTGTGTGTGTGTGTGTAAAAATGGGTCGGGGCGGATTTCTTCAATTGTGTGTATTTGTGTTGCAGATTTCTGACGAAGCCTAAATAAAAGGCGAAAAGTTAAAAAGACATGAAGAGTGTGTGGTTGCTGTGCCTGCTTTTATTTTTGTATTTTGTGACTGGCCAGTTTCTGGATCCGCAGTGCACCCACACATCACTGAGTGGTGTCCAGCATATTGTAGGGTTATATATATATATATATATATATATATATATATATATATATATATATACCCAACAACAATTTTGCCGCCAATATGAGAAGATTAGCGGTTGCTCGTTCTTCGTTTTCATTGTCCTAAATGTTTTGCTTGTCTTTTTTTTTGTCCGAAGAAGACTCAAGAGGTCGAAACGCATTGTGTTTTGTCCTGTAATAGGTTTGTCTGTATTGTCTGGCGGAATTAATACCGTTTTTCTTTTTGAAATTTCTATAAAGTTAAATACCCCATATAGTGAGATAGAATAGAAAGGCATGGGCATTTACCACACCCTCCTATGTCCCTTGCTTTATTGTGATCGTCACTTTTGTCCCAGTTCTGTGCTACGGCGTGCTGGGATCATACAGTCTTTCATGGGCGAAAGACAACAGTTGAAGCTTATGTATAAGCCCCACAGAGAGGAGATGTAGATGAAGAGACAGGTGGCAAAGAGGGGTGGGGATGATAGGGGTAAAAGTGAGGTGCGGGTAGGGAGAAAAGAGGGGTGGGAGTGGAGGGTATTCAGAAGGGGTGGGAGACGGGTTGTATGGGGGAAGTAGGATTTGAGGCATAGGAATTTCACCTTCATTTCCACAGGTGACCGCGTCCAGGAGCAAGAGGAAGACGACGGAGAAAACGAATTTCACTTTCATCTTGGACAAGTGCGTGCGAGTCAGTTCTGAAACAATCCAGGGAAACAGTTATATTGTTCACAGCTTTCTATGTACATTTCATTTATCACGAAAAGAGGATATATCTTTTACCAAAACCAACATTTCCATCGTCGACTATTAAGTCAACAGAAGTTCATTAAAATTCATCATTTGATATCCACATTTGGCAGAAAAATGTTGGCTTTGGAAGCAGTCTTCAAGGCAGAAATGCGCCTTACTTGCTGTCAAAAAAGGTCCCATGGATAAGTCTGTCAGGCAACGTATCATATGTTCGTGGCATAACTCTCGTTCCTGCTACAGTCCCTGAATTAAATAAGAGCTTAAGGCCTGAACAGACAGTTGGTGAAATAAGTACGTCAACCTCTATGGACCCCTTCTCCATCTGTGCCCTACTGGTGTTTTGTCATATCCTTAATTTAGCAAGATATTTAACCAAAATCATCATGTACACTCCTACATCTTGTAGCTTAGCAGATGTGGTGTAAGTGTACATGGACTGGTCCACATCGGGTAATAATGGCCCCTTGAGAAACCAAATCGAACGTCCTGCATGAGATGAAAGTTGAAACAGCCAATGGCACATTAAACTGCATGTCTCAAGTTCAATGGCTGGGCTCATAGGTTATTCGCATTCAGTATGTTGGCATTTGCATCCTGTTACAATGTTCTGAATGCCATTACACTGGCCAATATCAAAACTGTGATGAATGCAGTACGGCTAAGAACCATTGGAAAAAAACACAGAATTGTAAGTTTCATTGATTCATCTTGACCTAGGATTTACCTTATAACTGCTGCTGCAAAACAGATAAAACAAACGGAATATTGTTTTCCACATAAAACGTATTGTCGAAAATGCTATTCTCATACAACTTATTCAGTAATAGCATTAGGTGGTAATGGGTGCTTGCATAGTGAAAAATGTCCTAAACAGAACAGTCCTCTTTGTGCTTTACATAAAAGTAGTGCTGGCAAACTATGTATGAATATCTTTAAAGCAATATTTCACAACCACATATGCACACAATAAAGTAACAACAAGAACAACAAAAACGGCTCCTTCACAGGTCGAAAGAAACATTCACACCACATGTCTAGATTTGAATGTTAGTAAGACGAAGTATGGCACTGGGCAGGTCTTTAGACCTGCATGGGTAGATAGGCGACCCCACCCTCCATGAGTCTCCCAACCATGGGAAAATGGGTCCTGTTGCCTTGCAGGCTGCCTTGGGAAAGGCAAAGGCTACGGGAGTAAACCCCTAACGAAACATCCGCAGTGGATCCCCTAAGACGGCTTGGTGGTGAACTCCGTCATCACTCCGGCAGCTCCTGCAGTCCAGTCGTGGTCAAGATGTTATGCCCTGCATCCCTCTTGGCAATAGCGGCTCGGGCCGAGAAGGGGGTCGAGTGCTCGGGCAACCCATGGCCTCCATATACTTCTTTGCCCAGGATTCATCGACTCCACCTCTCCATTCTGCTTTCCCAAGTCCTGGGGCGACAAGCGAGTGGCGACGGTGGCAGGTGGGAGATGACACCGGAGGCTGCTAGTCACGGACCTGCACTCAGGCGGTCACGGCAGGATGGTCGTCACGCTACTCACCAGAGCGAGAGTAGGTTTCGGCAGCCACCTTGGCAACGGAGCAGCCCTATTCAGGGATAGCACTGCTCCCCCCTCATGGGGAGGGGCCTAGAAACAGTGGCCTAAAGAAATCTCGCCTCATCCCATCCTGTCAGCATACCGCAGCTGACCGGACATCTAACAACGCGGTCGAAATCATTCAAAAAGATCTGCCACAAAGAACAAGCGCACTTTATTTGTTGGAGCCTGGAACATCCGGACTCTAATGGACACCAGGAGGAGCGATAGACCAGAGCGTCGAACAGCACTTGTGGGCCAAGAACTGAAACGTTACAAAGTTGATATTGCTACACTTAGCAAGACGCGCCTGGCAGACACTGAAGAAATCACAGAAGAAGGAGCTGGATACACCTTCTACTGGACAGGAAGGCCCCTGGAGGATAAAAGAGAAGCAGGAGTGGGCTTTGCCATCCGCACCTCGCTGGTCAAGAACCTGGAGTCTCTCCCAAAGGGAATTGGTGATCGTCTGATGACTATGAGATTGCCTCTCCAAGGAAGGCAGCACCTGACACTCATCAGTTGTACGCCCCCACCATGACCTACACCCAAGAACAGAAGGAACTGTTCTACCAGAGCCTCACAAGCTTGCTACGTAGTATCCCAAAGGATGGCAAGCTTTTACTTCTTGGGTACTTCCAACGATCGTGTGGGCAGGGACTCCCAGTCTTGACCGAATATCATCGGACCACATGGAATGGGACAGGAGAACTCAAATGGCCAGCTGCTTCTTACACTCTGCGCCGAGTTTGGTTTGACCGTCACCAACACACTGTTCCAGCTGCCGGACATCCACAAGGTCACCTGGATGCACCCTTGCTCTAGACACTGGCACTTGATCGACTATGTGATCACTAGGCGGCGTGACATCCAGGATGTCCATCTCACAAGAGCAATGAGTGAAGCGGACTGCTGGACTGACCACCTGCTGCTCAGGTGTAAGCTCTCCTTCTCCAACGCTAGCACCCACAGACGCCATCAAGAAGAAGCTGGATGTCCAGAAACTGAATGATCTAGTGACAAGGGAAACGTTCGTGACTGACCTTGCAAGCCAGCTCAATAGTTTAACAGATGAAGCTGACTTAGAAAAGGGCTGGGTAAACTTCAGAAACGCAGTCTACGACACTGCCAGGCTGTCTCTTGGGCACCCAAAGAGGAAACACTAGGACTGGTTCGACAGCAACAACACGGAGATCGGCCAACTGCTACAGAAGAAGCACGAAGCCCACACAAGCTGGCTCAATGACAAGGGATCAACAGCCAAGCATGATCGTCTCAAGCATCTCAGAGGCAAGGTCCAGGCTGAGCTGAGACAGATGGAGGACAAATGGTGGAAAGAGAAGGCTGCAGAGTTACAACAGTACGCTGATGAGCACAACTCCAAGAAGTTCATTGCAGGCCTGAAGACTGTGTATGATCCCTCCTCCAACGCCATGGCGCCTGTACGGACAGCGGGTGTCACTCTGCTTACTAAGAAGAGTGATATTTTATAGCGGTGATGTGACCACTTCAGCCAGCTTCTGAATAGACCATCTCAGATCGATCAGCAAGCGATCTGGGACATACCCCAACGTCCAGTTTTGACATTGCTTGACAACCCACCGACTAAGGAGGAAATCAAGCAGCTCCAAATCGGAAAAGCACCGGACCCTGATGGCATTTCCCTGAGATCTTCAAGGCTGGTGGAGAGGCCATGGTCGACAAGCTAACTGAACTGATGCAGCAGTTCTGGGGTGAGAAAGCAATACCACAAGATTTCAAGGATGCCAACATCATCCACCTGTACAAGAACAAGGGCGACAGAGCATCGTGCGACAACCTCAGAGGCATCTCACTATTGAGCATAGCATAAAAGATTATGGCCCGGGTCATCCTGAATCGCATCATACACCACTTGCTGGACGATGTCATTTCTGAGAGCCAGTGTGGCTTCAGGAGCAACATGGGGACAATCGACATGATCTTCGCTGTTCGCCAGCTGCAATAGAAGTGCCGGGAACAGAATCAGAATCTCTACATCCTCTTTGCGAACCTGACAAAGGCTTTCGATACCGGCAGTCGCGAGGGTCTGTGGGCTGTGCTGTCCAAACTTGGCTGCCCACCAAAGTTTGTCAAGATTATACGATCCTTCCATGACAGCATGATGGCTCGCTTAGTGGAAAACGGCACTGTGTCTGACCCCTTCCCCGTGTCCAGCGGAGTGAAGCAGGGATGTGTCCTGGCACCAACCCTTTTCAGCCTCATGTTCGCCACAATGCTGTTCTCTGCGCTCTCCATTACCAACGCGGCAATCACTGTCCGCTACAGATGTGATGGCCGCTTTTTCGACTTAAGGCGCCTGAAGGCCAGAAAAAAAGTTCTTGAGGCCCTTGTGAGAGACTTACTGTTTGCCGATGACTGTGCACTCGCAGCACTCAATGAACCAGACCTGCAAGAGCTTGCCAGTTGCCTGCCTGCAGCAGCAAAGGCCTATGGCTTGACGATCAGCCTACGGAAGACAGAAGTGATGCTCCAACCAGCACCCGGCCTCTCTCCTCCAGAACCAAAGATCATGATCGAGGACACGACCCTGAACAATGTTGACAGTTTCACCTACTTTAGGAGCTGCTTGTCTTTATCGTGTGGCTTGGATAAAGAAGTGTCGAACAGACTGGTAAAAGCAGGAGCTTCCTCCGGCAGGCTTTGGAACAAAGTGTGGGAGATCGTGGCAATACCAAGTACCAAGCTGGCAGTCTACAGAGCAGTCGCTGTCACCTCGCTGTCACGGCTGTGAGACCTGGACACTATATAGTAAACAACTGAAGACTTTGGATCAGCTCCACATGGGCATCTCCTGTGAGGACAGGATTTCCAACACAGAAGTGCTTCGCAGAGCAAAGATGCCTGGTATTGAGGAGCTGATTATGAAAGCGCAGTTGAGGTGGGTTGGGCATGTGGTACGAATTGGTGACACGCGACTTCCAAAAATGATCTTCTTCTCTGAGCTGGCAGCTGGAACAAGGAACACTGGGCGGCCACTCAAACGCTTCAAGGGCTGCCTGAAAGTATCACTGGCGGCCTGTGGCATCCCGCTTCAGGGCTGGGAAACACTTGCCACAGACCGCAGTGCCTGGCGACTTGCTGTCCATAGAGTAAATAGCTACGAAGAGTTACACGCCCGGCTTCAGAACGGCCTCACCCTTTCTTTTCGACCTGCGGACTGGCATCTCTTGCAAAAGGGGGTGTGGACAAGACAGCAGTGCCAGAGTCCAGAGACTTTCAGGTGTGACCGAACGCTTCTTTGACCAACCGATTTCGTGAACAGAGAACACCATAATGGACATTTCTGTGTGTGTGTGTATAAGATTAACATGAAACAGTACATTGTATTTGTCATTCACAACACTAAAAGCAAAAGAAATGCTGGACGTTTTGAACGCAGGATGTTCAGAGCCGCTGTAAAAGCAGCATGCCCGGGCCAGTCTACTTACACGCGAAGGGGGGTTTTTACTGACAGCCTTGTAAAAAAAAATGTCATTAATTTGTTGAGTAGATAATTATGTCATTTGTTCATATATTTGTCTAACTTGTTCAAAAGGAAGTGCTTTAAGTTTGTACCTGCATATTGGACATACATTAGAAGATTAGATTGAATACTTTAATAATCTTTCTGTCAAAGGAGTGGTGGCGTTCCTCATAGATTCATAGTTACGCATTCCGTTTTGTTGTCATAGATGTACTTGCTGCTTTATTTGTAATATGTTCTAAATATATACAAATACGTCTGTATGTATGTTTCTCCGAGGTGACAAGGATGTTGACAGGAAAAGCTGCGCGCGCGCACGCGCACGTGTTTGTTTGTATGTGTGTGTGTGTGTGTATGTGTGTGTGTGTGTGTGTGTGTGTGTGTGTGTGTGTGTGTGTGTGGTCTAATGACAGGTAGATAGGTTTGAAGAATAATCTTTCAATTTGATAAAAATCTAGATTCAAAGTGACAAGATTTATCGATAAATCACGTTGGTGCTGTTCGGACAAGTGGATACAGATTACAATGTTTTGTGAGACTGCGTGAAATATACGGAAGCTTGAAATCATCAGTAACAAAAACACATCTTACATTCAGATCCATCAATGCTTTAGAAATTTTTTGATCTTGTGTGTTATTGTGTTTTTGATTGAAACTACAAGTTAATAATACATTTCGCGTTCCCTTTTCCCTCTCTCCCATGAAAACAAAATATATTAGTCGTTGACGAAAAAAACAAGAAATGAATTTTCATTATTATCTGATTTCTGTCATCGGTTATATTTTGGTGATGCACTTCATTACAAATTTAAAATGGTATCAAGAGGAAACTGATCACAGTAAATTGAACAAGGAAACTGAAAACGAGGGAAATATAACTGGGAACTGAGTTGTAAAAAAAAAAAAAAAAAAAAAAGCTTCGAAGAGAAGCATTTGAAGGAATTGCACCAGAAGCGCCAAGCCCGCAAAGAGAGGAGACCTGACCCAATGACAGCTGTCGCATGCCCAGAGTGCGGACGTATCTGTGCGTCCAGCTTTGGCTTGCGCTCACACACGCAGAGTCACTGACGTCTTCACGTCGACCACGACGGACATCCATGATGATGATGATGATGATGAAGACGAAGGAGATGATAAATGATTTTCGAAGAAACCAGCTCCTGTCCCTCCCTCAGTTGTATATAAAAAAAAAAAAACCAAAGTGGAACGTGTAAGTGAATATAAGTATCTGGGTACTATTTTAGATGAAAGTTGAATTTTCATGCAAATACTCAATTCATCTACAAGAAATGCCATTCTAGAATATACTGTCTTCAGAAACTTCGGTCTTTCGCTGTTAAAGAGGACATCTTGAATATGTTTTATTGTTGTTTTGTAGAATCAGTGTTGTCTTTCGGCTTTTTATGCTGTTTTGGAAATCTTAGTGTGAAAAAGAAAAACATTTTAAACAGAGTGGTGAATACATGTGGAAGATTATAAGCAAAAAATCAAGAACAGCTAGATAATTGTATGAACGTCGTGTCAGACAAAAAGCTGTGAACATTGCTGCCATCAGTTCTCATCGTCTTTCAAAAAGCTACAACGCTCTACCCTTAATACCAAGATTCCAAATTCCAAAATTGAAGAAAAACAGAACCAAAAACAGTTTCATTCCCAGTTCCATCAAACACCTGAATCATAACTGAAGTTTCAATAATATCCAGTTTTGAAAGCTTGTTAGTGTGTGTGTGTGTGTGTGTGGGGTGTGTGTGTGTGTGTGTGTGTGTGTGTGTGTGTGTTCGTGTGTGCGTGTGCGCGCGCGCGCGTGCGCGAGTGTACATTATTCTGTGTGTGCGAGCGGGTGGGTGTGATTCGTGATTGTCGATTTGTTCTTTTTATGGCCACTCTCAATTTCTCTGTGGAGATAATAAAGTGTACTCGACTTGACTTGACATATTGCATCTAGCAAATACTTTCACTCAAAAGCTCGGTAACAATGAGCCACATCTCTTTTCCCTGTAATCATAGCAGAAATAAAAACCAAAAGAGAAAGGAAGAGTTAGGCAGAGAAAGTTCTAGTCATTGTAAAGCTTGAAGAGAGATGTTTTTACTGCTCTTTTGAATCAGTCGAGAGAAGGGGAATACTGCTCTTTTGAATCAGTCGAGAGAAGGGGAATAACGTATTTGATTTGGAAGAAAATTTAAAACTTGTGGTGAGCGGAATGAAAAGGACCGATGACCAGAAAGACGTGGTCCGAAGCTTTGTAGGTCTGAAGTTCTGCTGTCAGAAGAAGATCGGTGACCCAGACATGGAATAGAGTGAGACAGGAGCTCAGTCATGCATGCAGGAGACAGACCGATATATAATTTACAGTACAGCTGCGAGTTTATTAATCTATTCTAGCTTGATTAAGGAGCCAGTGGCGTTTTGAAAAATAGGCTTGGCATGATCACGCATCTGTGCCCAGAGAACTGATATGGCAGCGGAGTTCTCAACATGCTACTGTTTAGATAAAATGTTTCTTGCTGTTTTATGATCATAGTGCGATGACATCAATAACCTACAATTTAAGAAGAACTAGTCAGCTCCTGCTAGACAGCTGGAAGAAAAATGTTCATAGAGCGCTTCCAAATGAAAAATAAGTTTTCACATACCTTCCTTGGTCAAACGTGGCTTTTTTTCTGTTCGAAGTTATCAGGATTCGACGTTAGGTATGTTGTGCAAGCTAATGTGCATGGGCCATTTATATCTGCCGATCATAAGTGGTGACTACTTCATATCAGCTGACACGTAGACATATCTTGATTTTCATTGGCTGAAAAAGTAATCGTTGGCCACCGCAGCACGAGGCTTGTCAAGCCGGTGGCGCGCCATACTTGGCTGACACGCCGCGCGTGCGAAGGTAAAGCGGCTCAGGTCTGTTTCAGCTGGGCGCTCTGTCTCTTACCATTGACTTTTCTGCCTCACACCCCCACCCCAACCTCCTTTTCCCTCTTCCCCCTCCGGCCTCTTCATAATTTTTAGAATATAATCAGGGACTGGTAAAATATTCCAACGTGAGGATAGGAAAGTGTTCTCAACACCTGTACTGTAGTAAGTATTATCTACCTGAAGGAAAGAAAGGAATGATTTAAATCTGGGAGATAATTGTTCTTGCTGTCAGTTTCTCTTTCAGTACATGAGCATTTTTGCTATGTATGTGACGAGAGCTTGTAAGTCGACAAGGCAACAATAAAATGGCAACCAAATTTGAAGTGTGAGGCATGGAAACGAAATCCACGTCCATACATCAACGATATTAAATGAAGAATACGACATTTCTTTAATGTGGATCAGCACATGAAATATATCAGGACCAGACTTGGTTTGGGTGTATCAGACATTCCTGTGGTTTATTCTGGTGATTGAGATTACAGTAGCAGAAATTTCATTCAATGTGTGTGTCAAGAATCTAAAGGAATTGCGTTACGTTCTTCTTTGTATTGTCTATATGTTTAGGAAATCTGACAAAATTTTTTATTCCGTCTGAACGTTATCAAAATCCACGTGGTCTAAAGTTTCCAGTGCGTTATATGTCCACTTGGTTTTGTTTGTTTGTTTGTTTGCTTCTTTGTGTTGATCTCGTTTCTAATCGCAGGATGGACTTAGTTCACAGTATATTCGGCAAGGACGTTGTCAACGTTGGCCACAAACAAACACAATGACGCACAGCGGAAGAAACGTTCGAAAGTGCCAACCATAAAATCGGCGGGAAGGCTACCCTATACGCTCATAGTTACGTTCAATATTTGACATAGTATGTTTGGGTTGAAATGGTTAAAAGTTTTCTTGTTCGCTAAAATGAAAGCAGTATCGGCGTTTGAGAGGAACCATACTTTCGGTGAATACAAGTGCGCGCGCGCAGGCGTGTGTGCGTGCGTGTGTGTGTGTGTGTGTGTGTGTGTGTGTGTGTGTGCGCGCGCGTGCGTGTGCATGTGTGTCTCTGTGAGTGTGTTTGTGTGTGTGAGTGTGTGTGTGTGTGTGTGTGTGTGTGTGTGTGTGTGCGCGTGCGCGTGCGGTCGCACGCGCGCGCGCGCGCGCGTGTGTGTGTGTGTGTGTGTGTGTGTGTGTTGGTACAATCCATGTTCGGGGCTCGTATTGCCAGTATTTGTGAATGTAGATCCTCTAACACTGCTGTGTTTCACTAGTTATACAAAACCAGAGACAGAATCCGGAATTCTTTTTCTGTTACTAGTACTGGTCAGTGATAATACGTTTTGTGAGGGTGACCCTATAGAATTTCTTTCTGACCTGAAAAATCCATGACAGGACTGTGGGGTAATTGTATTTGGGACTGTACCCGCTCTTTCGGGAAATTCTGTGCTAGAACTGTCCTGTTCTGTCATTCTCTGAGACTCTGGTTGGCATTTTCATTTGCTGTTGTCTGGAGGAGGGGCGGAGAAAAAAAAACAACCCAGGAAACTAAAGCAGTCATGAGGAAATATAGAGCCACATGAAAACAGAATGATTGAAAATGGACACCGCATCCTCCCCCTCACACACACACACACACATGCACGTGCGCGCGTGTGTGCGTTCACACACACACACACACACACACACACACACACACACACACACACACACACACACACACACACGCACGCACGCACGCACGCACGCACGCACACACATCAGCGCGCGCGCACACACATATCCTTTCTGTGCTTCTCTCCTAGTCCCGTTTCAGACATAAAATGTAAACAAGATGCAAAGCATATAAACGTACTCCCAGTTTTTCCTGAATACGCGTGAGATATTCCATAAAGAGGAAAAACCGTCTTGGGCTGGTGTAACCGTTAGTAATGGCTATTCTGGTAAACATCGGCTATCGTCTGTGACCTAAAATGAACATACTTACAAATTTTCAGAAAGATCGGCCAAAAACTTTCTGAGATTTTCCATAAAGAAGAAAACCATTATGGCCGTTAGTAACGGCTCTAACTGTAAACTAAAACATCGGGCATCATCCGTGACCCATAATGAACATATCTACAAATTTTCAGAAATATCGGCCACGTACTTTCTGAGATATTTCATAAAGAAGAAAAAAACCCTTACTGGTCGTTACAGCCGTTAGTAACGGCTATAACGGTAAACGAAAACATCGGGCATCATCTGTAACCCATAGTGAACATACCTGCTAATGTTCACAAAGATCGACCAAGTACTTTCTGAGATATTCCATAAAAAATAAAAAAAACGTTACAGGCCGTTACAGCCGTTAGTATTGCTATAACGGTAAACTAAAACATCAGGCATCATCCTTGATCCATAATGAACAAACCTGCTAATTTTCACAAAGATCAGCCAAATACTTTCTGAGATATTCCATAAAGAAGAAAAAGCGTTACAGGTCGTTACAGACGTTAGTAACGGCTGTAACGGCAAACTAAAACATCGGGCATCATCCGTGACCTATGATGAACATACCTAAAATTTTCAGAAAGATCGCCTAGTGCTTTCGAATACCCAAAAGAAGAAAAACGTTACAGGCCGTTCAGCCGTTAGTAACGGCTATAATGGTAAACAAAAACATCGGGCATTATTCGTACCCAAATGAACAAATGTAAAATTTTCGAAAGACGGCCTATCGTTTGAAAAATTCATAAAGAAAAAAACCCTTTACAGGCGTTACACCCGTTTGTAAGGGCTATAAGGGGGAAAACTAAAACTCGGCATCATCCGTGACCCATAAAGAACATCCGCTAATTTCAAAAAGATGGGCCAATTTTCTGAGATATTCCAAAAAGAAGAAAAGCGTTACAGCCGTTACAGCCGTTAGTAACGGCTGTAAGGGAAATAAAACATGGGGCTCTCTGTGCCCATAAAACTTTTCACAAATTTTCGGGAAGATCGGCCCAAAGTATTTTTTAAAAAATTTCAAAAAAGAAAAAAACCGTTGCTATAAGGGTAAACGAAAACATGGGGCATCACGTAACCCAATGAACATACCTCAAATGTTCAAAAAGATCGACCAAGTACTTTCGAATTTTTTTCCAAAAAAAATAAAAAAAACGTTCCGGCCTTTTACAGCCTTAGTATTGCTATAACGGTAAACAAAACACGGCATCACCCTTTGATCCAAAATGAACAAACCTGCTAATTTTTCAAAAAAACAGCCAAATACTTTCGGATTTTCCCCATAAAGAAAAAAAGCGTTACAGGTCTTTACAACTTAGAAAACGGCTGTAACGGCAAACTAAACAGGGGCATCACCGTACCTATGATGAACTACCTAAAATTTTTCAAAAAGAGGGCCAAGGTTTTCTAATTTTTCCAAAAGAAAAAACGTTACGGGCCTTTACGCCTTTTAGTAACGGCTATAAGGGAAAACTAAAACACAGCATTATTCGTGACCCATAATGAACATACCTCAAATTTTCAAAGATGGGCCAAGTACTTTTTAATATTTTCTAAAAAGAAGAAAAACCGTTACAGGCTGTTACAGCCGTTAGTAACGGCTGTAAGGGGGTAAAAAAAACACGGCATCACCGGACCCATAATGAACATCCCGCTTTTTTCAAAAAAGATGGGCCAAAGTATTTTCTGAAATTCCATAAAGAAAAAAAGCGTTACAGGCTAACGGCGACGGAAAACTAAAACTCGGACATCCTTGCCCCATAAGAACATCCCGACAAATTTCAAAAAGATTGACCCATTTTTTTGTCGGACGGTGGAACCTTTTTGACCATGGACACACAGACAGACACACCACAGACAGACACATATTTTCGTTCCTTTTCTAAAAACCCCCTGCTTTAAGAACGGGAGTACAAGAAAAAAAAAACGCCCCCCTTTTTCTTCGCCCTTCCAAACGTGTGGGCGATGACTAAAGTTAAATTTCTTCACTGTTTCACAGACCGACATTCGGATTCAGCTCACCTATTTAGCACAGTGGATCTGGAAAAAAAGAACGGAAAAGAAAAAAAAAAAAAAAAAGAAAGAAAAAGAAAATGAAAGACTCTGTCGATTTTAAATAATCAACTTTAACTAAAATTTTTACATTTGAAACCAACACAGTAAAGGGTTCACTGTAAGAAAAAAAAATACGGGGGAAAAAATCTTTTCTTTGGGAAACCCCACCCCCCGAAGTGATTTGAAACAAACCCCTTTTTGTTGAACCAAAACCACATTTTTCAGTTTTTACTGACAACGTCAATATAAAAAAATTTAGGGGAAAACTGGCTATTTGTTTTTACAGAGGGTGTTATACACACACAAAAAAAAGCACACCTATAAAGATAATACAGCTAAATATTTTACTTTTAGAGGGGAAAGTTACAAAACATTAAATTTTTCCCCCGTTTAAAGATGACTCTTTTTCCACAAAAGTTTATTATGTCAATGAGTGATGGGAGCTCAAAGAAATTCCCAAAAAGTTTTTAAACATGAAAATAGAAATAATAACAAAAAAAATAATGAAGAGAAAGTAATTAATAACAAAAAAATGAATAGACAGAGTTTTAGGAGTAAATTGAAAATGATCAATACTGATGGATGGGGACGTTGTCTAGGGGAGATCAACACCATCTCTCTCTCTCTCACACACCCAAAAACACACCACACACACACACACAACACACACACACACACACACACACACCCACATACACAACGCGCGCGCGCGCGACACACACCACACACACACCACAAAACACCACACCCACACACACACACACACACCCACAACACCAACACACGCAGCAAAGCACGCACCACGCAGGCACGCAGCACGCACGCACGCCGCACGCCACACACACACACACACCAGCACGCGCGCCACACCCTATCCCTCGTGCTTTTCTCCTTGTCCCGTTTTTAACATAAACTGTAAAACAAAAACATTCTCCCTTTCCTCGCCCTTCCCAAAAGTGTAGGCATACTCAAGTTAAATTTTTTCACTTTTTAACATGACCCACATTCGGATTCAGCTCACCTACCATCATAGTGGGATCTGAAGGGGGGAAAAAAAAAAAAAAAAAAAGGAAAAAAAAAAAAAAATTTAAAGACTATGTGATTTTAAAAATAATCAAATTTTTTTACAAGATTTACACATTGAAACCACAGGCAAAAGCGCACTGTACATGCAATGAAAAAAACGAGAAAAAAAAGTTGTCTTTGGAATCCCCCCCCCCCCCTTTGATTGAAACAAACCCTTTATGTGAACCAAGAACCCCATTTTTTATTTACTGATTGATCGTCAGATATAATTTTTTTTGCGGAACACGGCTATTTTTTGACAGAAGGGTGTTATACACCACTATACGCACAAAGCTAAAAGAAAACAGCTAAAAATTTTTCTTTTAAGGGGAAAGATTACAAAACATTAAATTTTTCTACCGTTTAAAAAAATAAACCTTTTTCCCAAAATTTTTTGTATGTACAATGTAGCGATGGGAAAAGCTTCAAAAAAAATTCCCCAAACTTTTTTAATCAAAAAAAAAAAGAGAAAAATAATAATAACAATAAGTAGAAAAAACTCGTGGGGGAAACGGGGCAGCAGAGAGCCCCCAGAAGAGAAGCCCCCTTCAATCAAGGTTTTTGGCCCTTTTCTCCCGACACTCTAGGGGGGTTGGGGCCCCCCCGGTCATGACCCGGATGTCCCTCTGCTGCCCCCCCCCCCCCCCCCCTTTTTTTCCCCATCTTGGGACGAGCAATGGCTGGGATTCGAACCCATGACCCATGACTCGCACTTTAACCACTGAGCCACAGGGACACCTGATATCTGTAGGGAAATTAAGCCTTATGAAGTTCACTTTTGTTCCTCCTTGACCAGATCCAGCTTGAACACCTCTCTGCCGCTTCTGCCATTGCTTTCAGGGCTCTGGTTTTTTCCTTCCCTGCAACTGAGAGCTGTTTCATGAGGCTGTATGCAGACGTTCCTACAAATCCCTAGCTTCAATTTCTGCAGTGAGGACTTTGACCTGATAGCCTTCTCTCCTCAGGCTGTTTGCCAGATCAGCATACTTTTCAGTCTTGTAGATTTGAGCTGCCTCCATTCTGTTCTCATATGGCACTGTGAGCTCGATCATGATCAGCTGCTTGGTTGACTTAGAGTGGACTACTATGTCTGGTCTCATGCCACTCTTGCTGATGATCTCTGGGTGACTCTTCCATTCTGGGAGGTCTGCAGTGCACTCCCAGTCATCTGCCCCATCCAGCAGACTCTGCCTGCATGTTTCGAGTGGCACTGTTGTTCTTGGCCATGATTTGCTGCCTCCTGCCGTGAAGAATGTTGCGGGTGCTTTTGGAGTCCTGATTCTCCCTTTTGTGGTGTTGGTACTAGCCCAGACTACTTGTACAATTTCTTTGAGCACTTGGTTGTGCCTCCATGTGTACCTTCCTTGAGCCAGGGCTACTTTACATGAGCTTAGAACATGCTCCACTGTTTGTTTTTCATGGCAGAGGGGGCATGCAGGATCGTCTGTTTTCCCCACTTCACCAGGTTTGCATTTGAGGGCAGAAAGGTCATATGCAGATCTGAGAATGAAGCTGATCCTGAGAGGGGCCATGTGCCAAATGTCATTCCAAGTTAGACTTCTTTGGAGTGCATTCTCCCACGTTGTCCATTGCCCTTGCTGGCTCTGCTGGACTGCGTTTTGGAGTCTTTTTGGTCTTCTTCTTTTCTCATCTCCTGAATCAGCATGTCTCTTTTGGCTTTTCCTTTGGCCTTTGACCACCATTCAGTTTTGGTCACCCCCAGTCCTTGTCTGTTGGTCTGTGTGTGTCCTGTTATTTCTCTGATCTTGAGACTTTCTTTTGCAGAATCCATCGCCTCTTGAACTTTCCATTTTTCTGCCTGTCTTCAGCTGGGGCTTGATTGCTTCTACCACCTTGTTCCCTGAGTCCTCCAGCATGCTTTGAAGTCTGATCTTCCCTGCTTTGTATTCCTCCAGGATGGATTTCAGTGGTAGTTTGAGCGTTGCTTGGCGACAGTACAGCGCGATGTCAGTCAGACAAGGGTGGGACACCAAGCC
>CM031604.1:29893878-29896378 GCA_018398815.1 Conus ventricosus
CACACACACACACACACAAACTACAAAGCATAGATTGTAAAGCCTATAAATTAGCCCTTGGGGCACCATCTCATGCTTCAAATTTAGGGACTTATAAGGAAGCGGGTGTTCTACCACTTGATAACCACAGACAAGTTTGTGCGTCAAAGATGTATTAAAATCATCTGCATATGATACCTTTAGTAAAAAAGAAGTAAATCAGGACTCGCAACATGATTTTGTTAAAAGAGCAAAATATATACATTCTCTACAACCAATAAATACATATGTCTCGGATATGATTAACTCTGCAGATTTAAAAGATAAAGAGGTTGCCATGAAGCCTTCTTTCTCGCCAGTTCCATCATGGGAACAAGTTAAACCTAATTTTGATATAGACCATATAGATAAAGAACAAAGATCAATCACCGAATATATTAAAAAATTTGATAAATTTACACATGGAGAGTCATTATAATGATCATAATTAAAGTATATACAGACGGATCTGTCCTCGAAATGGCAAGACAGGGGCAGCATTTGTAATTCCTTCACTAAACATAGTGAAACAGTATCATATCGGTGATCATTACTCCATTTTACTGCTGAATTGGTAGCAATATTTAAAGGCGGTGCAGCATACATAGATCTTCCAACAAACTGGCCCAAACGTAAGTGTTATTATGTGTCGATTCGAAATCTGCACTACAAGCTATCAAAAAGTCAAAATATTAAAACGCGTCTCGAAATGATACTAGAAATAAAACATGCAATACATCAGTTATCAACTAAAAACATCAGTATCACTTTTATTGGGTACCTTCACATTATGGGATATATTATAATGAAGTGGTTGACCGAGCAGCTAAAAGAGCAGCGCGTAATGTTGAAGGAACAACACTATCACACACACAATGCTTGTCTTTGGAATCCCACCCCCCTAAGTGATTGAAACAAACCCTTAATGTTGAACCAAGAACCACATTTTCAGTTTTACTGACATGATCGTCAGATATAATTTTTTTTTAGGGAACACTGGCTATTTGTTTGACAGAGAGATGTTATACACACACATATAATCACACGCTATAAGGATAATACAGCTGAAATATTTTACTTTTAGAGGGAATGATTACAAAATCATTAAATTTTCCACCGTTTAAAGATAGACTCTTCTTCCACAAAAGGTTATGTATGTACAATGTAGTCGATGGAGTAGCTTCAAAGAAAATTACCCAAAACGTTGTAATCAGTGAAAATAGATAATAATAATAACAATAATAATAATAATGAAGATGATAGTAATAATAATAACAACAACAATGATATAGTACAGAGTTGAGGAGTAAATTGAAAATGATCAATGACTGATGGATGGTGATCGTTGTCATAGGTGAGATCAACACTATCTCTCTCTCTCTCTCTCACACACACACACACACACACACACACACACCACACACACACACACACACACCACACACACACACACACACACACACACATACATACACATACGCGCGCGCGCGCGATCACACACACACACACACACACACACACACACACACACACACACACACCACACACACACACACACACAACACACTAACACGCACGCACGCACGCACGCACGCACGCACGCACGCACGCACGCACGCGCACACACACACACACACACACACCACACAAACTACAAAGTATAGATTGTAAAGCCTATAAATTAGCCCTTGGGTACCATCTCATGCTTCAAATTTAGGGACTTATAAGGAAGCGGGTGTTCTACCACTTGATAACCACAGAAAAGTTTGTGCGTCAAAATATGTATTAAAATCATCTGCATATGATACCTTTAGTAGAAAAGAAGTAAATCTGGACTCGCAACATGATTTTGTTAAAAGAGCAAAATATATACATTCTCTACAACCAATAAATACATATGTCTCGGATATGATTAACTCTGCAGATTTAAAAGATAAAGAGGTTGCCATGAAGCCTTCTTTCTCGCCAGTTCCATCATGGGAACAAGTTAAACCTAATTTTGATATAGACCATATAGATATGAACAAAGATCAATCACCGAATATATTAAAAAACTTTGATTAATTTACACATGGAGAGTCATTATAATGATCATATTAAAGTATATACAGACGGATCTGTCCTCGAGAATGGCAAGACAGGGCAGCATTTGTAATTCCTTCACTAAACATAGTGAAACAGTATCATATCGGTGATCATTACTCCATTTTTACTGCTGAATTGGTAGCAATATTAAAGGCGGTGCAGCATATCATAGATCTTCCAACAAACTGGCCCAAACGTAAAGTGTTATTATGTGTCGATTCGAAATCTGCACTACAAGCTATCAAATGTCAAAATATTAAAACGCGTCTCGAAATGATACTAAAATAAAACATGCAATACATCAGTTATCAACTAAAAACATCAGTATCACTTTTTATTGGGTACCTTCACATTATGGGATATATTATAATGAAGTGGTTGACCGAGCAGCTAAAAG
>CM031604.1:29903878-29916378 GCA_018398815.1 Conus ventricosus
CGGGTCAAAAGGCAAAGCGTGAGCGAACTAAATGCAGTGGCTCTGAGTGTGCCGGCGCCGCCGGTACGTGTGTGTGTGTGTGTGTGTGTTGGTGGAAGATATTGCTGACTGGTGTTGAAGTGGTCTGACTTACCCTTATGCTCAGGAAAAGATGAGAGCAGGTGGGAGATTCACGTGGAGGTGGCGTGCAAAATCAGATGTAGGGAAAAGAAATAAATGTAAAAAAATGAATAAAAATAAAGAAAAATAGAATAAAAATAAAATAAATTTAAGGTGCTGTAACTTCTGTGTAAAGGGTAGTTGGGGTATGGTGGTGGTGTGTGTATGTGGTTGTGTATGTATGTGTGTGTGATGGTCGAAGATATTGCCGACTGTGTTGAAGTGGTGAGTATGTATACTTGTGTTACTGTTGGATGTTGATTCCTTGGGCTGTAGCGTACCAAGTTTGGCAATGAGATGGGACTCTTGTGCTGTACGTTCAAACCTATCACTTGGACTGCCAAAGTGCCAAGACTATCAGATGGTTGATGCTGTGTTGGGGTGGTTGAAATGTAGGCAGTGGGTTTTGGTCAGTGGTGGTGAATTTCAGCCAAGTGTTCAGAGATGTCTTGTTTCATTTTCCGCCCCCAGTCACTCTGTTTTGAAACTTCACTGACGAGGTCAGGGCGACTTGATGCATTTGAAGGTGTAAAGCTGTTAAAGCAGACTTGGAATCTGACAAAATCAGTATTCTTCCTGGTAAAACTTGCATATCAAGAATGAAATTGATAGCTTTCATGACAGCAAATAACTCAGCAGTGAAGATAGAACAACCTTTGTAATATGAAATCTTTTTTTGCAATGTTAAGAGAAGGTAGCATGAAAGCAGCACCAACTTCGAAAGCACTCAAAACTGAACAATCAGTGAAAATAATGCAGATAAGATTCATATTCAGTGTAAATCAATTCTTTAACAAGAGAAGCAAGCAAAAGCGGATTCTCATTTTTAGTAGCATTACCATAGGAATAGATAATATCTGCTTGCTTCATCAACCAAATGAGGAAAGGCGTATTTGGTCATTTTAACAATGTTGGCAAGAGAAAAGTCGCATGTATGTAAAGAGGAGACATATAACCAGATAATGAAATATATGCTGCTTTATCCGTATCTCTCTAGAAATGTAGGTGCTTTCATCAAGTTCAGAAGTAACTGAGCTAGGGACAATTCTTGCTCGTGCTGAGTATAGCTACAAGCACAGAGCATCCTATGTTCACTTAAAGGGAAAACGTCTGCCTCTCTGTAAGTCATATTAATGGATGCCCATCTTGGAAGCCCCAAAGCAATTTAAGTGCTAAGGAATCAATACAGTTAACTCATGTAAATCTGTCTTTGGTGCAGTACAAAATACTTCATGACCATAACTTACTATCGAGCGAACTGTCCCCAAGGCAACAGGATAAGATTACATCCATAATTTATTAGAAGGATTCCAGTTAAGACTCACAGTAACGCTTTTTCTTGCCTTTTCCACGAGATTATATATACAAATATATATATATATATATATATATATAATATATATATATATATATATATATATATATATATATGTTTACACCAAAAATAATTGATAGTGAAAAACAACGCCTAGAATATCATTTGCTTACTTGGGAAAATGAAAGAATCATCTATTTTCACTTTATAGCGTCCCTACTTTCAAAATCGATATTTTCTTTGTAAATATAATAAAAACCGATTTGTCAATTGATACGTTAAAACCGTTTGAATTCAAATAATCAACGAGTTTACTGACTGCAAATTGAAACTGTTCAACAATATCATTACGCTTGATTTTTTGTTGTTGTTGTTGTTGTTGTAAAACTACAATATACAATTTTCCACATTGCAATATTATCTGCATACCTAGCTAAAGTTGCCCCTTGTTGTGTCAGTCTGCTTAATGTCATAAAGCATCAATGAAAGAGGACTGTAGAATTACACTTCCTTGCGGGACACCCCATGTTAACATATCTTCTACTTGACAGCACACCATCAGTTTCACTTGTAGCGTTCTCCCAGATAAACATAATTGTAAAAACATATGGAAACGACCTTTAATCCCAATTTCATGTGCCTTTGACAATATTGAAATGCCAAACAGAATCGTAGGCTCTATGAAATATTTAAAAAAACAACAACAACGTTGCTAACCCCTCTGTCACCACGAGCGACTAGTCGCCAATGCCCACGAGCTTGAGACGAGCCAGGACGGCCTGGGATGTGTCTTGGCCCGTCCCTGCATGTCCGGCAGGTCACTGAAACTGAACGGGAAATTCTGTTTTTCAGTCACAGACTAGTCGCAGCGGTCGATTTTATTTTATCTCGAGAGATAAAATTTCTCCCCCTCCGGCGACAAAGATGCAACTAAATTGTATTGCCCGTCCCGGTGTAATACGAGAAATTTACTCCCCGCCAAATTACTCCGGAGTAAAAACCGCGTACGCAGAATTTTACAGGGAGTAAATTTCGCGTACGAGATTTTTACTCCCTTAACCACGCCAGATTTGCTCCCTCCACGCAAAATTTGACACGCAGAATTTTACTGGGAGTAATAAGCGCGTACAAATTTTACTCCCCAAACTTAAATTACCTCCTTTTGAAGTGCTGGTACTATTTAAAGTCTAGCCTATAGCGTATTACTGGGAGTAAAAAGCGCGTACGACAAATTTTACTCCCCAAACTTAAATTACCTCCCTTTTGAAGTTCTGGTACTATTTAAAGTCTAGCCTATAGCGTATTACTGGGAGTAAAAAGCGCGTACGACAACTTTTACTCCCCAAACTGAAGTTACCTACCTTTGAAGTGCTAACACTATGAAAAGTCTAGCTAATAGCGTATTACTGGAGTAAAAAAGCGCATACGACAGATTTTAGTCCACAAACTTAAATTACCATCCTTGAAGTACTAATACTATGAACACTAACGAGCACATTTAGGCGATTGTGTAAAGAGGCTATTAAAAAAAAGGACCAAATCGAAAAACACTAACAGATAACATATATCCATATTTGGCTGTATAGCAAATAGAGCTGCAGATTGTCTCTCTGTCCTCTCTCACGCTCTCGCTCTACATATGTGTGTGTGTGTGTGTGTGTGTGTGTGTGTGTGTGTGTGTGTGTGGTGGTGTGGTGTGTGTGTGTTCGTGTGTGTGTGTGTGTGGTGTGTGTGTGTGTGTTCGTGTGTGTGTGTGTGTGTGTGTTGTGTGTGTGTGTGTGTGTGTGTGTGTGGTGCACGCACGTGTGTCATCTTTTCATACAGAAAGAGTAATGATGCAAAGATGGAAAATACAGAGACATATAACCATGATATGTAAGAAGACAAGAAGAATAAATGGATTCACTGTCAAACGGTTACCTGAAACACACACACACACACACACACACACACACACACACACACAAACACACACACACACACACACACACACACACACACACACACACACACACACACACACACACACACACACACACACACACACACACACGCGCGCGCGCGCGCGCGCGCACGCACACTAAGTTTTAGAGATTTGAATCTGTTTATTAAAAACAAAGTTTCACTTGTAAATAATTACTTAACATAAAAACTCTAAATTATAGTGATTTGAAACCGATTTTTAAAAAAAAGACAAGCTAAGCAGAAACACAGAAAGTAAATTCACTTGTAAACAGTTACATGGACAAAAAAAAACATCAACAAAAAAAAAACAACTCTATAAATCATATTGATTTGAAGCTGTACATTAAAAAATAACAAACACAAGTATAACAGGCTAATAACCAGAAACTGTCATTAATCACCCGCGAGTTTACGATTATGATTATTGTTTTTGTAGTGTGTGTGTGTGTGTGTGTGTGTGTGTGTGTGTGTGTGTGTGTGTGTGTGTGTGTGTGTGCGCGCGCGCGCCGTTCTGAGTCTAAATGTGAAACATTGTTTACTTCCTGTCATCTCTGTTGCGCTTCTTGAACCGCACACCTTGTTCCAAAGCAAATGAACTGGCTTGCCGTCTAAAGTTCTTTTTCCTTCCTCTGTCTTGAGCAAGCCCGTCGGGATCTCTTCCAAATGCGAGCAATTCACGCACATGTTTAAAATCGACGTGCTGATAACCAGCCATACTGCCACAGCATTTTAGCTTACAGGGTGACAACTCTTTTGTACCACAATCATAAGAGTGATTTCCCTTGACATACTTCTTCCTTCTATTTAATACACCTTTTTAAATAATAAACGACACTAGGGCCTACCCACCATCATTCTTGTTGCATATTCAGTCTAAAAAGAAAGGGGAGTAAATTCCGCGTGGGGAGTAAAAACGGCGTGTGTGCAGGGAGTACTTTTCGCGTAAAGGGAGTAAAATCGGCGTACGCGGTTTTTACTCGGGAGTAAATTCCGCGTGGGGAGTAATTTCCTCGTGTTACACCGGCTTGTCCCAGCTAGTTAGACGAGGCCTGTCACACGAGGTGCGATCGCTCGTGGCCCGTCATAGACAGGAAACGGCGGACGCAAGCACACCGCGTGTGTGTCTGGCTGTGCCACGCAGTGGAAAAATAGGAAGGGCTTGTTGGTCGCAGAGTAGTTGCAGATTTGTGGTCTCACTGTCGCACGTTTGGTCTGACGTTTGTCCCAGGTCCAAAGTCTGCGACTAAAAAATCCTAATTTTAGATTTAGTTGCACCTTAGTCGCGCTTCGTGTGACAGAGGGGTAAAGTGGAGTGTCGCTTAGCCAAGGCTTTTTTAATGTGTGAAGCTAGAAGACTACATGATCAGTGACATCTCTTCCTTTTCTGAAACCAGCTTGAAATATTGGCAAAATCACATTCTTTTCAAGGAAATGTTCTGATCTGAATTTCATTATCTTCTCAAAAGTTTTTCAATGTGAGGAGTCAAAGAAATGGGTCGAAAATTATACGATTTTCTTTTTGATTTTCCTTGTTTATGGATACGTATAACTGTTGCTTTCTCCCAAGCCATTAGCAGCTTTCCATAATTCCAGCATAACTGCAAAAACTCTTATATCTAAAAAAAAGCATTGTTGAAAATGCTTTATCATGTTGTAAGAAATGGGATCAAATCCTGTCGTAATTTTACCTGATTTTAGACGACGAAGTGAATACAAAAGCTCTTCCATTGTTAGATTTTCATTAATATATAACGTGTTGTTGTCATTGTCGTGTGATTCAATGTTTCTCCCTTCGTTTTCAATAGGTCTTCTTCGTTCTTGCTGTTCTTTAGATAGTTGCTCAGTCTGACTCATTGCTGCGAAAGTGTCAGCAAATAATTCAATTTTCTCCGCATATGTTTTATATACATTTTATCGTTTTTGATCAAGACAGGATCTGGGAGATTAAAAGAACATTGAGATTTTCTTATTTCTTTTTAAAGTAAAGCGCTGTAGCCGGTCGTTTTATCCGACCCGGCCGTTTTGATTACTAAATTTTTGTAATATTGCTGCTTTGCAAAAGCAACAACTTTGTTACTATAGGTGTTAGCTTTTTTGTATTCAGCGTGTAACTGTTCCACTCTACTTTTAGGCTGCCTATGACGGCTTATCATCCAGCTTTTGAAGGCCTTAGTTTTCGTACTCATGGCGACTTCACACGTGGTATTCCACCATGGGTTTGATGCTTTCTTTGGATGATTCTTTGACTTTTGGGATTGCAAAATTTTGCAGCTTAAGTATAAGTTTTCTTAATTCAAAATAACAATTTTCCAATTCTTCCTCTAACACTGTATTTGATTGAAATTTAGAAAAGACGAACCTGCTGTCAACATTTGACTGAAAAATGCCAAATTAGACTTATCATCATTATATTTAGTACATCCAGAATTGTAGATTGTTTTTCCAGGGCTCACTAGAAGTTGGATTTCAATAGGGAGATGATCACTGCCTAACGGTATTTGATGAACCTGCTAAGTACACAAAAAGTTTATGTCTGGGCAAACTAAAGATAAGTCTATCGATGAGCAACTTTGATCTGATCGATCAGCAATGCTTGTTACTGTCACCGATCGGCGGTACTAAATCAGCCGTCCATGTGTTTGGAGTAATGGTAGTTCAGAAATAGAGAGCGTGTGCGCGTGTGCATATGTGTATATGTGTGTGTGCGAGCGTGCGTGTGTAAGATTTGGGGTTTTGGTTAAGGTGGAAGGTTAGGCTAGGAGGGGGCTGGGGAAATAAGATATACAATATTCTTGAGTTCCAATCTTGACTTGTTGAAGGGATGGAAGCGGGAGGTTGGTTTCGTTCCCGATTGTTACCCTTTTGTTACTTTGGTTCTACACCAGAGAAGGCGGGGCAGGATATCGGCTGTTGTTGGTGTTGTCAAGTCTGTGAGTTGTGGTAAATTGTCGTGTGTTGCACGAGCAACAACTAGTCCGTTGGTCCGGCGTGTCAGCTCTGCGGAGGGATACGCTGCCCTGACCAATCGCTGTTTTGTGTTGTGAGTAGAGTTCGCTTGATTCTGACCAGGGCGGAATGCGTTGGGGTAGCTTCACTTCGGTCCCTGGTGTTCGTCAGAGTGGACGTACTCCTTGTAGGTGCGGCGGCAGCGCCGTTAGGTTTTGAGGAGTGACTTCGAGTCATAGTTAGTGCCAGGTCCTCGTGGGGTTTGGGTGCCCTTGGCCTGTGCCGAGTCGGGTCGTCTTTGTTGGCAGCCACTTCAGCCAGTTGCAGAACTGGTGTGGTTGAACGTCTGTTTGTCCAGGTTGGTGAGTTGTTAGGTTCATGGTGGTGTTGTTCGTCATGTTGTCTTGTATTATGGCGAGTTGTACTGTAGTTGTCTCATGTTATGTTTAGTTGTATTATGTTTGTTGCGTATACTGGTTGTCTGGTATGCTGTCGTCTTGGTTCTGTGATTGAAACTTCTTGTCAGCCGGTTTGTGTTGTTACCTCTTTTCTGTATATTCTGTAATTAGTGTACATAGTGGTTCCTGAGTTCGATTGTCATGTAACAGTTTGGCTAGACAATGTGGGTTCGATACAATAACCGTTGATGGACGGTGATGTAGATATTGGTTGTGATTAGTTCATGTTAATTTCAGGGGGTCAGTAAGAAGGTAATACGAGGTTTCATTTTGTTGAGGATCATAGTGTGAGTCAGGTGCAGATGTGTCTGCGTGAACCATAAAGGATTGTACTCAATTTCAGTTGTAAATAGTAGTAGTTCGTTGAAATTGATTAACGATTTCGGAGTTGACCTGCACAGTATTGGAATCGGTTAACTGTGCAGTAGGGCCAAGGCTGATTTGTGGTCGAGTGGTTTATACTGGAGTACGGTCGTGACTATTCAACTTATATTGGTGTCTTCTCACTTTCGTTACGAGCTTTGGTTCTCGACGCGGGTGTCGTGCGCGTGCAGATTGTATCTGTGACGTACGTATTTGGTACAGGACAGTGAGTCCATATGGTTAGAAGTGGTTTTGATCTTTTTTAAGTAAATGACAGTCGTCATACATGCAGGGATGTACGTGTTTGTGACAGAATAGGGTTGGAGAAAGGTATCTTAGGTTGTAGGGAGACAGTCCCATTATGAATTTTAGTAGTCGGAAAGAAGGGTGAGGTAAAGTTTAAGGCGGGTAGCTCAGCAGTTGATAGGGTAAAAACGGAGGATGTGCAGCATGTAATATTGTATGAAGTATGGTTGTATTGGCATAACAAGGATTAACCACTGGGTTATCTGACAAGAGATGACATGAGAGTAGGGTGCTGGATGGAAATTTTGGCGAACAAATCATGTTGTGTTGATATATGATTATAATTGACAGTGTAAAGAGGGGTAAGAATGTGAAGGATTGTGGCTGCGAGCCGATTCTCTTGTATGAACATGCTAGAACTGTGAACCGCTAAAAATTGATAAGTTTTTTTTTGTTTGTTTTTGAAAGATGTGTATTACTACTGATTATAGTAGGAGACATCTCCTGGTGAAGTCGCCCACTTACTAAACTACTTAGCATTTCCTAGGAATGGCCATGGATCTGCGTTGGATCGCTTAAGATTTGTTTCTTTCTCCGAGATTTGGGTGCGATTCATAATTCCATATGCAATAGCGTGGATTGGCTCAGAGAGAATATTGTTTTACTGCTATTGTAAGGGTTGGCAGGAAATGGATCTGATAACCCCAAAGCGAGTAACGTGTTGGGGGGTGTAATCGAAATTCAAGGGTCACTCTCATGCCCGAGTGGGAAGTAGGCAAGGGAGATGGAGGATTAAAGCTTTACCAAGTAGCCTATGGGCCTTGATGACTCGGGTAGTAGCAACATTACAGTAGTGGCCTACAGTTGTGTCAGCAGGTATCCTGTACCGTCCTGAGACTGGGGCCAGTCTACTGCCGCGTGCCGGCAGGTGAGCGGCGGTTTCCCGTTGCCTGTTGCTTTCCCGGGAGGGAGACCATCCGGGCCGTCTGCCGTCTGTGAGGCAGCTCTCCTCCTGCTACCGGGGTTCTTCCGGGAGTTATCCAGCCACCTGTTGCTCTTCCCTGTTCGGCGTCCTGTGAGAGGGCGCTGCACCAGACCTTCCCTTACCCTCAGTGTCCGGCGGGGCCTTCAGAGGAGGAGGCGTCCTTCGAGCCCCGGACTCGTCGAGAGGGCGTCTGGTGTGTGTGTGCGTTAGGTGTCGTACCCAGCGCGGGGGAGGAGTCAGACTGTGAGGAGCCACGGTCGCCGCGGGTGTAGAGTCTTCGGGGAGTCGGACTGTGGGGAGCCACGGTCAGCGCCGGGGTGCAGAGTCTTCCGGGAGGTGTCAGCCTGTGAGGGGCCAAGGACAGCGCCGAGGACTGGAGCTTTCCGGGCCAAGATGGGTTGTCCCATGCTTGTGGTAGAAGGGGTGTAGCGTTAGGCAGTAGGGTTAGGGGTGTTAGCTACTGCCTCCTTTTGGAACGTAGTGGCCAGCACGGTGTAGGGTACTTGTCGGTGCCTCCCTTAGGGACGCAGTGATCGGTGCGGTAGTGGTCCCGGGTCAAAAGAGAAGGGTGGGTCCTGGGGAGAGGCGTGGGTGGTAGTAGTTTAGAGATTAGAGTCCCTTGGGTTGGTCCTTGTCCCTAGTAGTTAGCCACTACGTGTACGGGCTATCTCTGCGTCCCTAGGTCGCAGTGATATACCGCAACTGGTGATTTAGCATAGGTTAAGGTTCTCAGGGTCGTAGCAGGGTAGTTGTGGGTCAGTAAAGAAGTGGATACCGGTGTGTGGGTGTGGATGGACGTGAGTGGTGGCGCCATAGTGTGTGTGTGTGAAATAAAGAAGTGCGCATGATTGTAAAGCTGTGTTAGTGTGCTGTGTTGTCTGCTTTAGTGTGTAATAGGCGTGGGTAGGGGTGGTAGGGCCGTCCGGCTTAGCGACCGTGACAGTTACAGAGCCGTCATTTTGAATGATTTTAATTGGCGCTGATTATTGTACTGACAAGACATTCGTTGTTGTTAACAATATTATTGGGATTTTCGGACCACTGTCCGTGGTGGGAATTAAAATCGCCCAAAACAACCCATTTTCTAGAGCAGTCTAAATCCATTATCCAGTCAGCTTCACCTTTAGACACTCCATCTGGATAATCACAGTTAAAAACGTTGAAGTATTTACCACTAACCTTCATTTCTACACACACACACATACACACATACACACACACACTCACACACACTCGCACACACTCGCACACACACTCTCACACACACACACACACACCACACACACACACACACACACACACACACACCCACACACACACCTCTCACACACACTCACACACTCACACTCACACACACACACACTCGCACTCACACACACACACACACACACACACACACACACACACACACTCACACACTCACACACACACACACACACACACACACACACACACAACACACACACAACACATTTATTCTTCAATCCTGATGGCCTATTCTCTCGCTGGAATCAGTAAATCTGCCTCGCCTCCTTTTCTTGTGACACGTCCACGTTCTGTACTGTGGCAGAAGACGAGACGTGTGAAAACAACCCATCACATTCATGGCCCATCGATGCTGATATCACTTGAAAAACTGCTACGTTGACCTCCTCCTGGTTCATGCACAGATCAAGGACTTCTTGCGTTCTTGTGCTACTTCTAAACCGCGAGCCACGTACCAGCATCTCGCCCTCGTAAAAAAAAACAACAACAACAGTACAGCCACCGTCCGGAAGGTTAAGAATTGTCAACAGTACCGTTAACTCATCTACGGCCCATATTGTTAGAACTGTCTTCATGAAGACTGGAACGAGACTAGACACTTGAAGCGCTGTGGCTTTTCTTCAAGGCAACACAGCCTTCTTCCAATAGATTCAGTGCTTTCCTTCTTACTAGCACATATCCCTGCAATACTCTGCACAGTAGTTTGACAAAGCGAATGAACACGTACTTCGAGACTGGGAGAAGCTTGGTGAGATGAAACACACCTCGTACGCATTATGTATGTGGAGATTTGTAGCCACCTTGTTATCAATCTGACCGTCAATACTACCAGAAGCCCTGGAAGCACAAACTCTGCTTTGTTCTGCAACAAATCTGCCCCGAATGTCACGGTTCTTCAGCAACATATGGATGGTCCTAATGCTGAAGCATATGGCTCTGTTCTCTTTCACTTCTTTGCATCGGAGATGTCTTGTTCGAACGGAATATTCTCAGATGTGTCAAGTCACTGCTTCTTCCTCGTTGATCGTCTTTGTTAAAAAAACAAAAAAACAAAAAAACACGGTAAAACTTGACGCCATATCGGAACTTTCCTCTCCCCACTGTTGTGATTGAGTGCAGGAGACACGTGTCTCGCCACCTAAAAACTATAATCTTCACTGGGACGACAGATGTGCATGTAGGTGGAAAGCTCGGTATCTCGTTTTCTTTCTCACAGCCGTTTGTCAGGGTCCCCGTTCGCCCACGAAGGAAACTTAGCCCACGTCTTTGGGGCGAAATAATTGTTCAGTTTGATAGGTTGCCCTCTACGGCAAGCTTGTAAAAACAGCTTCTTCTTGTGTGCTGCTTAGCGAGGTCGGCCTCCAGGCTGCATGTAGCCTCTGCTAGTTAACAATTAACAGTTAAAGGGACGTAACCGGCGAAAGTAACTCAGCAATTATCGATCGATCCTGCAAGCGACAATACACAGGAGCAGTTAATATAATCCTTCAGCCCTTCTCTCCCATTCTTTCTCCTCCACCCAGTGTGTGTGTGTGCGTACGCGCGCGCGCGCACACACGCGCGCACGTGTGTGTGTGTGTGTGTGTGTGTGTGTGTGTGTGTGTGTGTGTGTGTGTGTGTGTGTGTGCGTGCGCGCGCGCGCAGGCATGTGTGCGTGCTTGCGTGTGTGTGTGTGAGCGTGGGAGAGAGAGAGAGAGAGAGAGAGAGAGAGAGAGAGAGAGAGAGAGAGAGAGAGCGTGTGCACTCGCGAAGTCGTGTCTGTGTTCACGTCTGAGTGTGTGTGTGTGTGTGTGTGTGTGGTGTGTGTGTGTGTGTGTGTGTGTGTGTGTGTGTGTGTGTGTGTGTTGTTGTTGTTGTTGTTGTGTGTGTATCTCTCCCACTGCCTCTTAGTGTGTGTGTGTGTGTGTGTGTGTGTGTGTGTGTGTGTGTGTGTGTGTGTGTGTGTGTGTGTGTGTGTGCGTGCGTGCACGCGCGCGCGTAAGTGTGTGTGTACTCGCGCCATAAAATGTATTATTATTATCATGAATACTTATATAGCGCCTATCCTCGCTAGAGGCCAAGCTCTAAGCGCTTTACCATCCACACTTAGTTACAAAACGGGCTGCCTCCTTGGTAGTGCAAACTGAAGAGCTCCCAGCTGGCGCTTCATTAGGTCGTTTCCCGTTTCATCCAGCCAATATTGTTCACTTATTTTCATTACTTTCTTCATTCTTTCCATTTCTAACGCAGGGCGCATGCTATGTGTAACCTGTCATTCACACCAACGGCCAAACTGGCCTTCTCTTCCGAAAGTTGGTGATGGGATTTTACGTGTGTGCAATATGTTATGCGTGCGTCTACACACGGAACCTCGGTTTATATTCTCATTCTAAGGACTGTATGGGAAAAGGAGACAAAGCCAATGTTAACACCGAGGGAAAAATCCCGCTGTACAGAAACGGCACATGAAACAAACTGCGGCGTTACTGAAACACGACAAAAAAGCAGAAGAGCACACAAAACAAAGTGTGAAGTAACGACGATTTATTGCACGACACAAAACAGGACAAGAAATTTTCGGCAAAATGCCTTCCTCAGCGACAAACAAAAAAAAGTACAGACATAAACATGCACAATACTCCCCTTGTGTACGGCGGAGATTCGAACCCGCAACCCAGGGTCACCAAAATTACGAGTCCGGCGCTCTACCTCTGAGCTTTTCCGGCCCCCAGTGTGTGCAGACTTAGGTCCTTGTATCTCCGGTATTTCGAGTGGAATCGTCTCTGGACATTCACTTTATCATAATTATAGCAAAGAT
>CM031604.1:29921378-29923878 GCA_018398815.1 Conus ventricosus
AATTTCATGTTCCCAGTTTCTCTCATCTTAAAACTCTCCCCTCCTTAAGTCCAAATCTTTGCCAGGTCATTACTATGGGGACAGTTCAGTTGTTGGCCTGCGCTTGTTTTTCCCCCACTATTAGATTGTTCGTCTATGTATTTGTCTGACTTTATTCAAGTTTAAAAGGCTGTGCTAGTCTTGAATAAAAGTTACTCTGTGTTAGGTTTCCTTATGGGAGCAAAACATACCCCACTTGTTTAATATTTTTAAAATTTTTGTTTTCGGCTTTTTGAAAACAGTACAACGATGCCATCAACTGGCGACAGACAGGCAGATCTGTACACTTGTAAAATACGGTGAGAGCCAAGGCAAATAACATTTGGTGGGTATCTTATGGGAAGAGCACCCTCCTCTTCCCCCACTCTGTCCCCATTTCTATCCTGGAGCCATGCGCGTATGAATGCAGCATTCACTATAAGGTAGACAACTCTTTATGTGTGAACAGTGACGGCCTTTTACGAGTTCTTTCCCGTATTACGTCTTTCTCGATTTAGGAATCACGAATTGGAGAGCTACATTTTATCCTTTGTTGCCCTGCTTACAGAAATATTCGAGCTGAATTTATCACGCGAAAATATCATAGGCAGCCATCCTTATTTTTAAATTGGTTTTGTTGACGTCGTCGTCATCATCTGCCCAAGATGTTAAAAATTTCTCCTTGTTTTTATACAAAGCATTTAAGGTAAGAGAATTATCTGTTTCGTAATCAGAATGATAAGTCTCATTATTGTCAATTAAATGCAGGTCTTTTTGTGGTTTTGTTTCTTTTTCGCAGGTTTTGTGTACTCACCCCCGTCATTAGGGGCCAAGGCCTATGAATAATTAAACCATCCGAATCCCTTATGCGAATCTCTCTCTCTCTCTCTCTCTCTCTCTCTCTTACATACGCAGCTGAAAGTTGGGGCTTACATGAAAATTCGCGGATGGAAAAAGTACGTATGCTATAAAGCGTTTCCTTCAAGTACCTATTCATTCATCCAACACCGTTTTATATGGAGAATTGGGCAGATACCCTTTATATATAAGTTTTGTGAAAATGTATTAAGTACTGGTTGAAGATCTTGAAGCTACCCCAGTCCCGTTTGAGCAGGCAAGCCAATGATATGATGCTTTTAGAAATGGAAAAAGGTAAAGAAAACTGGGCTCACAAAGTAAAGAAAGTCCTTTACAACAGGGTTTTGGAATAGTGTAGTTGACCCAGGAAGTAGGAAATGAGCAACAGTTCATTGAGGAATTTAAAGGCAGGCTTACTTGTTCTTTTCAACAGAATTGGCACTCAGATATGGAAATTAAAGGAAAATATCGCTGGTTTTTCTCATTCAAAAATGTGTTTCTTTCCGAAAAGTTTCTCAATGTCATAACAGATAAATGGCACAGAATAAATTACGCAAGAGTTAGGTTGAGAACTTTAGGTTTTAATGCGAACAAAAGATGGTTTGAATGTGAAACATCCACAGAATCTCCTTGTCCTGCATGTAGGCACATTATTGATGACGAAGAACACTTTCTGTTCCGCTGTACTGCTTATAATGAAGTGCAGACAAACTGTTCATTTTTCCACTTAGATATAGCGAAAAGACAAATTGTCGCTGTCGTGTTATCATCAGATGATGAACTTGTTATTAAATCAATTGTGAAATTCATCACGGAAGCATTGAAAATTAGACAGATGAAGGATAGTGAAAGTTAAGATCATGCATTATACGAGATATATGAATGAATATTATCATTCATAGCATGTGGAAGAGATCAGTAAGATACAATGTCATCATTTGATTGAGTGGATGGTCGAGTCAGTCCTAATTTTTTTTTAAACCTTACTGTATCACTCCTGTGCGTGAGGACATAAGGAAATGTTACGAATTTATTTGGTTTTGTTAACCTTTGGTTTGATACATGCTAGGAATGAATGTGTACGATTTGTTTGCAGGAAATGAAGAGGGAAATATTATTGTTCTGTTACCCCCTCCCCCCTTGTCAAAAGACCTCTTTGGTAATGGCAATAAGATATCAAAGTGTCAAAAGTGTTAAGTCTCCTCTCTCTCTCTCTCTCTCTCTCTCTCTCTCTCTCTCTCTCTCTCTCTCTCTCTCTCTCTCTCATTAGAAATTTATTTAAGTATGAACTCACTTTTTCTTTCGTGAACCCGCATTGTGTTCTATTTATTCCGGTATATTTCTAATGTCAGAAAAAAAGTATTCATTTTGAGTAGTAGTTTTACTGAGGGTGGGGTGGGGATGGGGGAAATAAAGAAGAAGAGAAGAAGAAGAAGAAGAAGAAGAAGAAGAAGAAGAAGAAGAAGGACAACAACAACAACAACAACAAGAAACAGCAGCAGCAACAACAACAACAACAACAACAACAGCGATAAGAACCACCTCCACCACCACCAACACCACCACACATTATACGGTTAAAAACACACGGACTCCAGTTCACGCACACACACACACACACACA
>CM031604.1:29936378-29938878 GCA_018398815.1 Conus ventricosus
CATCTAACAGTATCAGCACTGACCAGGGAATAGAATTCCCAGTCATTGGCCAGAGACAGTGCTGCCTTTTCTCAGTTTATGGGTCAATGAAATAGATCTACAAGGTCAAACATTTGATTTGAGGATCATCAGGATCGGGGATATGGGCTGTCTGTATTACAGGCGCATTGTTTCTCACTCATATTGTGACATTTTGTCTGTCTGTCTGTCTGTCTGTCTGTCTGTCTGCTCTCTCTCTCTCTCTCTCTCTCTCTCTCTCTCTCTCTCTCTCTCTCTCTCTCTCTCTCTCTCTCTCTCTCTCTCGTGATTGAACTGTTAAACTGGCTGATGGGGCAAAATCGCTTTGGCCGTGTCCACTAGCGGCATCTGTCCCATGAAAACGGCGGGGTCACTTTCGCTGAACGCCAGCGCTGACACAGATTATCTTCCATGCAGATTTCTGAACATCGTCTATTGTGAATGCTCGTTTCTTATTATCCAGACCGTTTTCTGATGGCCCCACACTGAAGCTTGCAAACATTTTCGCACTTCTTGCAGAAAGCTCTGCATTTCATAGAGGGTTTTTTTTTCCATCTTGTGTGGATTTGGGCTTTGAATATGAACGTTCTAGGCGACACGAACAATCTGATCAGCCGTGCTTTTTTTTTTTTTTCGTTTCTGAAGAAATGACTAGTCTTGACATGTAAAATGTTGCCACAAAGTGACAAAAGATAATTTCTTCCAAAACTAGTCCGTTCGATCTTTGCATACACGGTCATAAGTAAAATGATAAACCTATGAACCCACCAGTTAATCAATCCAGCTGAAATCCTGATGCCACTGGATTGCCTGTGACGGAGCTGTAGTGGGATCAGCCAGGCTGTGGCAGTGGTCGGGGAGCCAGCAGGAGCAGTATGGGTGCAATGCCACTCAACTGGCACGGAAGACAACACTGACCCCCCCCCCCCCCCCCTCCTCCAAAACAATCAGAGGCTAACCAATGGCAGAAAATCGTATCATGTTCACCAAAATTAGAGCAACACCATGCCACCACCGTTACGAATTGCCAGTATCTCCATTATCTTAGAGGCTCTTCTTGAATTCTTGATGTATATGACAGTGCTAGTTGAGACGCTGCTTTAAATATATAGGAGATTTGAGCCTGCAAAAGATACACACAAACACCGCGCGCGCGCACACATACACACACGCACGCACATACATACACATGCAGGATATATGGGTCCATTCAAAACACTGAAACCGTTGCAGCGATAAAGACATAGAAAGTTTTCATGTACACAATACATCCATTGTCAATTCTGCGTTTAATCTTACGAGAAAGCACTCTCACCGGTTTGAAAGGCTCAACAGCCCGCGCGAACAGATCATGCTAGTTCTGATTGATTGCGTTCGCTTCCAACGAACGTGAACACCTTCAGAGTCAAATCAAAGGTGGCTCTAGATCGTTCAGCATGAAAACGACATAAAATTGTACCTTGTTTGCAGTTTCTGTTGACTTGATGTTGTTACTGTTAAAAAAAAAATTGAATGTAAGACTATGAACCTGGCCATTCTTTCTTTCTTTCTGTGTTTGTGTTTTGGTATGGTTTGTTTTGATTAGTTTTGGAATTGACGAAAAATAGAATTCGAAGCACAGGAGGTGAAACAGGGGAAATAAAGTAGATAGTAAGTCTAACGAGTTGATTCTTCCTCTACCTCCTTCCTTTCCTCGTCTTACACGCTCCCCCCGCCCCCTCCCAAACACACACATACACACAAAGAAAAAAAAAGAAGAAAAAAAAGGAAAGAAAGAATAATTTAGAAATGAAAAAAAAGAAAAGAAAAAAAGAACCTCCTCTAAATATGCTTGGGTTTCCACATTCCTCCCTAAATTTCTTTCGCCAGTTGAACGTTAATTCGAAAACTCGTTCTCCATGGGGAGAGGGGAAAAAGTTCTGGAATTGTCAGGGCAACCTTCTCATTTTTCAAGAGTTCTCCCTGATGAATTCATTACAGCAGCAGGGCCATGCAAAAATGTCCCCCGGATCATGCCGCACATCAGGCGTGGCTGCTCATTTAAAAAAAAAAAAAAAATCTTCCCCCGGCAGACGAGAAGGAATGGGGGTGGGGGGTGGGGTGGGTAGGGAGGAGAGGGTTTAGAGAAAGGGTGGGTGGTGGCAGAGAAGAAAGGGAGGAAGGGTAAGGGAAGGCCGGAGGGACGTGGGGGGCGGGGAGTGTAGTGGTGTGAGGGGGGGGGGGGGGGGGGCAGAAGCTGAAACGATCATTCACCAATTGTGCTTTGTTAATTACCTCACGCGACCTCCTGGATCCCCGGAGTGTAAAGACCAGGCCGACGTGGAGATCCCTTGGGAGCAGTCGTTTCGGCGTTGTCTAACTAATCGTGATTAACCCTCTAAACGCGTGAAATATTCTTTTCCTACGGGGGGTAGGGTGGGTGAATTTTTTTTTTTTTTAACCATTTCAAATTCAGCCAGAACCCCCTTTCCACCTCCCACCA
>CM031604.1:29943878-29961378 GCA_018398815.1 Conus ventricosus
TCGCATCCTCCTATATGCCCCTCTGCCACCAGAAATAGTATTTTTGGCGCCTGCGGGAATCGAACCCGTAGCTCCTGGACGGTTTGACGTCTTAAGGCTTTGCCTTTTCTTGTACAGATGTCTTACCCACGTATCGAACACTTGCTCTTTTGAGTTGGGAAATTTACAGCCTTATGAAGTTCACTTTTGCTCTTTCTCCACGAGATTCAGCTGGGACTCTTTTTCACTTGCCCTGCCATTGCCTGAAAGGTTCTGGTTCTTTGCTTCCCAGCAACCGAGAGATGTGTTAAAAGAGATTATAGGCTAATGAACCCAACCAACCCTCCCACTCCCTCCCTGCTCCGGCTTTTATAGGTAGGACTTTAGCTTGGAAGCCAAGTTGCTGGCTAGACTGGTATACTTTTCGTGCCTTACAGATATGGGCTTGTTCCATTCTTTCATAGGGCACAGTCAATTCAATCAGAATAAGTCGCATTGATTCAGTGGAATATTGTTTTTCTAACGCTACTCCTTCTGGTGATCTGTGGAATGGTTTTCCCATTCTGGAAGGTCTGCTGTACACTCTCGGTCATGTACGTCATCCATCCAGTGAGTACCGCTTCCATGTTCTTGATGTCAGAGCGGCTTCAGATCATGATTTGTGGCCTCGTGTCTTTCAGAGCGTCGCTGTTGGAGCTTCTGGTGGTGAAGTGCTTCTTCTCACAGTGCTAGCTGCATGGGCGAACTCCTTGAGCACTTGGTTGTGTACTTTCCCTTGGTAAGCGCCGCTGCTTTGCATGAACTCAGTCATGTTCCATTAGTTGCCCTAACAACAGCCCGGACATGCAGGGTGATCTGATTTCCGATTTCACTGGATTTGAATTCGGGGGCAGGAAGTCACACACAGACCTAAGGATGAAGCTGATCGTGAGAAGCGCCGTACTTCACGTTTCATTCCGGATGAGACTTCGTTGAGGTGCAATTTTCTACGTAGTCCATTACCCCTGCTGGCCTTGCTGGACGGCCGATCAATTTGTCGGTCTGTCAAGCAATTAATTAATCAGTCCGTCGGTTAGTTGATCAGTCAATCAGACAGTAAGTGAGTAAGTCAGTCAATCAATCAATCGATGAATCAATCAATTAATCCATCCATCCATCCATCCATCCATCCATCCATCCATCCATCCATCCATCCATCCATCCATCTCTCAATCAATCAATCAATCAGTCGATCGACCGATCGATCATCGACCAATCAGTTTGTCAACCAATTAATCGAGCAATCAATAAATCGATCCACAAATCGGTCAGTTATTCTGTCAGCAGGAAGGCCCTTAGTCAGGCCGTCAGCAACTCAAAGAGTCCCTCGACTGGTCAGCCAGTTATTCTGTCAACCCCTTACCCTTGAGGCCCTTACTGAGCCTTCGCTGTACAGTGTGGCTGGATGTGGCGTTCAGCCCTGACCGTGAGCCCCGAAATCGGCTGGAGGTGTCCGCACAACCTGACTTGGGCTCGGCGAGGCGGTGGACATCATAATTCGTTATTAATAACCCTCTGTCTCTTCTTCCTGCTGCTGCTCCGGGGCCAAGGTCCCCGCCGTATCAATGCGAGTGCCTGAGCCGAGGTCTCAGACTGCGGGATAACCCCGCCCGGACCGACCATCCCATCCCGCGAGTTGGAAATTAGCTTGATGTGCTTTTCATGTCTGGATGAACGAGCTGTCCCCGAGTTGGACGCTGTAGCTTTAGGTACGTTTCCAGTCCTGTAAGCTCCTCCTCCTCCACCCCACTCCTCTCCCCCTTCCCGTTAACTCCGCCCCCATCCGCGTTTGCCCCCTTCCTTATACCTCCACCCTTTCCTCGCTTTCCTCTGTTTCCTGCCTTCTCCTTTCTTCTGTAGCTTATACACCCACCGTTCTCTCGCTCACCCACGTTGACTGGCATTTTCCCGTTAACATATTCATCTTCTTGTTGAGCTGGGGCCGTCTCTGCTTTTGCTAGCTATGTCGTGGGTCGTGGCATTTATAGGCTACATCAATCCATATACAAGACGCACACACACACACACACACACACACACACACACACACACACACACACACGCACGCACGCACACACACACACACGCACGCACGCACGCACGCACGCACGCACACGCGCACGCACACACACACATACACACAGACACAGACAGACAGACAGTCACACACACACACACACACACACACACACACACACACACACACACACACACACACACACACACACACACACACACACATAGGCTACATCAATCCATATACAAAGTCTCCACAGGTGAAAGACAGGAAAGTCTCCACAAGGCGTTTAGAGACACATGTGTGTGTGTGTGTGTGTGTGTGTGTGTGTGTGTGTGTGTGTGTGTGTGTGTGTGTGTGTGTGTGTATGTGTGTGTGTGTGTGTGTGTGTGTGTGTGTGTGTGTGTTGTGTGTGTGTGTGTGTGTGTGCGTGTGTGTGTACACATACATATAATCGACCAATCTGTGAGCCGTGATTGTGGTGACGTGTAGAGCGGAACACATTCATCGGCAGCTTTCAGCCTCAGCGACAGCTGTTGAATCAGAAGTTAATCTGTTTCCAATTGCAGCGAGCTGTTTTTTCCCCCCACTATTAACGAGTTGATTCATACGTCAGACCTGAACAAAAGTAGGTATGCATGGAAATATGAGCTTCAAGAACTGATTCATATAGGCAAAAACTTGAAAATGAAGTGAAACAAAAGCACCACCAAATAAGGAAAAGAACAAAATTGAATAAAAAGAATAAACAAAATGACTGAGAACAGGGTGAAAGACAGGAAAGTCTCCACAAGGCGTTTAGAGACAAACAGATGGAAAGAGAGACAGACAGACAGGCAGTGAGAGATACAGTAATAACGAAAGATGGTAGTCCTTTCTGTGAAGCAGTACCAGCGATAGTAGCAGCGGCAGCAGCAGAAGCAGTTTCTGTAGCATGATAAGGCAGTAGTGGCGACGTAAGCATCCTCAGCAACTACAGGAGCAACTGCAACATCAGAGTAACTGCAGCACCAGCAAGAGAAACGATGATGGTAGTGGTCGTGAAGGTAGTGGTGGTAGTAGTGGAAGCAGTAGTAGTGTAGCGGTAGCAGTAGTAGTGGTTTTAGTAGTAGTAGACGCAGTAGTAGACGTAGTAGCAGTAGCAGTAGTTGTGGTGGTGGTGGTGGTAATAGCAGCAGCAACAAGAGCAGTGACGTCTAGCAGCATCAGCTAGTAGCTGTAACAGTAGTTACACAGAAGCAAGAACAGCAGCTGCGGTTACATTATTCAGCCCCCCCCCCATCCTCTCCCCTCCACCATCGCCTCCATCACCCCCACCCACCCACCCACCCCTGTTTGCCCTTTAATGTCCCATAACAGCCTGTACTCTGGCTAAACTTCGCATTCGCTCTGGCGCGTTCACCAGCAAGCAGCAGAGTTGCATTCAGACAGCAGTACGGCTTACCTCCTTTCAGTACACGTTTCGTTCTGTCAACCACAGAAGTCGGTTCAGTCATCACTCCTGTGCACTACATTATGCCTGTTCTATCACCTTAACAGAGGTTCATTCAGTCACCACTCTGTTTTGCGTTATGTTGTTGGTTTTTTTTTTTTGTCGTTCCGCCAACCATGAAGGTCGGCTCAGTCATCGCTATTTTTACTACATGTGTCGTTATGTCCACCTTAGAAGCCTGTTCAGTTGACACTGTTTTTTGTTCTCCCAGTTCTTATAGAACAGGGAGTACTTTACAATGGGAACGAAGAAATGCTGTGTGTGTGTGTGTGTGTGTGTGTGTGTGTGTGTGTGTGTGTCCGTCTGTGGCCAAAATATGTTCCACTTGCTCCAGACAAAACTACTGGCCGATCTTTCTGAAAATTTGTAGGTATGTTCAGTATGGGTCACGGATCATGCGCGATGTTTTATACTACCGTTATATCCGTTACTAACGGCTATAACGGCCATTAACGGTTTTTCTTCTTTATGGAATCTCTCAGAAAGTACTTGGCCGATCCTTCTGAAAATGTGTAGGTATGTTCATTATGGGTCACGGATCATGCCCGATGTTTTATTTTGCCGTTATATCCGTTACTAACGGCTATAACGGCCCATAACGGTTTTTCTTCTTTATGGAACATCTCAGATAGTACTTGGCCGATCTTTCTGATAATTTGTAGGGATGTTCATTATGGGTCACAGATGATGGCCGATGTTTACCAGAATAGCCGTTGCTAACGGCTGTAATGGCCCACAACGGGTTTTCCTCTTCATGGAATATCTCACGCGTATTCAAGATAAACTGGGAGTACTTTTATATGCTTTGCATCTTGTTAGTCCATGTGGTGTTCTGTCAGCCACAAAGGTCCGTTCCGTCAGCATTACTTTTTACTACAGGCATTGTGTTCTCATCACTGTGTTTCATTACATACGCCATCATGTCAAGGACAAAGACAGTTCACTCAGCACCACTTTTTATTACAACGTTCTGTCAACACACGGGTCCATTCAGTGAACACTACATTTACTACCTGTCATTCTGTCAAGCGCAGAAACCCATTCAGTCAGCGCTACGTTTTAATGCGCGTGTGATTCTGTCAGCTATAGAAGTCTGTTCAGCCATCATTATCTGTTCTAACTATGTGTTGTTCTGTCACTCATAGAGGTCCGTGCAATCAGCATTATTTTTTTCCCCCTACGTGTGCTGTTCTCAGCACCACACCGATTTTTTATTCAAAACAAAACCAAAACACAAAAGCAAAATCAAAGAAAGATTCTACTGCCAATTGTACATGTTTCAATGGTGCATGGAATGAAATGCTGTGCTATACAGAATGAGCGACAGTGCAACCTGGTTAAGTGATCCCATGATTGATCTTGTTTAATATCATATCTATCAATCTATCTATCTATCTAGCTAGCTAGCTAACTGGCTAGCTAGCTAGCTAGCTATCTGTCTGTCTATCTATCTATCTATCTATCTATCTATCTATCTATCTATCTATCTATCTATCTATCTATCTATCTATCTGTCTTAATCTTTGTAATCATAATTATCAGTAAGGATGATGAAGATGATGCTATGGAATTACGCTATGATCTTTGTACACAAGACGAGGCTCTGTTCTATGCTTCCTTTCATCAATATCGTGTCCCGGCGACAACCAGGCCCGAGAGATACCGACACCTGCAATGAGTCCAGAAATTTGAGCAACATCTTAGAAATGCTCGCTCGCTCCTTTCCTCCCTCCCCCCTCTCTCTCATGTTTGTCTTTGTCTCTGTCTGTCTCTGTCTCTGTCTGTCTGTATGTTGGTCTGCTTGCCTGTCTGTCTGTATGTCTTCCTCTCTCTCTCTCTCTCCCTCTCTCTCTGTTTGTCTGTCTGTCTGTCTGTCAGTCTGTCTGTCTGTCTGCCTCTGCGCGCGCGCGCATGTGTATGTGTGTGTGTGTGTGTGTGTGTGTGTGTGTGTGTGTGTGTGTGTGTGTGTGTGTGTGTGTGTGGTTTTCTTCTGTCTGTCTGTCTCTCCATCTGTGTGCCTGTCTGCCTCTGTCTGTCAGTTTTTCTCTCCTTCCCATCATTCTCTCTCATTCCCATCCCAGTCCCCCTCCCCCTGCCCCGCTCTCTCTCTCTCTCTCTCTCTCTCTCTCTCTCTCTCTCTCTCTCTCTCTCTCTCTCTCTCTCTCTCTCTCTCTCTCTCTCTCTCTCTCTCTCTCTCTCTCTCTGTCCGCCGCCTCACTTGTCCGTCTCCAGAGATGAAATCGTTGATTACTTCTGTCAGTTCTTTCAAACTGGAGCGGACGACTGAAACGACAGAAATGCGTCTTGGGCGATGATCATCGACTGTGGATGGGGAATAGAGAGGAAGGAGATGGTAGGAGGGGTGGGGGAGGGGGGGGGGGGAGGCAAGGAGATGGGGGAAGAGGACTGACAGGGGATGGGGTGGGGAGAGGGAGAGAAAAACAGAGCGAGGAGGGTGGGTCAGACGTGAATGGCACCTCGAACTTTTTTTTTGAGGGGTGGGGTGGGGGTGGGGGGGGGGGGGAGCGGAGATAGGGGTGTTGAATCATCAGTGCTTTAAACTCTTCCCGCCTTTCGAAATTATGATTTGGAAACATGATTGTAGTGGTGATTTTTGACTGGTGAATCTTTGTGTTAAATTAGGAGTAATCCGCGTGTCCGCTCCGATTTCACTTTGTGTCCCTAGCCGTCTGCACCCCCCCCCCCCCCCTCGCCCTATGCACCACCCCCTCCATTTCTATCCCCCTCTCCCCGCCCTCCCTTTGTATCCCTCTCTATCTGTCCTCTCTATTGTTAATATTTCCAGTGAATTGTTGTCTATATGTTTTCTTTGTCTTTTCGTTTTTCGTGGGCAACAGCTATGAATCATTCTTTTGTATTAAATCCGCTTAAGAAGGAGCTATCGTCTATATTGAACGGAATAATTTCATATTGTCACTCCTTGAGATTTGTATTGGTTTCCTTCTTGTTCTTTGAAGAAAAGTAATGTTTTATTCTTTCTTTCTTTTTAACAGTCATGCTTCTTTCCCTCTGTGACTGTCTGCTGGTGTATTTGTCTGTCAGTCAGTCTGACTCTGTGATTCTACTCCCGTTTGTCTGTTGCCCCTCACCTCTTTCCCATCCCGCTATATGCCCCGTTCTCCTTCTCCCCCACCCCCCCCCCCACCCCCCCGATTGTGTCTGTTTGTCTGTCTGTCTTTGTCTCTGTCTCTGTCTCTCTCTCTCTCTCTCTCTATCTCTCTTCCCCCCCCCCCTCCCCCTTCTCTGCCCCACGCTCTCTCTCTTCCCGACGAGATGCTCTCTGTCTTCTAATACTATGTTTATGTTTTCAAGCTTACAGTTCTGCGCGTTTGTGGTAACTTTTCTTTCGTTCATTAGTTGCAAAGTGAGACGACTGCAGGCGGAAATCTAAACATAATCTGAAATAAATATTTGCGAACCGCCCAGAGAAACGTACTACCCCTCCTCCTCCTCCGTTCTTCTTTCCGCCCTACCCACTTTAGCCTGATAGCCTTGCCTGGTACAGTGAAATAATACAAAATACTCCTTACCCCCCCCCCCCCCCCTTACTCCTTTCGCCCTTAAAGAGGGTAGGGCGGAAGGGAGATCGGATGAGGAGGAGGGGGGAGTAAGGAGTAATGATTCAACGCCTGCCTACCTTGCGCTGAAGAGGGAAGAGATCTAAGCTAAGTAAGAAATTCGTTCATTTTCATTGTCCTTTTTGTTTGTGTCTTGCCTGAAGAAGACCTAAGAGGTCGAAACGCGTCGTGTTTTGTCTTGTGACTCGTTTGTCCACGTTTCTCTTGGCGGTTCGCTAACATGTCTTTAAGATGTGTTTCGTTTATTAGTTTGCTTGGGTTGCTTTCGAGTACTTTCTGTATTTTGTATTATTTCACTGTACAATGCAAAGCTCTCTGGCTAAAGAGGGTAGGGCGGAAGGGAGAACGGGGGAGAGGAGGGTGGGGGGGGGGGGGGGGGGGGGTAAGGAGGAGGGAGAGAGAGGAAGGGGAGTCAGGACAGTTATTCCCAAGGTGTGATACACTTTCCATCAAGGTGTATCGTCCGCATCAGTTATGGACTAATGCGTGTAACACTCAGTCTCTGTGGTGATTAGGAGGGAACTCTCTTTCCCCTCACAGAGGTCTTCTTCTTCCTACAGTGCTTTCCTGCTCTGCCACCGACCTCATTCCCGGAGAGAACACAGAAGCGCGGGGTGACAGACGAGTTTGTCTCAGCTTTTCTCGTTTCCTCTTTTCTTTTTACGAAGCGGCAGTATCGGAAATATACTGCGTGCTGCGGTATATCGCTTATCTCCCCTGGTCCATTCTTCATCCGCCATCATATTGCCATCGCGGCAGAAAACAATTTCCGAATTGTGATCAAACACAAAAAAACGAGAATTTGATTTACGGCCCCCGCTGGGAAAGACAACAATTTGGCCCAAGAAATGAGAAAGGAAGAAAAGTTGCGGCGGGAATAATTCAGACGGGAAGTCACTCTTGTGACACGGTAGCCTCCCTCCGGTCCGCCATTGCAGATTGCTTCTGAACTGAAATTGTCCGTAACGACGGACGGGCGGGGAGAGGGAATCTGCAGCGGCAAGGAATGACTTTCTGCCCTGGCTTTTCCTGTGGGATCAATTATACGAAAATCACCTTCCGTTTCAGAGAGAGAGAGAGAGAGAGAGAGAGAGAGAGAGAGAGCATTGTTCTCGGAGTTAGCAGACCGTTGGATTCCGTGGAGGCTGCGAGGATCGACTGGCTTCTTGAACAGAGGCAAAACAAGTCAGCTTCTACCTATTGGTAGCCTCCTGTGAGCTGCTGAAATGTCGAGGATGACTTTTGGAGTGGCAATGCGGAAGGACGCCCCTTCCCCCCCCCCCCCCCCCCTTTTTTTTTTTCCCAACTAGGATTCGGTTTGTGAAGTTAAATTCGTGAACGTTCCCATATGTCAAATGTTTTTAAATAAAAAATAAGATGATAGTGTAACCTTCTCTTGTATCATGAACGATTGGTTTAGAAAATCCTGCTTTCAAATGCGTGATTTAACTGTAACAGGGAGATTGGTCCTCTGTCTCTCATTTTCCCTCCCCTCTTCCTTTCTTGATGTTGCTATCAACTCATTTATTTATTCATCCACTTTCTGCTCTGATCAGTTGATCATTGTAGCCATGTTTTGATAGATCATGTATCCAAAACGATGTCGTTTTTATATTTGATTTTGTATTTGTCTGCCAGTTGCCATGTAAATTGCCAGTGTAATGTATATTTCAGAGCGCGGTATAGGCTGCAAGTTCATATCTCGGTAACGTATTCATTTATCCATTTCTTCATTCATTGTAAAAAAAAAAAAAACCTCCTCTGCGAGCCAAATATGTTTGCCGAGTGGACGAATAATTATAATAAACATGTCTAGAATAATAACATTTTTCTCTTTTTGTTTTATTCGTGCGTCAAAAAATCTGCATAATATGAATAAATACTACTGCATTTTTCTTTACTGTGGGTTTTTTTTTTTATATTGGTTTACCGGTCTGCTGAATGTGCGGTAACCTGGACATTACCGGAGCAAATGTTTTTTTTTGCAATTCCTGTAAAGAGAATTATCTGTAACAAGTATCACTGATGATCTTTCATTGGATTTATATGAAAATGACAGAGCAATTTTTGTTTATCTTGTTTTCTCTACCCCACCATTTAATTATCTGTTACACTGTCTGGGGGAAGGGGTGGGAAGGGATTTGTTTATTTCCATTGCGAGTAAGGAACCCAGAGAGAGAGAGAGAGAGAGAGAGAGAGAGAGAGAGAGGAGGGAGAGAGAGAGAGAGAGAGAGAGAGAGAGAGAGAGAGAGAGAGAGAGAAGCGTTTGCGTGTAGAGAAAAATGAATGTCAGAGGGAAAAAAAACAGATTTCCTTTCCGAATATTTCTCAGATCAACTTCACTCCGACACTCATAGAACAAGCCAGTTTTCATCAACAACTTGCATTGTATCTGACCACATCGCCATTTCCATCACATGTCAGCCTAATAGACAAACGACGGGGTGGGCTCCTCTCATTCCAAACTCTTCATTCTCCAATCATAGCAGAAACGATCTTCCAAGAAGCAATCGCTGGGAAGCGGAAATTCTCCGTACACTACACTGGCAGTCTCAATGTCCGAGTCACATAAGGGGAAAGTCGTAAGCATGATTGTCCTTGGTCCTTGAGGAATTGTTGTGGAAGTCGTTTCCATGGGTTCACCTCGGAAATGTGGAGCACAGAACTCGTGATGAAACTGCCACCCTAACCTCCCCACCACTGCATTTTTCTTCTTTGGCAGTAAGCGTGAGTAATTTTCAGTAGGTTTCGTTTCTTTTTTGTATGTATTTGCTTAGTTTGGTTTCCTTTGCTGTCCGCATCGGCACTGTTTTCTGAACAGTGTTGGCAATGACTCAAAACGTGGAATTCATACATGATGTATCCTGGACACTTGCAACATTCTCCATGGTTTATATTGACATAGTCACATGAAGAGTCATAAGAACGGTCATCCAAAGAGCTTGGGAAAGTGTAGTGATTTTTAAAATATGAGATCTCAAGTTAAGCTATGCTTAACCATGTATGCCCGAAGCTTAAAAAGTGGATTTTCATAGAACTTTCACATCATCTACCCCCAGTGTTTGTCTCTGAGTCTTCAAAGGTTGTCTTTTAGAAGCAAAAATATCTATATTCCTTCCGCCAACAAGGCAATGTTTTAATACAAGTCCGTTTGTTTGTTTGTTTGTTTATCCGACATTAAATTGACGCCCAAACTACTGATCTCATGTAAACCACACGGGGGGAGGAGGGGGGGGGGGGGGGGAAAGAGAAGAGAATGTGGCCCGAGAGCGAAGCCATTAAATTTTGGTGCCGATCCAGAGTCAGATCCAGGATTTGTTCGGCGAGATGTTTACAAAAAGATATCTTAACCGATGGATGGAACAGTTAACAGTAACTAACGAACAAGCAGGGTTACTCTTGTTCCCATGATGAAGTAATCGCACACCCTGAACTCCAAACTGTTATCGTACCATAGGAGGATGAGTTACCCTACTTGTTTGGTTTTGCGGTTTCCTGTTTCCTGTCTCATCTACGATTTCCATCCGTATCAATCAAACCGAGGCTATCTGCATTGTGTCTAACAATGTTCTGTTCATCTGTGTCTGACTGTGTTCTGTTCATCTGTGTCTGACAATGTTCTGTTCATCTGTGTCTGATTGTGTTCTGTTCATCTGTGTCTGACGATGTTCTGCTCATCTGTGTCTGACGATGTTCTGCTCATCTGTGTCTGATGATGTTCTGTTCATCTGTGTCTGATTGTGTTCTGTTCATCTGTGTCTGACGATGTTCTGCTCATCTGTGTCTGATTGTGTTCTGTTCATCTGCGTCTGACGATGTTCTGTTCATCTGTGTCTGACAATGTTCTGTTCATCTGTGTCTGACTGTGTTCTGTTCATCTGTGTCTGACTGTGTTCTGTTCATCTGTGTCTGACTGTGTTCTGTTCATCTGTGTCTGACTGTGTTCTGTTCATCTGTGTCTGACGATGTTCTGTTCATCTGTGTCTGACAATGGTCTGTTCATCTGTGTCTGACAATGTTCTGTTCATCTGTGTCTGACTGTGTTCTGTTCATCTGTGTCTGACAATGTTCTGTTCATCTGTGTCTGACAATGTTCAAGATCTAAAGGCTTTCCCAGCCCTGAGTAAAACATAATTTGGTGTGTGTTCATTTCTTCAGTTGTTGTTGTTGTGAACTTGTGTCAAGTCCAGGATCTATCGGCAAGCTTGGAACATCCTTTTTTTTGTACGTGCGTATGTGTGTGCGTCTTCTTATTCATTATGTGTGGTTCGGTTGTGTTGGCATTTGTTCAACGCGATTTGGTGCTTCAAGAAGGATTCATTTGGAGTTATTGGCATGTCATTATCTCATCATGGAAGCAAGGGTTACCCTGCTCGTCTGTTGTTTAAGATTATTACAATGTTAATTACTCACAATGTTAATTACTTACAATGTTAACTACTTACAATGTTAATTACTTACAATGTTAATTACTCACAATGTTAATTACTTACAATGTTAATTACTTACAATGTTAATTACTTACAATGTTAATTACTTACAATGTTAATTACTTACAATGTTAATTACTCAAAACAGAAAAGAAAAAAAACACACACTACAAAACTGATTAACAACAAAATAAGGGGAAATTTATAATGTGGTGAAAAGGAGACTCCATTGTAATTTGAAGCTAATCTGTTATATCGATCCGAATGAAGCATCAGGTTCATTATCTGTTGAGCAAAAGTATCTCCAATTTTCCACTGAACACGAGAAACTTGGAATTTTGGTTGCGATTTGATAACTGCCTAAGAAGTTACATGTTGCCATAGAACAGTAAAACCGTCTGTATACAAAGGGAAGTAACTCTTTTAATCCGTACTGCTATTTCATATCCTGGTACTAAAATTATGTTCTCATGAACTGACTCAATGGGAGAATCCAGTGTCCGCTCCACCGTGGTGGAACTTTGTCATTGTCAATGTCAGTATTTTCCGTGCATTGCATTTAGTCTGTCACGAAAACTGGTGGTCATAGTTTGTCACATTTAATGACATAAAAAAGATATGGAGCTTAATACTTTTTGCAGAAACAAAAAGTTGTGTGTGTGTGTGTGTGTGTGTGTGTGTGTGTGTGTGTGTGTGTGTGTGTGTGTGAGAGAGAGAGAGAGAGAGAGAGAGAGAGAGAGAGAGAGAGAGAGAGAGAGAGAGAGAGAGAGAGAGAGAGAGAGAAGAGAGAGAGAGAGAGAGAGAGAGAGAGAGAGAGAGGAATGCTATTAGCTGGAATCAGTTGTGACTTGACAAAAATGCAAAGTCAGTTTCACACCTAAAGGAACTTTCTTAGTGGGATCCTAAGCTTGGCAATGACAAAAATACAACGTCAGTTTCACACCTAAAGGAACTTTCTTAGTGGGACCCTAAGCTTGGCAATGACAAAAATACAACGTCAGTTTCACACCTAAAGGAACTTTCTTAGTGGGACCCTAAGCTTGGCAATGACAAAAATACAACGTCAGTTTCACACCTAAAGGAACTTTCTTAGTGGGATCCTAAGCTTGGCAATGACAAAAATACAACGTCAGTTTCACACCTAAAGGAACTTTCTTAGTGGGACCCTAAGCTTGGCAATGACAAAAATACAACGTCAGTTTCACACCTAAAGGAACTTTCTTAGTGGGACCCTAAGCTTGGCAATGACAAAAATACAACGTCAGTTTCACACCTAAAGGAACTTTCTTAGTGGGATCCTAAGCTTGGCAATGACAAAAATACAACGTCAGTTTCACACCTAAAGGAACTTTCTTAGTGGGACCCTAAGCTTGGCAATGACAAAAATACAACGTCAGTTTCACACCTAAAGGAACTTTCTTAGTGGGACCCTAAGCTTGGCAATGATAACGCCATGGCCCTGCGTCTGTCTCAGCATTTCTATCTGTTTCCTGTTTTTAGTGTGTGTGTGTGTGTGTGTGTGTGTGTGTGTGTGTGTGTGTGTGTGTGTGTGTGTGTGTGTGTGCGCGCGTACTTTTTCTCTTCTTTATTTCTCTCTTCTTTGTTAGCCTTTATGAGTGTTTGTCTCTCACTGAACGCAAGAAATCCCCCCCCCTCTCTCTCTCTATTTTTTTTCTCTCTCTCTCTGCCTCTCTATGTCTCTCTCTTTGTCTCTCTCTGTCTGTCTTTTGAGTACGAATATGAAAAGCTACTGAGTTTGAGTATGCATATCCACAATTTGTCTGTGCATTTTTGCATACTGGTACAAACCACATCATAACCATTCCACTCTCTCTCTTTCTCTCCCTCTCTCCCTCTGTGTGTATGTGTGTGTGTGTGTGTAAAAGAGTAGAAGATTCTTATCACCTGACTTTGTTTTCAGTCTCTGCCCCTGCCTGCCTTTGGCTCTGTTTGTCTCCTTGTTGTGATGTCAACATTTCTCTCCCTTTGCCTCTCCAGGTTTTTGTTGTTGATATCCTTCCTCATGCTCATCCTCATCTGCCTCGCTATATCTCACCCCTCCCTCTCCACCACTTCTTTCTTCTACCCCCACCTCTTCTCCTTCTTCCTTCTGTAGCACCTTCCCCCTCGAATCCTCTTACTCGCTTCTTCCTTCTTCTCTCTGTTTCTCGGTTCTATGCAGGGGAGGTCAGATAGTGATTGTTGTGGTGGAGCAGAGGGGAAATGAGGCGTGGGAGGGATGGCAGGAGGGAGGTCCGGATGGGCCGGCAAGTTTGCAGAGGGACTAGAAAGCCATCTAGATTAGTGGCAAGACTTGTCATGGTGGTTAATGATGCTTTGCCCCTCCTGGGGGGATGGGGTATGGAGAAAGGAAGCAGTGTGTGTGTGTGTGTGTGTGTGTGTGTGTGTGTGCGTGCGTGCGTGCGTGCGTGCGTGCGTGCGTGCGTGCGTGCGTATGTGTGTGTGTGTGTGTGTGTGTGTGTGTGTGGTGTGCGTATATCTCTCTCTTTGTTTGCGTATGCGAGTGTTCGTGTGTGTGTGTGTGTGTGTGTGTGTGTGTGTGTGTGTGTGTGTGTGTGTGTGTGTGTGTGTGTGTGTGTGTGTGTGAGTTTGTGTGTTTGTGTGTGTGTGTGTGTGTGTGTGTGTGTGAGAGGGGAGAGAGAGAGAGAGAGAGAGAGAGAGAGAGAGAGAGAGAGAGAGAGAGAGAGAGAGAGAGAGGGAGAGAGAGAGAGAGAGAGAGAACAAGACAAGACAAAATCTCGATTAAAAAAAAAAAAGCACTACATGAAACTTGGTGATTGGATTTTCTTGCCGCCTTCAACAAATGCATTTGTTTGACAAAAAGTTGTAAAAGAGAGAGAGAGAGAGAGAGAGAGAGAGAGAGAGAGAGAGAGAGAGAGAGAGAGGCACGCACCCACGCACGCTTATGTGATTATCTTCAAAGCGACAGGTGCCATCGGATGATGGCGACAACTGGCTGCTGTGCTTTATCAGGACACAAGCGGTGTGACTGCGCCGGTCGCATCCGTGTCGAAGTGTCCTCGTATAATCACGAAGTTATCTCCCAACTCCAAGAATATTCCGTGACAAAATCTGCAACTTCACAGTATCAACAACATAAGGAGCGCCTGTGTTCTTTTGGAAATCTCTGTGACATAGTTGATGCAGATGACATGTAGCTTGCTCGCCTCAAAAGAGACAATAACAACAACAAGAACAACCAGCCAACCAATCAACCAGCCAGCCAATCAACCAACCAATCAACTAGCCAAGCAAATACCACTACCACCACCGCCGCCGCCATCATCACCACGACCACCACTATCATCACAAGAAACAACTACAACGAAGACATGAACAGTTCATCTTTCGTTTCCTCCCCGGTGTCATTATTTTGGTGGAGGTACCGTGACCAGTCCAGTCCTTCAGGGATCACCGATCAAAGACAGTAATAGTGAAGGCGGACAAGCAGATTCCACTGCGTATCCATCTTCAGGACAGCCGTGGTCAGGTGTGCGTAAGGGAAATTTACTTCCGGTTCTAAGGACATCGATTCTTTGGGAAAAAGTTTAGAAAACTGCTCTCGCTTAATTCTAAACAAACCTTAGGGAGAGGAGAAGGCTGATGGAAGAGGGGTGTGGAGGGGGTGGAGGGGTGTGGGGGTGGGGGGTGGAGGTCTTACTGCGCAGTTCTTGGCTGTACGACTCAGAAAGAGACCACAAAGACCTTTCTTTCTGTGAACTACCAAACAAAGGAAGAAACGATAAATGGGCGACTGCACTGATTTGGAAGAGTTGTTGAGTGTGTGTGTGTGTGTGTGTGTGTGTGTGTGTGTGTGTGTGTGTGTGTGTGTGTGTGTGTGTGTGCGCGCGCGCGCGCGCGCACGCGCGCGCGCGCACGCGCGCTTGCGTGCCAACAAAGGAAGAAATGATAAATGGGCTGAGGCACTGATTTGGAAGATCTGTTGAGCATTGTGCCGTCCGCTAAAGAAGCCTCACTCGTTCTCGAGTCCATTTCATGAGCCGATCAGAATAAACGCTTTATACTGACCAGTCACTACACAGCTTCGTGTAGACGCTGGCTGACTCTTTAGCAGCCGCTACTGCAATCATAACACGTTCAACGTACATTGAACAGATCTACATTCGGTCAGTCCTGCAGATCAGTCCAGACAAAGCAAAGTTTTGCTGGCATCATTTCACACATGTCATGTTTCAAATGATGCGTTCTGTGCGCTTATTTGTGTTCAGGCAAAGCCGCAGTTTGGTTCAGTCTTCTTGCCTTACTTTTATGTATCATTGCTAATAATCACATATAAAAATGAAAACTTTGGAAGAACAAATTCTGTCAATACTTCTCCAGTCGACCTAGTCTAAAACAAAAAAACAAAAAAACAAAAAAATTGAATTCTGAATTTGCAAATATTCCACTCGGCTCAGGAAGACGATTAACGCATTCCGTATTGCGAACTTCATGACCGGAAGCAAAGTTCCCCTACGTCTGTTGAAATGAGCCTGTCCGCAGTCACCTTTACAGAAGGCCCGTCAAAACGTATCTGCCGCTGCTACATATCCACTGCCCTGTCACCGACACGCTGGCAACGTTTGATCGGATCATCTCAACATGAAGCAGTCTCAGGTTCTTCCTCGTGACTTGCGCAGAGGTCGCTAGCACCGCCAAGTGAATGTCGACAGGTCTTTCTACTAATGGCAAGGAAGTTCACAGAATTCGGCGAATCATATGACCCGACAAAATATATTACTATTCATAAATCAAAGCGATAAAGATGAAAAAAGTCAGAAGTTTAAACAGTCTAATTTCTAATTCAGTTTCTGTCCGTTTAAATCCATTTCATCATCAAGCCAAACAACATTAGAAGTAAACAAGATAAATCTGTTGCAACCCTGTTCACCAACAATTTTTTTTTAATATCTCCATGCACCAAAAAATGGTAAAGTGCTCTGATTAGGAGCAAGAGCCGTCGGTATTTTAGCTATCGGAATTTGTCCGGGACTGTCAAAGTGAACGGGTCTCTCCGCGTATACTCAGCCTCTTTCTATGAGTTCTATCCTGCGCCTTATCAGGCGTCCAGTGCTCTTCCTACAGGTAACGTAGAATGCAGAGACTAGGATAGTGAACTTCGTGATAGGCGACATGCAAGAGGCTGAGTGCCGGGTAGTGTTATCCTTCTTTCTTAGTTTACTTTCACCTTTTGGCCCTGGTTTGACAACAAAAGAGGCGTAACTCGTCACTGGAGTTGCGTCCCTTCTCGGTGGCATTTTTTAAATATTTTTTTTATACACTTTTCGTATTCGCTGAAAAGACGCCGCATTTTGTAGCTGGTGAGAAATATTTCAACAAGCTATACTTAAAATATATACTGGGGAATAAGAGAAAAAAAGAGATGCTTTTTATTCCATGGTAAAACCGTGACATGCGTATTCCTCCCAGACTGAGGTACCATGGCAACTCTAGTAATCTGGAATGCTGTGCATGCTCTTGTTTCACAATGGAATTCTTCTTGTATTGTTTTGCTGTGTTTCGCCTTTCAGCTGCACTTCAGATTTCGTTTTATGATGCAAATGATTTCTTCCTGTGCAGCGAAGTCAAGTTTCAAACAGGATCAGAGAGAGAGAGAGAGAGAGAGAGAGAGAGAGGGGGAGAGAGAGAGAGAGAGAGAGAGAGAGAGAGAGAGAGAGAGAGAGAGACACGCACACACACACATACACACTCTCTCTCTCTCTCTCTCTCTCTCTCTCTCTCTCTCGCACGCACGTGTGCTCGCATGCCCCAGCATGCGCGCACGCTGAGATGAGATGGAGACAGATAAGTTGTCAGACAGACAAAGACCGAGGTAACGCGAACTCCACATCAAAGCCCGTTTCTCCTCCACCATTTAGCCAGCATGCATCAAACCTCATACAGCGGCTCAGTCGCTAACACG
>CM031604.1:29966378-29986378 GCA_018398815.1 Conus ventricosus
CATTCGAGAAGATATTGTTCTAGACTTGTCTGGTGCTTGTGATGAAGGAATGTTTTCATTGCAGTTCCTCTGATCTTATCAGATAGCGTGAATCGATGCGCTACAGCTCCTGTTTCTCCATCTACGTTTCTCACACCCTAACTCTCTGCTTCTTTGATTATATGCACGCATTGTCATTTTTAAACGGTAACAGAAGTCTAGCGGTATACAGATTCTTTTATGCCACACCATGACATTTCTTTCTTTTTTTCAGTGACGAAATCAATATATTTGACAATCATTTCTGTCTTTCAACTCTCTTCACTCGCAAGAAAATGTGTTTTCTTCTGTTTTTCACGATTTGGTGCGAGTCACATGATCCAAAAGTATCTAGCAGTTGGTAACTAAAACGCGAACTTTGTTAGACAAAGTGAGGCATACAAATGTTACTGTCATCATCATGAAGTTGATGGTAAACGCTAAACTGTTAGAAAACCACAAATAGCGCGATGTTCTCACATTACGTTCGCCAACGAGCTAAACTCGCTTGATTTCACTTTCTCTTCTTGCTGAATTGTAAACTGAGCAAACATTTCTCAGACAACTATGAAAGCAAAAACAATATAGTAAAAGAAATCACAGAAGACAAAACAATCTATTTCTTTATACATTAATTGATTTGTTTATGAGTTTGCAGTAGCCATTTAAAAAAGTTTCCTTTGACTGTTGTCCTCTTTTTGCTTCAAGTTATGTTGTTCTTCAGAGCGCAATACTTCGTTGTGATTATATTCAACTCACATACATTTCACGAAAACTGACAGACAGACAGACAGACGTATTCACCACGTTCACATCCACCACAGCTAAAATTGCCATTACCGTGATAACGAATACCTTTATTAATTTCACATCTACAAAAAAGCGACTACCACTGCTGCTGCAGATGCTGCTGCTACTAATTCTGCTGCTGGTGATACTGTTGCTTCATTGCTACAGCTACGTCTGTTGCACATTGACTGCTAATATTACAACTACAGCTACTTCTGTTGATGGTAGTGTTGCTTCTAGTTTCACCGCAATTGCTACTTCGTTCTCTGTTGCTCATGTCATAATTGCTTCATCTCATATTATGAGTGCTACTTACGTTTTAATTTCTTTTACAACTGCTTCTGTGTTTAAACGTTCTATGATTTCTGCTACTGTCGTTTCATCTTCTGTTATAATGTTCTAACTGCAACTGTTGCTTCACTGTATATTTTTAGTGCTACTGCCGGTTCATCTTCTGTTACTATGATACAGTTCTTCCATTTTCTGTCACTGCTGAAACTACTGCTTTCTTTTCTGTTGTTGCTGCTACTGTAGTTTGTCTTTCCTTTATTACTGCTATAGCTGTTTCATCTTCTCTCGTGGTTACAACTCTTATTTCACAATCTGTTCTTAGAGTTTAGTCTTCTGTTATTGATGCTTCTGTTGTTTAACTTTCCTTTATTACTGCTTCATCATCTTTTGTTACTATTACTGTTGTTTAACTTTCTACACTTGCTGCTTCATATTCTGTTATGTCAACTACAGTTTCTTTGGGTTTCTACTATTGTTGCTACTGCTACTTTATCTTTTACTACTACTACTACTACTTTATCTTTTGCTAATACTGCTGCTGCTACTACTACTACTACTACTACTACTACTACTACTACTACTACTACTACTACTACTACTACCACCACCACTACTACTACTACAGCTTAACGTACTTTTACTGCTACTCCTGTTTCGTCCCCCCGCCATTTACATTGCTACGATACTTTATTTTTTTCTTATTAGTGGTACCGCTGCTTCAGTTTCTGTTATGACTGTTGCTTTGTCTTTTGTTGTTGCTACTACTGTTGTGTAACATTCTACTGTTGGTGCTGCTTTTGCTTCACCTTCTGTTATTACTTCTTCTACTGCTGATTCTTGTTCTCTTATTACGGATACATCTTTTGTCATTAACGCTGCGGTTGCTTTATCTTCTGTAATTACTATCGATGCTGGTGTTTCATTTACCGATTCTGCTGTTTTATCTTCCATCATTACTGCTATTATCATTGTCAATGGTGCTGCTTCTAGTGTGACTGCTACTGCTGCTTCTCTCTTCTATCATTTTCTGCCAGCGCCTCTACTATCACTACAGCTGCTGCTGCGTCTACCATTCCAGCTGCTGTTGCTGATAGCAGCTGCTACCATCACCAGAACGATGCTCCCACACACCACCACCACCACCACACCACCACCACCACACCACCACCACCACAATTACCATGACGTCGGGAAATTCTGTCTCCAAGAACGTGATCCCAATGCAGAAGGCCCCACGCGTCTGCGAAGGTCTGGGTCCATGCAAGGACCCATGGAAAGTCAATTAGTGATAATGCATTCCGCGGCAAATTGGACTTTTATTCCTCAGTCAGCTAGTGCCGGCTCTGCGGCCGAATGCAGCGAAGGAATGGGATTCACTGGCACATGTGCTCTCCCCCCCCATGTGAGATTTGACCCTTGTGGTGATTTAAAGAACAAAAGTTCTTCTTCTTCTTCTGTTTTCCTCCTTCCGCTTCCTTCTTTCTTCTTCTTCTTCTTCTTCTTCTTCTTCTTCTTCTTCTTCTTCTTCCCATCCTCCTCCTTCTTCTCCTTTTCTTCTGCGCAAGATTTGACCCTAATGGTGATTAACAAAATAGCTATCTTCTTCCGTCTCCTCCTCCTTCTTCTTCTTCTATGCGATATTTGATCATAATTGTGATTTAAAAAAATGTTATCTCTTCTTTTTCTTCTTTTTCACCTCCTCCTCCTTCTTCTCCTCCTCCTCCTTCATCATCATCATCATCATCATCATCATCATCATCATCATCATCATCATCATCATCAATGTCATCATCATCATCATCAATGTCATCATCATCATCATCATCATCATCATCATCATCATCATCATCATCATCATCATCATCATCTCCTCCTCTTCCTCCTCCTTGTCTTCTTCTTCTTCCACGTAATTGATAGACTGCTCCACGTAATTGATAGACTGCTCCACGTAATTGATAGACTGTCGACTATTTGTCCAGTACCCACCACAACACACCATGAAACACATGTACATGCATAGTGTGTGTATGTGCGCTCCTGCGCACTTCTTAGGTACATTCGTTTTGTAAAGTGGACTACCGATATAAAAGTGTGAACACAAACACGAATAAACAGGCAACAATACAAGAACAACAAGAACAACAACAAAACTTGCAGGAGACAAACAACAACAACAGCTTCAATAAAGCCAAGCAAACTTGCCAAAACAAACAAACAAACAAACAAACTAACAAAAATATGATCAAGAACGTAAAGAAACATTCTTTTTCGAACTGATTATCAAATGGACAAGAACAACATGTTTCTTAGCGCTAAGGACGGATACGGTATACAGATATAAAAATCCACTCTGAAGGTATCAGATGTTTAACAAAGTATTAAAAAAAATCCACAAAATATATAATCTATTGTAATGCAACAAAAGAAATGCCGTACTGTCTAGATGTACGTTAAAATGTGAATTTCAGTTTCAACTTCATTTAGTCCCACCGCCACAGGCGGCATCTTGAAGACTTCTAAAGAAACAAGTAATCAAGTCAAGACCAAGTCCACATTTTTGAACGAAAACTGTCTGTCCCCAAATCAAAACAAAATCTAAGTCATTCACAACTTTGAGGTTGTCAAGACTAGGTTGTGTTGAGGGAGCGAGTCATTCCGCTTCATTTATGATCCTCAGAATATGCAAAACAATATAACAAACAAACAAACAAACTAGCAGACCAATCATCTCAGTTGTTACTGAATTGGACTTAAGCGCTGAGACATCGTGGACTCTATTTCCATCAGAGACATTTATTCGAGGGATTGTTTGGTCTCCGCGCAACTCTAGCCCCACGTTTAAAGAGCTATGGGCTCAAACTGGAACCAAACAGTCGAGTTTTATCAACAGGTAGGATGCGTCTCTGAGGCAGTTGCTCAAATGTCCTGGCCAACATTGCAAGTGTCTGTCTCTCTCTCAGGTCTGGTTGATGCGGGGATATGTTATGAAGGAGGCGTCGTCTTATTTCTGACTAGAATATTTCGCAGTATCACCTTCCTCGTCCTCATTGATCAGCCATTAACAAAATCGAATTCTGTAAACCTTCACTTTTTCTTTTTTTTTCTGGCGATTCATGCTTCGATTGTCTCTGTGCGTCTTTGTCCACGGTAGTTAGTGACAAAGGTCGTGGCTATCAGCAAACTCATGGGGAGTTCGGCGGACGCGATGGTGCGCTCCACAAGAGGATGCTCACCCGCACTAACTCCATGAGGGATAACTTTTATAGTGTCCGTAGAGGTTTAGAAGTTGTTATCCTGAATACATTCAATGAGAACAGGCACCACTGGGGTGATTCAACAGCACTGCAGCGTCTGGTCTGTTGGACTACTTCCTGATACTTCGTATGGAATGGTCATTTTGGACTATGATGCCGCCGGGCCTGCCGCAGGAATATATGAATCTGTTTTCAAACTGAACCATGATGGTTCCCGTATGCTGCGAGTAACGTATTTCATATTTACGTTGTTCTCCTCCACTTTCCAATGATAACTCCTAAGCCCCGCCCCCTCCTTTTTGTTTAACAAGTCTTCGCAAAATAATTAGATTTAATGACGGAGGAATTGTAAGCATGCGCTTGTTTTCCCCACGATTTTATTGTTTATATACACGGCTATATAAAAGATAACAGGTTGAATGTCCTTTAATGACATACACACACAAACACACGTTGTGTGTGTGTGTGTGTGTGTGTGTGTGTGTGTGTGTGTGTGTGTGTGTGTGTGTGTGTGTGTGTGTGTGTGTGTGTGTGTGAGCGCGCGCATGTGTGTATAGACACGTTTGTATGTATGTATGTATGTATGTATGTATGTATGTATGTATGTATGTTTGTATGTATCCGAAATTAGTTCTCAGGAGAAAAAAAGAATGAATAACAAAAATCTTTATACTTCTCACACATATCAGTTTTGAAAGGCGTTCACAACAGGTCATTTTCAGAAATGTGAAGGGAATGGAAAGTGGATAATATGACAGGGTTTTTGTTGACGTACTTTCTCAGAAGTTTAATCTTATGCGCATGGGAAAAAAATATTAAATTTATGATAGTAATGACGTCACATACATCAGCATCATCACTGAGAAAATAATCTTTTCAGAGTATGTGCACAATGCAGACACAGGTGCCCGAGACACATCCACAATAGGGAACATTTTTGGCGTTACACCGATGTGAGTCTGGCTTGCACTATCTCCCGGCATGCGTCGTTCGCCGGAAATATGGATTGACGAAGGGCCACGTCATTTGGGAATCCTAGAGCAGAAGGGAAATAACTGTCTGCCTTGTGCTTGTTCTCTCCCTTTGCTCGCCTTGTGCTTGTTAAACCCACCCGGCATCCCTACCCCCCCCCCCCCCCCCTTCTCCCGCCCCTTTGTCTTCCCACCATTATTTTTATTTTAGTCATAGTTTTATAGCAAAATAGATAGGATCAAGGCCTTTTTCTAATTCATGCGAAGATAAATGATAACAATAATAAAAAAAAAAATAAATAACACTTTTTTTCAGCTGTTCTGCCTGGTGATGTATACTCTTTAAAAAAAACAAACAAACAACAACATGATAATCTAAACAATATAATCGGATTCCACAAAATATTGCAAAAACACGGTGCTTGTGAACCCGTCAGATGATAACAACGACAACAATCAGCACACATTGTGTTGAGACAAGACAAGACAAGACAAAATCTTTATTTACGAGGATAATAGATAAGCACTGATGTGCTTTTTTTACATCCAGTCCTCGCCCTGTGTAGGGTCAACAATATAAAATAAAAGGTAACAAAGGAAGCATGCAAAAGTGACTAGAACTACAATACAATACGGGATTAAAATTTAAAAAGGGGAAAAAAAAAAAAGAGAGAGAGAGAGAGAGAGAGAGGAGAAGAGAGAGAGAGAGAGAGAGGAGAGAGAGAGAGAGAGAGAGAGACGCAGGAGCGAAGGGAGTGGGGGGTAAGCCTGCAGAGAGAGAGAGAGAGAGGGAGAGAGAGAGAGAGAGAGAGAGAAGAGAGAGAGAAGAGGAGGGAGAGAGAGAGAGAGAGAGAGGGTGGGGGAGAAAGAGGCTAGAGTGGCTGCGATAAGAGAACATGTTTAGAACAATCTGACAATCAGAAAATTCCAAAGAGATACAAAACAATCAATTTTGAAACACCGAGGGAGGGGGGGGGGGGGATAGAAATAAAGCACAAATGGAGGTGGGAAATGCATAATGATAGCCCAGTCGCCACGGGTAGGAGGGGATATCATATGGATAAAAAAAATCAAGTCATTCCAGCAGAACCATGAGAGAGAGAGAGAGAGAGAGAGAGAGAGAGAAGAGAGAGAGAGAGAGAGAGAGAGAGAGAGAGAAAGTCACATAAGAATACAAGCATTTCGACAGAATGACAAGAGGACAGGAGGTAGTAGGAAACACACACGCACACACACACACACACACACACACACACACACACACACACACACACACACACACACACACACACACACACACACAACATACATATACTCATATAAGGCATACTTACTAAAACAAAATAACATACATGTGCATTTCAAGTACAAAAACACTTTTTTTTGAGAGAAACGGAAACGGAAACGGAAAGTTTATTCATGTATAGGCCATTGCCCCTCATGAAGGGGTACATAACTTCTATACACAAATGCATAATTAACAACATATTTAGTATCTAATCAAGAAACCAGAACAGAACGCAACTTGAATGCTTTGTAAAGATAAATGGACAGTTGTTTCACAGTTTGTTTATGCTCTGTTGCCATAAGCAATGCAAGTCTAAATTTATTTGGATCTGCATAAAATTTACTAGGTATATACTGTGTTCTTAAGTCCCTCAAAACAGGACAACATAAGACAAAATGAACATCATCTTCTTTTTCACTTTTGCAGAGCGGACATTTTAAGTCAGCATTACTATGTGTTTTGTAACGTAAGCGATGTTGCGCTATTTCAGAAATGCCAAATCGAAACCTCGTTAATGCATACCTTAAATGCCTATCTAAATTCATCAGTAAAAAATTTTTACCTCAGGCACCTTGCAAAACGTTCTGTAAACATAAAACCCTTTTCACTTCACTAATATGAGAGTCCACTCTTGCCATCTACATAAAATTAAACCGTTCTCTGAAACTTGCAGAATCTGTCTATCCCTCAAACACCTTGGTTAAGCCATACATATCCAAAACCAAACAAATATAGTTACAACGAACATTTGTAACCCAATTTTCTTTCCCGATATTCTAAATCATACAACATTTGAACTTTTTGGGGTAGCCTAGAATTCCTCCATTCTTGTACAATTAATTTTAAAACAATTTTACATTTTACAGTATTAATATATAAGGGTATCTGTTGTTCTCTCCGTAAACAATATCATTCAGTTCGCATCTCTACGCCTAAAAATTCTTTTAGAGCAATAATAAAACTTTTACTTTCAATGCCGCATTACAAGTCCATGTCTGCCCGTCTGAACATTTGGCATATAATTGTGAATCGAAACTTCAAATGGACAGTCAACCAGTTATTTGTCCTACTTATAAACTTTTGGAATTGAATGCAAAAACATTTTTCTCTACTACTTAAATTACGAAATGCCATAACAATAAACTCAATACTTTTGTAAAAAATTCATAGGTATTTGTTACTTAACATTGAAATAGAATGCAAAAAAGCCAATGTTGAGAAGAATCGGATATAGAGAGAGAGAGGAGAGAGAGAGAGAGAAGAGAGAGAGAGAGAGAAGAGAGAGAGGTAAGGCTGGTAATGATATAAAACACTTATCCTCAGTTAAGTGGTAATAATCCCTCTTTATTATTTTCTAATGATTTTATCATCAACATTATCACTATTTTACTGCTATCATTATTGTATTATCATCATCACTGCTTCGCCTCATATTGTTTTCCTTCCTAACAGCCTCATTCTCATTCAACGGCTCTCTTTGTGCCAAATTAGATGAAGATAGTGATTGCTCGTTCATTTTCGTTGTCCTGAGTGTTGTGTATCTTGCCTGAAGAAGACCTAAGAGGTCGAAACGTGTCGTGTTTGTCTTGTAATTCGTTTGTCTCCGTTTGTCGGCGGAGTCTTATAATTAATTTTTTTTTTTTTTCAAATTTGTGTGAAATTATGTCTATTTCTTTTTTGTTTGCTTTGAGTCCAGTACCAGATACACACAGTCTCTGTCTCTGTCTGTCTGTCTGTCTGTCTGTTTCTCTCTCAAACATCACTTTAAAAACACTGAATGTGTTCAAGTCGTAAACTGAATCATCGACAAAAACCTGTGTATATGTTAATATTGATTAAAAAAAGAAACAATGCCTGTAACAATGTTATATCTGTATTGGTGCGTATTTTGTGACATCAAAATTGTTAAAGAAAAACTCTCCTCTCTTCTCTCTCTCTCCCTCTCTCCTCTCTCTCCATCTCTCTCTCTCTCTCTCTCTCTCAAACATTATATAGAAACACTTAGTACGTTCAAGTAGTTTACTGATCATGGGGAAAAAAGCTATGCTATTTTATCTTTACCTTGATTTAAAACACTATCCGTAAAATTGTTACATTGCATTTGTGCATGTTTTGTGAATTAAAGATTGTTAAAGTAATTTTTTACGGCAGGAAAAAACAAGTTTGTTATGGAAAATATAAGATAAGATGTTTAGCAGGCTTTCTCGCCCCCGAAAAACAAACACAAAATAATTATAATAAATAACTACGTTACATTCAAGACGGAAATGTGTGTGTGGAAAAAATGCAACTTTTCAATTGTTAACATACAACTACAGAGTAAAATCAAGTTAGAGAGAGAGAGAAAAGAGAGAGAGAGAGAGAGAAGAGAGAGAGAGAGAGAGAGAAGAGAGACATGCATACATACAGACAGACAGACACCATGCTGACGGACAGACAGATATGGATATATCAACTACCACTGATGCTGAAACTAAAGCAAAATGTGATGAGAAATGAGGGGGCGGGGGGGGGGGGGGGGGGGGGGGGGGGGGGGGGGGGGGGGGGGGGGGGGGGTTACAACGAAAACATTAATGAACATTCATCACAATCATTTCAAAAGAAACAAGTGATACATGGGCACACACACACACACACACACACACACACACACACACACACACACACACACATATATATATATATATATAATATGTCACGCACGAACTGACACAGGTCGCCTCAGTGACAATTGTGGAGTGTGACCCTCCATCCCGGTGGCAGTAACCGTGAAATTGCGTGAATCCTGCGGGAATTTTGCTTACCTGTTAACTCTTAGGAGGGGGGAGGAGGGGAGTGTCAAGCACGTCGGGAAAAGTGAGGTTTACGTGTGTAAACTAACGCTCGTGAAACTGGAGTTCTTCGATGTGTAATGGGGAATTCCGGTGAATGTGAGTGCTGTCTTTTGAGTTTCCGAGGTGAACTCGGAGTGTCGTGGTGTGTCTGCAAGTTAGTACGAACTGAGGGGTTATCCACGAAGGTTGGGTTTGGCCTCGTGCTCAGGTTGTTCCTGCCGTTGGGGCAGGGGTTGGGGTATGCCCTCGACCGACTTTTGAAGGTTTGGCTACCAGGTTGAAGACTGTCGATGTTTCGGTGTTCAGGCGTTACGACGGTGTCTGGGATGGCCTGCAGTTGAGATGAGAGAGAGAGGTGGAGAGAGTAGAGATGAATTAGGAAGAGGGGGAGCAATAGGGAGAGCGAGAGAGGAGAGAGAGAAGTAGATGAGGAGAGAGGAGAGGGAAGGTCCGAGAGAGAGAGAGAGAGAGGGAGTGGGGGAGAAAGAGGCTAGAGTTGGCTGCGATAAGAGAACATGTTTAGAAACTAATCTGACAATCAGTAAAAATTCCAAAGGAGATATCCAAAAAATATCAATTTTGAAACACCGAGGGAGGGGGGGGGGGGGATAGAAATAAAGCACCAAATGGAAGGTGGGAAAATGATAATGATAGCCTGTCGCCACGGGTAGTGAGGGGATATCTTATGGATACAAAAAATCAAGTCCATTCCAGCAGAACCATGAGAGAGAGAGAGAGAGAGAGAGTAGAGAGAGTGAGAGAGAAGAGAGGAGAGAGGAGAGAGAGAGAGAAAGTCCACATAGAATACAAGCATTTCGACAGAATTACAGAGGACAGGAGGTTAGTATGGAAACACAAAACGCACACTCAATCACACACACACAAAAACACACATCACACTCCACCACACACACACACACCCAACTCACACTACACACACACACAATACAAATACTTCATTATAAGGCATATTACTAAAACAAATGAACATACATGTGCATTTCATAGTACAAAAAACACTTTTTTTGAGAGAACGGAAACGAAACGGAAAGTTTATTCATGTTTAGGCCATTGCCCCTCATGATGGGGGTACATTACTTCTTTCCACAAATGCATAATTAACCAACATATTTTGTTATCTAATTCAAGAAACCAGACAGAACGCAACTTGAAATGCTTTGTAAAGATAAATGGACGTTGTTTCACAGTGTGTTTATGCCTCTGTTGCCATAAGCAATGCAAGAGTATAAATTTTATTTTGGTTCTGCATATTATTTACTAGGTATATCGGCGTTCTTAAGTCCCTCAAAACAGGAAACATAAGATCAAAATGAACATCATTTTCTTTTGCACTTTTGCAGAGCGACATTTTAAAGTCAGCTTTACTATTGTTTTGTAACGAAAGCGCTGTTGCGCTATTTCAGAAATGCCAATCGTAACTCGTTAATGCCCTTACTTAAATTGCCTATCTAATTCATCAGTATAATAAATTTTACCTCTGGCACCTTGCAAAAAAAACGTTCTGTAAACATAAAAACCTTTCACCTATCCATCGTATATGAGAGTCCCACTCTGTGCCATCTACATAAAAATTAACCGTTCTCTGTAAACTTGCAGAATTCTGTCTATCCCCTCAAACACTTGGTTAAGCCATACATATCCAATACCAACAAATATAGTTTACAACGAACATTTGTAACCCATTTTTCTTTCCCGTATGATCTAATATCAACAACATTTTGTACGCTTTTTGGGGATCTAGATTCCTCCATTCTTGGTTTTTCCAAAAATAATTTTTACAAAACTTACAAGTTTACAGCTGACAATTAATTTATATAGGGTATCTGTTTGTTCTCTCCGTAAACAAAGTCATTAGGAGTTCGCATCTCTACGCCCTAAAAATCTTTTGAGTGCTAAAAATGCTTGAACCTTTCACATTCAGATGCCGCTTTATCAAGTCCATTGCTCTGCGCCCGTACTGAACAATCGGCCTGTAATTTTGATGAATCTCGATATTCTTCAAAGGACAGTACAACGAGTTATTTTTAAACTTATATATCTTTGGTGGAAATGCACATTTAGCATTGTTAGATCTACTACTTAAATTACGACATGCATAACATAAACTCTATCTTGTTGAAAAAAAAATCCTAGGTATTTGTAATTACATTAAAATTGAGTTAGAGTGGAGAGAGAGAGAGTGAGAGAGAGATGCGGCGGAGAGAGAGACGGAGGATGAGAGAGTCTTGGTAAGGCGGGTAGATTTAAAAACACTTATCCCTCAGTTGATGTGGTAATATTCTCTCTTTATTATTTTTCTCAATGATATTTATATTATCATTTCACTATTGTTATGCTAAATTATTGTTATTATCTTCATCAAGCTTCGCCTCTTATTGTTTCCTTCTTACAGCCTCATTTCTTTTCAACGGCTCTCTTGTGCAAATTAGATGAAGATATGTGTTTGCTCGTTCAAATTTTCGTTGTCTGTGTGTTGTTTTTGCCTGATGTAGACCTAAGAGGTTCGAGACGTGTCGTGTTTTGTCTTGTAATTCGTTTGTCTTACGTTTTTCGGCGGCGTCTTATAATTAATTTTTTTTTTTTTGCAAATTTGTAGTGATATTATGTCTATTTTTTTTTGTTGCTTGAGTCAGTACCAGATAACACAGTCCTCTGTCTTGTCTGTCTGTCCTGTCTGTCTGTTTCTCTCTCAAACATACTAAAAACACTGATGTGTTCCAAGTCGTAAAAACTGAATCATCGACCAAATTCTGTGTATATGTTTATTTGATTAAAAAAGATTCAATGCCTGTAACATGTTATATATGTATTGGTGCGTATTTTGTGACATCCAAATTGTTAAAGAAAAAAACTCTCTCTCTCTCTCCTCTCTCTCTCTCTCTCTCGCTCTCTCTCTCTCTTCTCTCTCTATCTCTCAAAAACTATTATATAGTAACACTAGTACGTTCAAGTTGTTTACTGATCCATGGGGAAAAAAGCTATGCTATTGTATCTTTACCTTGATTAAAACACTATCGTAAAAATTGTTACATTTGCATTGGTGCATGTTTGTGAATTAAAGATTGTTAAGTAATTTTTACGGCAGGAAAAAACAAGTTGGTTATGGCAATATATAAGATAAGATGTTTTAGCAAGGCTTTCTCGCCCACGAAAAACAAACACAAAATATTTTATTGACATAAATACGTTTACATTCAAGACGGAAATTGTGGAGTGTGTGAAAAAAAAAATGCAACGTTTCAATTGTTAACATAAAACTACAGAGTTAAATCAAGTTAGAGGAGAGCAGAGAGAGAGAGAGAGGAGAGGAGAGAGGAGAGAGAGGAGGAGGAGAGAGGAGAGAGAGAGTACATGCTTACATACAGACAGACAGACAGCCATGCTGATCTGGACAGACAAGATATGGATTATCAACTACCAATGATGCTGAAAAACTTATGCCCTAAAATGTGATGAGAAATGAGGGGCGGGGGGGGGGGGGGGGGGGGGGTGGTTTAAAACGAAAACATTAATGATCATTAATCACATATTGCTAAAGAAATCAAGTGTGATACTTGGGGCCCACACACCTCACACACACACTCCCACACACACAAACACACACACACACACACATATATAAATATATATATATTTATATGTCACGCACGAAACTGACACAGGTCGCCCTCAGTGACTATTGTGGGTGTGACCCGTCAGTGGCAGGTGGCAGTAACCGTGAAGTGCGTGAATCTGACGGGAATTTTGCTTACATGTTAACTCTGGAGGGGGGGAGGGAGGAGAGTGTTCAGCTCGTCGGAATAGTGAGGTTTTCGTGTGCTAAACTAACGCTGTGAAATGGAGTTCTTCGATGTGTATGGGGAATTCCGTGAATGTGAGTAGCTGTCTTTTGAGTTTCCGTGGTGGAAATCGGAGTGTTCGTTGGTGGTCTGCAAGTTAGTACGAATCTGAGGCGTTATCCACGATGGGTGGGATTGCCTCGTGCTTCAGTTGTTCCTGCGTTGGGGCAGGGTTTGGTTGGTATGCCCTCGGTCCGAATTTTGAAGGTTGGCTTACCAGGTTTGAAAGATTGTGATGTTTCGGTGTTTCAGCGACGGGTTCTGCACGTACCTGGGCGGCGGCTGTCTGGCTGTGTCCCGGCGCGGCCTGAGGGTGTCGTCCATTGTGTTGTCGTTCCTGTTGTTTGTTAAGGTGAGCGGGTAAAGTAGCGGGAAAAGTCTGGAGGGCTGTGTAGTTGGTTGTTTGTAGATATCATGGTTCATCAACTTTTGTGTTTCAGTTCCCGGAAACGGGGGGATGTCCTTTTAATTTGAGTATTTTGCAAGATTTCTTTTTATGTGAATTTGGCTAAGTGGAGGAGATGTAAATGGGCGGAAGTTTGAAGAGATAACAGAGATTTGATTTGAACTTAAGTTCGAGGAAAATCCGTACATATTGGGAATGAAGTAATGGGCATTCCGGTTCTACTTGATAGATAGGTGGATGTGTTACGCGGTATTGATGCGCTATGACATAAATATGTTGTTCATTGGTAGTGGTCGCTGGCTGTACAGAGAATACTGGTTTCGAGTTTGATAATGATGGGTATTTTCGGGGTGTATGATGGTATAGGAGGACGGGAACTTTTAATATTAAGAGGAGATGTCACGCCGGTGCGTGAAGGTAAGGAGAGGCTGATGCTTGTGATGTGTTGGGCGTGTGGTGAGGTTTATCGATAGGTGACGGGTGGTGGTACATGGTGACAACGTCTTGTGGAAGTTCACGTATGGCGTTTTGCACTTGGAAACTAACGGGTTGGATGGGCGGGAAAGGTGAATTAGGGTTAGGTTATTTTAATTAGTAGTTGTTGTTTTTGTTTCAATTATTATTAAAGATTTGCAGGTGGAACTCCATAATTGTGTTAAATACCAATAGTAGTATTAGTTAGATTACTTGTATAGGTTTTAGTTTAGAAAAATAGAAGAGAAAAAAAAATAGCAGTGATAATATTAAATAAGGTGTTTTAAGATTATTTAGGAATTGTGTTTCAGAAGCCTACATTTGGTGTGTATATATGTATATGGTTTGAGTCGACTGTGGTGCACTAGTATTCAAAGATGTTTCCGCAAGCATTGTGGTGTCGGTAGACTATGTATAGCAGCGCCGGAATTCCTTGTCGAGTTTATGTAATTGGTGATTGTCATAGTTGCTTGAAAATTTTTGATGACATTATGATTTGTGATTGTGCATGCTAGGAAATTAGGGATACCGGTTCAATTCTATTATTTTGGTTTTGCTTGAGATGGGTTTGAGTCTCTTAGCATGTTATGAGTAATCGAACTGAATCTGTGACCGTACTGTTCGTCACTTAACGGAGGATTGTTCGTTTGTTCGTGCAGTGAATTGATTTATAATCTTATTGAAATCATTGTTTGGAGACCTCGATGGGGAAATTGATGTCGTGGGCATGTAATTCAGATAGTGTTAATCTCTTTTATGAAGGATTGGTTATAATTTGTTGTGGCTTGTTGATGGAAGTGGAAAGTCAATGAATATTGGTTTACATGTGTAATGGAACATTCTGGTGTGAGAGAATTTTTGATTGTCAAGGTGGCTGGTTGTATAAGTCATGATTATTTTAATATTCCAATTAGCTGTCGCCACTTTGGGTTGGACATGTAAAACACTGAGAATCATTTTCTTTTGTGAAGCAAAAATAAGTATAACTGGATTCGTCTGTGGTAGTTTGACATTTCCTTTTGCACGGGTTCCGGCGTGTTTTGTATTCTTCCCTGCTCGGCCAAATCGTGAGGGTTCGGCCTCTCTGGTGGTGGGGAGTTGGCACCCGCCATCCCCCACTGGTATCCCTGCCACTTCTCTGCCGGAGTGGGGACGCAACCGGAGGCCGGCAGATGCGTTCGGTCGGGTACGTCATCTCTCTTCCACAGTCCGAGGGTTGTGGCAGTTCTTTGATTCCACTGTCTCTCAGGGTGGCAAGCGTCTTGAGGGCCCACGCAGTTTTTACATCAGCGTAAGTGACTGCGGGTGTGGTTGGTGCCGGTAGGGAGGGAAACAGCGTTCTTCGGGTGTCACAACGTTTCCTTCCATTTACGTATCAAGCGCGTCAGTGAAGGGTTTTGTGTTTTGGCGGTTTGCAGTACGTGTGAGCGCCGTTCAGAATCCCGTTTTCATATACCATATCGGGAATCGCTGTGTTTCGGGTTGTTTTTTTTGTGTCGTGTGTGTGGTTTTTTGGTTTTTTATTTGTTTGGTTTTTTTTTGGAGAAGTTTTTGTTTGGGGGTTTTGTTTTTGCCGTGTCAAGTCCCCGCCAGGGACTTAGATATGATGTATTGGAATGTACAACAGTGGGTGCGGGTTACTTTGAACAATTGGTGTTGAACATTTGTGGGTTAAGCTTTTGTGTCGGTGTGGTTTGACACCGGCATTTAAAAATTAGCACGGATAGAATACATTTTGGGAAAAAAAAAAAACATTCGCGGGGCAATCTCAGGTTTATGAGGTTTCAACCTTGTTTGGTATTTCAGCCTGGGGTTACAGGGTATGGTGATGAGTCACCTTGTTCCTTTCGGGTATTAGCTTTGGTGGGCTGAGGTGTTGTATTTGTGCTCCTGACGGAGAAGGGTTGTTGTTATTTGGTAAACGTGGCAGCAACATGCGTGTGCACGGGTATGAATAAGGGGGTCCTTGTGTGATGGTCGAGTATTGATAGTTTTGTTGGATTCTTTTTGGGGTTTGTTTGTTTTTTTTTGTGTGTGTGGTTTGGTGGGGGGAAAAATGCCTGTGTCGGGATATTTAAGTATTGGTGTTTCATCTGCCATCTGATGGGTGAGAGTGCGTGTGTGAATGCAAATAAAGCCTTCTGTTTGGTGCACTGTATTTCTTTTGTGTGTGTTTGATGTGTGGCGTTCATTACTTAGTAAAAGGGGGAAGGGGTTGGTTATAACGGGGGTATATTAATACATAACATCCCTGTCTACTGTATTATACCGTGACAATATTATAATATAATATATATATATATATATATATATATATATATATATATTTATATATATGTGTATATATATATATGGATATCGTTAGGAGAGAGAGAGAGTGACAGGACAGCCATGACTGACAGACAGACACAGCGGGGCGGGGGAGGGGGGGGGGGGGGGGGGAGCGGGGCTGGTGCGTGCGGTTGAGAATGAGAGGGGCCGACAGTTGATCTGCAGGGCGAGGTCCGAACGGGTGGGTGAGGGTAAGAAGGACTGAGGGGTGGGGGGGGGGGGGGGGGGTGGACGAGCGACTGATTTCAGAGTTTGTGGACCCCCTCCCCCTAGTCTGACGGACAAGGACCACATATTTGGCACTTCGCCGTCTACATCCTCACTGGGGGGAGGACCACCAATTCCAATCCTTGTAGACCTCCCACCTTGCTCCCTACTATATAGTATTCCGACACGAACAAACATATATACAGAGTTAGAGCACCATAGACGAATGTAGAAGGTTAACACAGAAAAAGACTGTTACGGCAACAGGAATACGTAACTGAAACAGCGCTGATCAAAAATTTTATAGAGGTTATGGAGATATAAAACCAGTTGATGCATTGCATAGATATTCATCCATTTTATTCATTCGTTTGTTTTACAAGTTGTGGTGCTGTTCATCTCTCCTCTCTCTCTTCTCTATTTGCGAGGAGTGAGGATGAAAAAGGCATTTCTTATCAGTGTTTGGACAGAGATGGTTAGACTGTTTTAAACAGGACTGGGCACAGTTAAATTAGACGGTAGTGTTCGTTATTCCGTTCCGATCCTTTAAATCACTGCATTAAACTGAGAAATACTTATTATGATATCACAATTACAAAATTCAGAGGGCAGTAGCAAAATCAGGTAAGGTGTAAATTAAGCTCGAAAAACATAAAAAGTTATCCGTTTACTCAGCAATAACAACTGACTCTTTTTGCAGTGAAGGAAAAACCGAAATTCATTTTCTTCTATAATGGTCCAAGTTGGAAAAACATTACCGAGGAAAAAATATATGCATATGAAATTTCTGTCCTGTTGTGAACTATTGCCAAAACTCGAAATTGCTTGTCATATATCGGAGAGATGTTGTTCGTTTGTATATTACGCTTTACGTTTTAGTGAGGTACGTTGTAATGGAAATGTTTTAAACCAAAGTTTCGTTCTTTTGTGTTCCGCCAATTGGAGCATCCCTTTTTTTTTGTGGAAAAATTTTCTATATTTATTTGTTCATTTGTATAGCATAAACAATTTCATGTTAGTGTCTCTGTGGATAGGTGGGGGCCGATTAGCATCTGTTGGAGAGCGCACCGGACTCGGGATCTGGGGTTGGGGGCGTTCGATTTCGGTAAGGGGGGATTTTCCCCGGAAACGTTAAACATTGGTTCTGATCCATTCCCCATTACGTCTTCGAATGTGACTATAATCGGGGTTCTCGTGTGTGTACGCAGGTTGTAACTTCTTGCACAAACGTCAAATCCACGCACAAACTTTCGGTAAAGAGAGGGCCTGGTTTGGCCGTTGGTATGGATGGCACATATCATGCTCATTCCCTGAAGATGGAGTATGGCTGCCTTAATGGCGGGATATTATAAAAAAAAATCGGTCTTCACACCAAAAACTCCATGCTGCTATTTCAGGCAGGGTCCCGCAGGAGTTATCAGCCTGCGAACGCAGAAAGTAAAGAAAGAAAATTGTGGATAGGCTTGGAGGCATCACATTAAAGTCTACGAGTTCTCTCTCTCTCTCTCTCTTCTCTCTCTCTCTCTCTGCTCTTCTCTCGCTCTCTTCTCTGTCTGTATGTCTGTCTGTTTGTCTGTGTCTGTCTGTGTCTGTCTGTTGTCGTCTGTGGTCTGTTCTTGTGTAGTCGTGTTTTCTATCTATCAGTTTTAGACGTAGACATTTAATAATTTTTATGACTTTTTTGATTAATTATTTTTGATAGCGCTACGTTTAGAATCTAAACAATTGCTACTGTTCTCACACCATACATGAGGCTTGATTTGAAAAGGAAAACACAAATGGACGTTGATAAGACAAGGCGACAAGGAATGCTGATGTGTCGTCACCGGTAAGCTTACTTACAGTGGATAATTTCAAACATAAACACAGGTTTCAGTTTAATCATGAAATGGGTTGCAAAGGAGTAGACTTTCTCCTGGTATCCAGCCGTTCCCCATGCATCAGTCGCCCGAAGCCGCCTCCCACACAACATGCAATCGTCGCCGGAAATATGGACTGACGAGGTACACGTCATTGGAGGTATCTTGGATATGAAGGGAAGTAACTCTTTGCCATGAGTTATTCTACCTCCTTTGCTTCACCGGACACCAGTTTTAGCCCATGACTTGTCTTTTTTCTCTTCTGCACTTAGTATTTTAAGGTTTGGAAAAGGTTTACGTCACCAGTTCGTCATTATCATCATCATACCAGCTTACACTCTTAATTGCTTAGAAGAGAAACGAAGATATCACCTCTCTCAAATCAAACCTCTTGACACTTTATCCGCTAATTTTTTTCACACGCGAGCGCACACATCATACACGCTCGTGTTTGCGCGAGCGCACGCGCACACCCACGCCACACACACACACCACACACACACACACACACACACACACCACACACACACACACACACACACACACTCACACAACGGAAACACACACAGCCCCACCCACACAAAAACCACCACAACACACACACACCACACACACACCCACACACTCGCACTCAAACACGACACACAATACACACTGATAACCATACATTTCAAATATGAACGCATGTACAGCACGCATGTGGCCAAACACCACTCACACCACCACACACACACACACCCACCACTCACACACACACACGCATACAAAACACAACTCACACAACACACACACACACACACACACACGCAACGCGCGCGCGCGCGCGCACACCAACACACACCTCACACACAACACACACACACACACTCTCATCCGCACCTCCCTCCCTCCGATACACCCTTCACCCATCCCCACCCCTCCGCAAACAGATTGAATTGAACAGGCCAATCCGATGGGAATCAACAAAGGCCGAGGACCGAGCTAATTCTGCAGGAGCGCAAAGGTTGGAAGGGCCAGCTTGAAACATGACATCTGTCATGCCAAATGGTATGATGTTGGTTTTTTAGAGTTAATTCAAGGCTACGTAGGCTATGAGAGATTAAAAACAGCGTTTGTTTATCTAGAAGAGATGTTCAAAAGACGAAGAAAAGAATTGATTAAGAAGTTTCTTAAGGCAGGCAAGCAGTAGTTTAGTCTTCATCCTTCCAGCTACAAGTTAGCAGGCATACAGACATCGCTGAAATGACATAGAAGTGTATTGGTTTCACGCGATTTAAAGCTGACTAATGTACCCGAGTGTCGTGGTTGAGACAAATAATGAAGGCTACGACTCAGACATAGGATTGGTGGGAGAATATGACAAATACAGGTACAAGGACGAATCCCTACAGCACTGTTGTTTGTTTTGATCAGCGGCA
>CM031604.1:29991378-30006378 GCA_018398815.1 Conus ventricosus
TTCCCGCAGTCCACCCTGTATACCCAGATCCATAATGCATGTGACAAGTCAGACGCAACCCAAAAATCCACGCTCACAAATGACAGGGGGACAAGGACATATGACCAGACGGTGCAGAATATTACCCAGGGCAACATTTGTATTAGGGTGACATTCTGTTCTGCAACATCCTCTGAAACATCGTCTGAGGCATTGTAGTGGGTGGAGTCCTTTGACATTGATCAACCCAAATTAGATTCTAATTTTTTTTACAGAGAGAGAGAGAGAGAGAGAGAGAGAGAGAGAGGAGGAGAGAGAGAGAGAGAGTGAGAGAGAGAGAGAGAGATTTGTAGTCCCGTTGTGAGCAGTCCTGGTTTCTGTCACCTCCCGCCATGCATTGTTGGTCGGAAATATGAATTAAAGAAGGGCCAAGGTCATTTGGGAATCCTGGAGATGAGGGGAAATAACTGTCTGCCTTTAGCTTGTTCTCCTCCCTTTCTCACTCTGCTCCACCTGAGCCCTACTGTCTTGTCTCTATATATATGTGCCTGAATGCTTGTGTGCTTTTGCGTGCGTGTGTTCGTGTGTGTGCGTTTACGCGCGTGGGTTTTTGTTGCTTCGTGTTGAGTTTGCCCTTTGTGTGTGCGTGTGTGTGTGTGTGGGTGCTCCCTTCTGCATGTTTTATATTGTATCCCGTGCAGTGTTCACGAAATTGGAGGCGGGTGGGGGTGGGGGTGGGGATGGGGGTTGGTTCTTTTCTTCTATTCCCCAAAATTTTTGTCGAGCGTTGTTCATATAATGTCGTGTGTGTGGGGTGGCGGTGGGGTGTGTGTGTGTGTGGGGGGGGGGGGGGGGGGGAGGATAGAGTGGGAGGGGGGGGGGATGTGGCTTGTGCATCTGTTTTAGTGCTTGCTTTGTGACCTATTGTTTTGATGCCTTTTTCCCAATATTGTGCAATGTTAATGGAAACTTTTATTTTTCCTGTATTGTAAAGCGCTCTGAGGATATGAGTCTTCTCTCATCGAAGAGCGCTATATAAGCTCGATTTATTATTATTATTATATATGTATAGCATTCTTCTTAAAACCGAAAAGGCAGAGGAGCCAAATTGCCACTTTCCGCGGTCACTGAGGAGAAACAATCAGGTTTCGAAATATCGGTATTGACCAGGAGTTATATGTTAGTGAGTTTCCCTCCCTATTGGAGATTGTCTCCCCCTTGGAGACTATAAGCTTGCTGAAGGCTCATTTTGAGAAGCATTTTTTTCCCCATTCACCCACTCAAGCACATACTATTAGTTAGGCAGAATTATCTACCACTGCAGATATGAACGCTTATCTCCGCTATTTCTTCAATCTAAGACATAAGAGCAAGCTTTGTTTATAATTCAATATACATATATATATATATATATATATATATATATATATATATTTTTTTTTTTTCTTATATCCGCTTATCTCCGCTATTTCTTCAATCTAAGACATAAGAGCAAGCTTTGTTTATAATTCAATATACATATATATATATATATATATATATATATATATATATATATATATATATATATATATATGTATATATATATTTTTTTCTTTTTCATAAGCCCTTCACGATTTACATATAATGAATGTTTTTTGTTGCTGAACAAAAAGGTCTGACAAGACAGATCAATAGCTCGTTCATGAAAATACTTTTTACTTAAATGGAGGCATCGTTTAGAATAAGAATAATAAAAAAAAAAACTCGTGTGCAACACAAATAAAGAATTAACAATGATACGACCATCGGACTGTAAAATGCCGAGGTTTCTTCCAGACAATCGGATGATATGACTATTTTTGGTACACGGGAACGAAAGTTATGACTGAACATAATTCGAAAACATTTGATCTCCAACCCTTTAAGTCAATATTTCGCTACATTAGAGCCACACCAGATTACCTCCAAATTTTGGGTTTTGGGTTTTTTGGTGCATTGTGTGTCTTTTCATGGTCTTATCAAGAGCTCCAAACTGGTGATGTGATGTTGCATAATAGCAGAGATAAAGCGAAAAAACACTTGTGGCACAGAGCAAGATTACCTTTGTGTTTGGAGCAACAGCGGAAGACCCGGCTTTAACCAACTGTGCTGAGAAAGAGGATATGTTAAGGAAAGGAAGGGAGGGTAGGCTACCTCTGTACACTTGGCTGATACTCTTCCCTGCTGTGAAAGATGCTGGCAGCAGGAGAGGGAAAACGTCTGCCTTCCTCATTACACTGATTTATGGCCTGCTCTGCCATGTGGGAGGGGAGAGGCTAGGACGGTCAGATAAAGAGCGCGCTACACCAGGCTTACTACTGGAGGTCTGGTTTGCTCCAAATTATGAAGAGCCCTGCGAGGCAGTTTTCAAGCAAGGAATGACTATTTTTTTGTAAATGTGTGTTTTTATGTTTTCTGTTGAATACTATTTGATGCTGCTAACAGCACTTATACATTACAACTTGAACTTGAACCATTGTGAGTTATGTGACTATAGAAGTACTCGTGTGACTTCTGCCATTGTTTAAAAACTTCAAGTGGGCATTTCTCAAATCTGCCATTTTGGAGATGAACCGGTGTGCCTCTGAAGTAGCGATTTATTTCATTGATATTGAACATTAAGTAGTCTAAAACAGGAGGAAGCTGAATTAGAAACTGGATTGTTTACACTTCGTTTTAGCTTTTATTATCTGCTTTTTTTCTTTATTCAGCATATTTATATATATGTAGGGCGTGGTTCGTCGACTTCTGTCGCCTTCCCAAGAAGAAACGGCAGCATAGGTCTTTCGCATCAAGTGTCTGTAATGAGGATGAGAAGGGAGTGTCACAACGGGTTGCACGTGTGTAGAGTGAGTGACATAGGAGTGGCTGACATATCACATGTGAATACTTCCCAGATTTTACCGAAAAGGGTCAAGGCTGATGTTCCCATTTGTTCTTGGCAGAACAGAAACGATCGCTTTCACAGGTTTGATTTTTAAAACTGTTTTTATTTTTGCCTAAGGTGATGCTAGTGCATGGGTGAAACTGGAAAAAAAAGAAAAACTGAAAGTCGGAGTCCAGCCGAAATTGATTTTTTGAAATGTTCAGACAATTTTCGTGGCCTCTGGTGAAAGGAAATTTGGAGCTGAGGCCTTGTTTGAAACACATGTTTGTTGCTTATATGTGAACAAAAGTCATCATTTTAAATTTAAAAAAAAGAAAAAACCGTAGCCCCCCCCAAAACCAGCTTGGTTGGTGACTTGGACATAGATGGGCAGTAAGGGTATCAACATCAGGACCGCAAGCCTGTTGCAAGCCAACATATTTCCTGAACATGAAATCTATTGGTAAATTGGAAGCCATGAGAAGAGTGTTGTAGTCAGTAGAACTCTGTGGTTACTCAAGATTTTTTTCTCTTCTTTCTGGTGGTAATGGATCATAAACTCCTCTATGTTGTCACAGCTGGAATAATGGAGAACAGGCTGTAGTGTTGTTTGTCTGAGCACAGCAATATTCTCTTGTAGAGCAAATGCAATTGTGTGTGTGTGCGTGTGTGTGTGTGTGCGTGTGCGTGTGCGTGCGTGTGTGTCACTAGGGGGAAGGGGGGGGGGGGGGCATGGAGGGCTGCTGAAAAAGATTTTACTGAAATGCTTTCCTTCATGCTTTTAATATGGTCCGGACTTCTGGCATGCTTTGCTAGCCCAGATTCTCCATTGGATCCATACTTGAGGTCCGAGTTGCACACGCGGCAAAACGCAACACCAGGTTTGTTCGTTTTCAAACACCAAACACGATGTTGTCGTTTTTCATCATCGGCACTTATTAGTGATGCCAGCGTCGATCTCCTCAACTGAATCACCTTCTTTAAGATAGGACATTCTCACAGTTTCCAACGAACTCCAAACTCAAAATCTAGATTTCGGTAAATGGTGCTTTATCTTTGTTCCCTAAAATAAAGAGTACTTCCGATTCGGCACTTCCGTTTCATGGTAAGACGCACTCAATACGTAATTTGCACAATTGTAGAGACTGTTTTGAAAATGTATATATTCTTTTTTTCAGATTTACGAAAAACGGAAAATTCCGTCTCGAATAATTTCATAAAACGGATTCCGTCCTCAGACTGAAAAAGTTTCACCCATGCTAGTGGCTTTCCCTAGTCCTCTCCACTCCTCACACCCTCATAGAATTGTTAATTGTAAAATTGAATATGTGACATTAAACGGAATCATGATGATGATGATGATGATGATAACGGTAATGATAGTGTTGATGATGCAAAGTAAGTCTAGTCTGACAAACCTGATTGTTTGTGTTGTTAAGTTAAGAGGACGACCTTCTAACGTAACGACGACTACTACGACGACGACAATGACGATGGCGATGATGACATGATGATGATGATGATGATGATGATGATGATGATGATGATGATCATGATGATGATGATGATGTTGATGATGCTACTATATGACCCTGCAGTAAGTGCTGATGATGATGGCGATGATGATGATGATGATGATCATGATGATGATGATAATGATGATGGTGATTATGATGATGATGTTGATGATGCTACTATATGACCCTGCAGTAAGTGCTGATGATGATGGCGATGATGGTGTTGATGAAGCTGCTGTATGACAATGCAGTAGACTTATGTTGTGGGTTGGGGGCTATTGGATATTGATCAAGCAATACTGGATTCTGATTTTTATGGAGGAGAAGCCCTGATGTGCCTCTTCCCATCTCACCCCCTTCTCCCCTCCACAGCGATCGGCTGGGGTATAAACAACATGAACTGAATTATGGGGAAGAGAGAGAGAGAGAGAGAGAGAGAGAGAGAGAGAGAGAGGAGAGAGAGAGAGAGAGAGAGGAGAGAGAGAGAGACAGACAGAAAGACAGATAGACAGACAGGTATGATAATGCTGATAAGTATGATTGTGGTAATGACGGTGACAACAAAAGTCCTCGTTTTACAGCGCTACCGCATTAAAGCATGTGGCTTAAACCTACTTGTAAATGTGTCAAAAACACAAGACAGATTTGGAATGGGAGCATTGTATTGTTGTGTTCACCGATGGTAGTCCACTGAGAGCAACTCTGGCTTCCGCCATCTCCCATCATGCATCGCTCGCCGGAAATATAGATTGACGAAGGGCCAAGGTCATTCGGGAATTCTGGAGATGAAGGGAAATAACTGTCTGCCTAAAGCTTGTTCTCCTTCCTTTTCTCTCCCACCGCCGGTTAAGCCTCACTGTCGTGTCTTTTTTCCCCTGCACGATTTCTATTTAGTGAATGTTTTATGGCTCAACAGGGAGGTCTGCCGAGACAAAATCGATTGCTCGTACTGGAAAACGCCTGCTAGTTTATTGAAGGCATCGTTTAGAAGGAGAAACGAATTTTGCAAATTTTGGGTCAGTATTCTTTCTCCTTTTTATGTTTTACATAGCTAAATCCCTTGGAATAAAAGACAAATAATGTATTATCCATTTAAACATTTACTGTGTTTTTGTTGGTAGGGTTGGGGGTGTGGGTGTGGGTGGTGGTGGTGGTGGTAAGTTTCTGGCCTCTAATTTCATCAATCTCAATATTACGTGTGACAAACAGAAAACGTTTGTTAGAGTAGCATATCAGTCGACAGGCATACCGAGCATTACCCAAGCCGACTTTGATTGCGATTTTTACGTCAAGACTCCTGCACAGGCGCAGACATTTATTCAACAAAACCTTTGGTCTATTTGAAGATGAGCTTGTGCATTCATTTACATTATTAAAGTTGAGAGAAAAAAAAACCACACCATTTTGGGCGGGAACAAAACCTCACATTTAGGACATCAGCGTTTCTTGTGAACAGCACAACACTAAACCTTTTGACGTCCTTTTATCAAATAGAACCAGTCATAGGCAACCCAATGACTATAATCTAAGTACACTTGGGCGTATCTATTTCTGTTGAATGAATTTTATGGCAAATTTCTTCAAGCACTGGACAACGTAATACAGAAAGTAGTTCATTTTTCTACTCCCTCCAATACAATCAGCACACTGATTTTATTTTCCATGTTGTTTGTATCTAAAGCAATGAATTCTTATTTAACACACGGAAAGCCTAAATTTAGCGATCATCTATTTCAAATGCATATCAGGTTCAAAAATTTTAAATTGAAATACATGTACACACACGAACACACACAACACACACACACACACACACACACACACACACACACACACACACACACACACACACACACACACACAAACGTGCGCGCGCACGCGCACACACACACACAGAGTAAGAGAGAGAGAGAGAGAGAGAGAGAGAGAGAGAGAGAGAGAGAGAGAGAGGAGAGAGAGAGAGAGAGAGAGGAGAGAGTCAATGTACTCGTTTTGCAGTGCTACCATTGTTCAACGAGCAGCCTTAATCTAACTGTGGATGTCTAAAAAGCGCAAGGCAACTTTGCAGTGGCAACAACTAGTCCGGTACTCGAATCGCAGTCTCACTGTGATCAGACCTGACTTCCGCCATCTCCCAACATGCATCACTCGCCGGAAATATGGAATGACGGAGGGCCATGTCATTTGGGAATCCTGGGGCTGAAGGGAAATAACCGTCTGCTTTGAACTTTTTCTATCCATTTATGCTAGCCTAGCACGAGTTAAATCTTTTGTCTTATTTCTATTTCTTCAAAATGTGTGTTTTATTAAATGTTTTGTGGCGATATGTGGGTAGGAAACGCTTTCTTTTAATGTTTATGACAAGATTTAAAAATCAAACTTATAAACAGGATTGTCATCTCGAACATACACTTGCTTTAAAAACGTTTAAAAGAACAGCAGAGACTTTTCATGTTGTTTTTGAAAATATCAGTGTAAAGAAGAAGACAGGCAAGGAAACAGTCTGACATTTGCTGCTGTTCTGCTTTCCAACGATTTTTTCTTCATCTGAATATATATTCATTTCTATCCAGACAGTTTAGCACGTTATTCTTAGATTAAAATAACATCAGCAGCCCCAGATTGGCTTTTCTTTTTTTTTTCCTTCGTTACTTTTGGGTGGGAGAGAGGAGAGAGAGAGAGAGAGAGAGAGAGAGAGAGGAGAGAGAGAGAGAGAGAGAGGAGAGAGAGAGAGAGAGAGATTGCCCAGGCTCGCCAGCTAGCTTTGTATAGCAAAAATCTCTGCAACCGAATTTAGCATCTTCACCACGTAATTTCGTTTCCATTAAAAAGTACAAAAGAAACAAAGATTTCAAGCATTCCAAAGATCGTTCAGAAGCCAAAAGACACCCCGAGGGAAGAAGTGAACATCACTGAACTGAATAATGGGGGGAGAAAGCGATGGGGAGGAAGAGGGAGGGTGGAGCGAAGTTGAGAGAGAGGAGGTTAGGAGAGAAGGGGAGCGGGTGGGGTAGGGGATGAGTGGAAGGGTGCAATCGATAGCATGGATGGTAGTTGCTTTTCAGGGATGGATACGACCATCTAGCATGCAGTTTAACAATACACTTTGCTCCGCCGTCTTTTCCCTTCAATTCTCTGTTCTTGAGGTGGCATAAAGAGAACCTCAAGTACTGTAAATACTCTAAGTGCTAATACAAGCGTTTGGGGATCAGGGAGGGAGTTTTGGATCAGAGGTCATCTGATTGTTGGTTAGCGGTAGTTTTGGATCAGAGGTCATCTGATTGTTGGTTAGCGGTACTAAGTTGATGCCATGATTTGAATGTGCGGCTACTTATGTTAAATCAAAGAGAGCAACCTTCAGTCTCCCGACCCCCTTCCTCCTTGCAAACAAACAAACAAATGAAATTAACAAACTGAAACAACACACGACTACGGGTGTGCATTCTCAAACACACACACACACACCACACACACACCACACACACACACACACACACACACACACACACACACACACAATACTCCTAACTTCAAAGTACATAATTCTGCATTGAGCTACACTTCTGAGATTAAATTCCTTGGTGTGCATCTTATGTCAAATCTTTCTTGGAATTTTCACTTAGAACATATATAAATCAAGCGAGAAAATCTCTTAATCTGCTCAAAGTTATAAGCAAACAAAGTTGGGGCCAGGAAACAAAAAGTTTAATACATCTTTCTTCTGCTTTAGTTAGATCCAAATTGTCATATGCACAGGAGGTCTTTTTTAGTGCTCCTAAGTACTTATTAAAAAAGCTTCAGTGTATAGACTCTAAGGCATTCAGATTAGCCCTTGGTGTTCCATTTCATGCTTCAGCTGTAGGAACATACCATGAAGCTGGTGTCTTACCTCTTGATGACCATCGTGAACTAGTCTGCGCTAAGTACATTCTTCGCTGCTCAACTATTCAAAGTGCTAACCAAACGGAACTGGATATGAGGTCTGATGTAGACTTTCCTAAACGTGCTAAAAATATTCGAGCCACTAAAACGATACTCACATATTCTTCTCACTTGTTGACAAATTCAGGTATCAATCATAAAAAGCTTGCTGTGCGTTTTCCCGTAAGTCCCATACCAAACTGGGAGCTCTTCAAACCAAAATTTGATTATAACTATACTACTATATCTAAAACTGATAACATTAATATTCTAGCTTGCGAAGCAAAATCACATATCAATGATTGTTATCGTCACTTCATAAAAGTCTATACTGATGGGTCTCTGTTAAACAATAATGCTGGTTGTGGCTTTGTCATTCCATTTTTAAAAATTGAGAAGTCCTTTCATCTTGGGGCTAATCTGTCTATTTTTACAGCCGAACTTATAGCAATATTAATGGCTGTACAGTACATAACTGATTTATCATTTGACTTTTATAGTATTCTCTTCTGTGTAGATTCTAAGTCAGTTCTTCAAGCTTTAGAATCTACAAATTCAAAAAATCGTGCTGAAATCATAATCAGAAATTAAAATATTTATTCACAACATTATGTCAAGAGGTATAACAGTTAATTTTTGTTGGGTTCCTTCCCATTGCTTCATATCCGGAAATGAATGGGCTGACAGGATTGCTCGAGCAGGTGCAAACAATTCTGACAATACGGCTACTATTCATATTCCCTTGAGCTTACATGAAGGATATTCTCTCTTACAAAGGGCCTCTTTGAAAAATTTGAGGAATACTACAATGAAGTGTTCTCCCCCGAATACACAAACCCGACTCTTCTATACTTTGTTGTACGAACTCTCGAGCAAGTAATCTTTTAAAAAGGGCTTCCTCGGTAAATCCAGTAAACTATAATACAAACATAGGATCATACCCAAGACACAATAAACAACTTCTCTCCTTATTATTTCGGTTAAAAATAAATGCATTCAGAACAAAATATGTCAAGAATATTCGATGTGCTTGCGGCGCCCTTGATAATTGTACAACAACACACGTTCTATACTTTTGCCCCTACTTTGATTCCGATTTGTCAGAATTTAGAAAGGATGTTTCAAAGTGCATATTCCAGGATACTATGTCTCTCTTAAATTTTGTACGAATTCTTATGTTAAGCCCAGTTGGCTCAATCCTGTAATTGCTGTTTCATGATCTTATTTTGTACAGTTGTTTGTTTTTACTTTTGATGTCTTTTTTTTTTTTTTTTTTTTTTTTTTTTTTTTACAGTCGAAGTCTTACTTTTCTCCCCATCACACATACACGCACACACGCACACGCACGCACGCGGGCGCGCACTCACGTACGCACGATGCACGCACTCACGTACGCACGCTGCACGCACACACGTACGCACGCTGCACGCACACACTCAAACAGACACACACACAAACCACACACCTTGTCTAATATCACATTTAGTGAAAAGACGTTAAATTGAAGAAGAACAACAACAAACACACCACACACACACACACACACACACACACACCACACACACACACACACACACACACACACACACACACATATTTTCAGACACACAGACTATGACACACAAATACACACATTCACACACACATATAAGCAACACCCTTACCCCCACCCCCACCCCACACAAATGCGTGCGCGAGCATACTATCACTGCACAGCGGTTGTGCATCTTTTAAATACAAAATTAGTTTCGAAACTGATATTTAAGTGTATAAAATTGTTCTATGACGACTTAAAAAATAAACTTTTGATCGACATTTTGAAAAATCAAAATTTCGGACATCTACTCATTAAACGTCATTTGTTTTCTTCGTAACACAGTGTTTTAGAAGATTATATACTAATGACAAAGTGGGTTTACAGAAAGAAAAAGAATTTACGAAAAATCACCCCACTTCCGGGTTTTTGACCAGATGCTAAACCTACATCATAGATTTCCCTTCTAAACAGTGAGCAGAATACTGCAATATAAACCTTAGAATATGATGGGTTAAAAAATTTTTTAATTTATTTTTTTTTACAAGTTTTACTATTTTTTGAAAACCTCTCTGAGGAAGTATGAAAATGCAAAGAGAACACCGTTAACACCTTGTGCTGTAATGAAACTGTGCATTCAGACGAACGCATCTCACTCTGTAAAGTGCCTAATCAGTGATCATGGTTATTCGTTGGGGGAAGATTTATAGTCTCATGGTCAAGTCGAAGAAATGTTTAGTGACTCAAAGCATTGGAATTAAGTCTTGATCTTCCATTGAACTGCAAGAGTATTAAGATATTTCCTTGTTTGTAATCCACCTTGTCGCAAACATATGAGTGATACATCTCAAGACAAAAACGGTGCCGAATGCAGAGTCTTGCTTTTATCGGTGTTGTTTTTCCATTCTGTTAAGGATAAAAAAACCCCAAATATTGGAACCTCAACACATTTTCATGCTTTTCCATTTAACATATGAGGACTAACAACCGTTAAGACAGAGTGGCTCAAAGCATCAAACTCCATGGATCACGAATGTGCCAAAGTAACGCCACAAGGATTATTAAGGATTAAGAGACGTTCGGCAAAGCAAAGTCATGTTGAACCAATAAAACAACCCACAATTCCCCGGCAATCCAGTGATGTGAAACACGGCGTCAAACATGAGTCATCAGCGAGGCCAGAGCCCTGTTCGTGTGCACAGGTCCAGGCCAGGGATCTGAGAGGCTCATCCACTTCTGTCGCTCAGTCCGGACAGTCTTTCTTCTTCAGACACCATTCCTGCCTTAACAACGGAAATTGTCTCTGACGTTCAGCTGCCCATTTTCCACCGATTGCATTGTCCTCCTTTTACTTTTTCTGTCCGTTGTGACGTCTCTTTATGTCGTCACCGCCCTGTCTTTCCCTTTTCATCACAACGCAATTTCCTCCATCCATCATTTCCTCACTTTCTGTATCCCTATGGACTTCTGCCGCTTTAGTCTGAGAACATTAGGTATTACGGACTTTCTACACCTTGGAGAAGTGAGATAGGTAGGGATGGCGGGTGTGTGTGTGGAGAGGAGGCGTGGAAGGGGTAAGAGAGAATGGGTTACTGCCCAGAGATAAAGAATGGTGTACATTAGGTGCGTGATGCCAGAATTCTTTTCCAATTTCCTCTGTGATTTAGAACGAGAGGTTTTGTTTTAACTTCCTAAACTATAAGTCCCCTGTGACAAGGCCGTGTGACTTTTTAGATATTTGCTTTAACATTTTGAACTATAGGTTTGTATGAATTTGGACCTTGGGATGTATATCTTAACATTGTAATTTCAACTCTTTCTCTATGAACTCGCACAAAAAGCATTCTACCATTGCTATCAAAAACATTATACATATGAAATTGGCCGTGTATCGTCATGTGGTGAAGACTGATTTGCATCTCTCTCTCTTTCTCTCTCTCTCTCTCTCTCTCTCTCTCTCTCTCTCTCTCTCTCTCTCTCTCTCTCTCTCTCTCACACACACACACACACACACACACACACACACACACACACACACGCCCCCCCCCCCCCCCCCCACCCACACGTACATACACCTGGACGCACGCACGCACGTAAGCATGCCTGCACAAACGCACCATTTTGTCAAGCAGAACCTGCATTGAAGAATTGAAAGTATTTCACCATCTGGAATCAATCGGTTGAACATCTTGTTTTTAACCTTGTGGACATGGACAGGATAGGCTGAGTGGACGAGTGGTAGGGGCGTGTTGCTTTATGTCTGTAATATGAAAAGAAAAGATTATGTACGTGGAGGAAAGTCCTGATTCGTCTGAATCTTTCCAGACAACTTCATGTCTTACTTACAAATCCTTTGATTTTACAGTTTTATGTCCCATACCTGCTGATTGTGTTTTTGCATACTGTCGTGCACCCAGACCAGTTTGTACGAAAGGGTAAGTGCAGATCTCAAAGACAAAATTGGTTTTGATTATCTGGACAATTAAAAAACCGGTGACTCAAAACAGGAGTGATTTTCATGCTTGCAGAAAAGTATTTGTTTTCTCGGTTTTGCTCTCAAGCCTTCTTACAGATCGATCATGTTACACATTCGGCCATTATAAAAAAACCATTTTATGAACATGAAAGGAATTATTGGTCAATATGTGCGTACACCCACAGTACCTGAATATCCTTCCTAATCCCCTTAAGGCCCTCTTCCGCCCCATCCCCCACACCCCCTCCACTTTCCTCTGCCCTCTCTTCCACTCCCCTCTCTCAGTCTCTCCCCACACCTTTGCTACTCCATTAATTTTGTCCCCACCTCTGCCTTCCCTCTGCACACCTCTCCTTACTCTACACTCAGCTCTTTACCATCCATCGATGAATTCATCTAGACCCCCCTCCCCACCACCCCCACCTCCTAGCCTCTTCTCCACACCTTGTTTTTACCTCACTGTCCACAGTGACCTAAATTAGGATAGTGCTGGATTGGCAACTGTGGAGTCCAGGAAACCTCAGGGACAGGATATTAAAAGCAAGGCGGCAGAAAAGGTGGTGTTTTTTACCCCGCCATTTTGTGAGGAAGCCTCTCACGCTTCGCCAGATCCTTGCTTCTGTGTGAGGAAACACGACAACTGTGTGGGATGGGCCTAGAAGAACATCACGTGAAAGGACTGCGAGAGTCTCTGCTCAGGGACGGTGCAATGCTGCTGCCCAGCACGGAACGTCACTGTCAAACCCAAGACAAAAAGAGGGCCAGAAATGAAGGGAATAAATGTGATAACCCCCCCCCCCCCCCCCCGCATTCTCCCAGTCAGTGCCTCCCTCCCTCTCTCCCTCATCCCCTCCCACCACACACACACACACAAACCACACACACATGAGAGGAACTGTGATTTGAGTCTTGTGCGCCTTCCCTGGTGAACAAGGATTAAGGGAGCCCCCCCCCCCCCCAAAAAAAAAAAAAAAAAAAAAAAAAACTACCTCGGCCCCAGAGCCATCATTTCGTGCGAGGGTGTATTTGTCAGACCTCCTTCATTCTTTGCGGCGTGTGTTTGCATGCACGCGCGGATTTGTGTCCTCAGTTTCACGCACGATTGCGCCTGCAAACTTCCCTCTGCGCGACAATTGCTCTAAGAAGACGGCGGACAGACGATTGGAGGGGAGGGGAGAGAGAGAGAGAGGAAAGAGTGAGATGCTACCCGGGAGCTTTAGAGAAAGTGTGACAACGTTACCTGACTGGTGAGCTGTGAAGAGCCCTGCTCGCCTGCCTGCTAATCTCGGACGTTGGGCAAACAGCCCAACGACTATTGGCATCTCTGTGGACATGAGCTCCTGGCAGGCATTCTCCTCACGAAACCCCTGTCAATATTATAGAAGAGTCGAGGTTACACACAGGGGTTTACACGATCACCGTTGAATAAGAGAAATTGGCTTCCTTGCACACTGTGATCCTCTGGCGTAGAAGTAGAATACTATGTTTGTTTGCTTGCTTGTTTGTTTTTAACATCTGTCATGAAGGTTATGATAAATGTTTGTTCCTACCGGATCCGATCCTGAGGTAACACACAGACGAAGACAGTCAATGAGAGACAAATGAGAGGATTAGGGTAGAAGGAAAAGTGCACGGTAACAGAAGATATGACAGGACAACACTAACCAAAGATACTATAGTCCATTTTATTCATTCATTCATTCGTCTTTTGTAAGTTTTTGGAGCGGTTCATTTCATGTGTGTGTGTGTGTGTGTGTGTGTGTGTGAGGATTATGTAAAAACGTTTGATCGCATTAAAAAAAACCTTTTTGACAAAAATTCCTACTCTTCCTGTTGTTATCATTTCCCTCCTCCTCCTCATCTTTAAATGATCATTATCATTATTATTATCATTGTTATCATTATTAATATATTAATAGATATCGACTAAAGCCATCCTCTAGTCAGCCATTCTTCTCTCATCCATGTAGATATATGCACACACGTACGCACACACACACACACCACACACACACGTGTGCGTGTGTGGTCGCCTATTCAAACAGGCACACCCACATACACACACGTATATACATATACAATCACACCGACACATATATGTGCAAACTCAATTGCACACAAACACTGACTCAGAAACAGCTCGCACGCGCATCTGCACACACACACACACACTATTTTTGAAGGTAAAACCAGCACGTCAGGCTAATGCGTGGGTCAGAGATCTGCTGAATGTTGTCTATGAGACCTCAAAATCCTTTCCTATGACTTCCAACTGTATACTATGAAAACTGTCGGCTCGTGGCTCAGCAGATGCGGTGCAGCATACATGGACTAGTCCGCACGCAGTGGCACCTTCTTGATAAAAGGAGAGTGAAGTTTTGTCATCCGACAAATTGTGCCTTAAGAACGAAATCATACAATTTTTGTGCAGATACCGATTACACGATTGATCCAGGATCATTTAGCGAAATGATTAAAGGTTTTTTTTATACAAAACTACAAAATCGATTTTAACGAAACGCGGGTGGAAAGATGGAATGTGACTCAAGCGGATGGAAATCATTGAATTTTGAAGCGTGTCTGAGGTGCAGATCTGAATCAAAGCTCGGATGGAAAATCTGTTTGCAAGATCAACACAAATTTTTACACTGAACCTGAAGGCTGTGAATGTTCTGAAACGAACTGA
>CM031604.1:30011378-30013878 GCA_018398815.1 Conus ventricosus
CTTTCGTTTGCTCACCGTTCGCACAGTTCGCACGCATCACATCAATCATGCATTCCCCACGTGCACTTTCTGCTGATCATGCAACCCATTCTCATTCGCCCTCTCACACAATAAACAGTTTTTCCTGGATTTGTTTAAGTTTTGATGCTGTAATACTTGTTCGGTGGCCTTTCTGACTCCGAGTAATCCGTGCACGTGGTGACAGAGGGTAAAACAGTTTTTTGAAGATAACAAACGGGCACCTCCTTCTATGCCTTCCTGAGTTCAGCTTCCAGACTTTTTATTTCGCTTTTTTGAAAACTGTCCAGTGTTTTTTTGTTGTTGTTGTTGTTTTTACTGGGCAGAGATCATGGTGATTGTACTAACAATCGGCATGGTCGGAACAGACTACTGTCACTTCCACTGTTCTGTTTCACGAGGTTGGCAAATGGAGGCGTTGTCTACTTGGGAGAGGTATTGCCTCTATGGAATTATCGCTGAACAGATGACTGGAGGCTTAAGATGGCTTTGTAGTACCTGAATGCAACTCTAAAAGTTCAGTATTCCTTCCAGACAGACAAGACAACTCACCAGGAATAATGCACCAAGTCACAGTGCAAATTCACCAATACTTTTCCACAACAAGAAGCCCAGAAAGTGTTCGAGTGACGCTCTCACTAACTTTAGATCTGTGACCACAGCCTGAGTTTTGACGCTTTTTTTTTCCTTATCCAGTCTAACAAAAAGTTCTAGAACTTTCAAATGGATATTTGAAACACTTTCTATGCTCCTGTTTTGCTGACTTTCATTAAAGAACTAAATTATCAACGTTGCTTTTTAATCATCGATGAGATCACTTGCTTGCTTTCCAATAGCCATAGACACAAGGAAAAAAAACCCTTTACCTTACATTTACGCGTTGAAATCTTGCCCCCCTCTCCCCCTCCCCCCCCCCCCTCCCGCCGCCCCCACTCGTTCGCGTAGTCTTTTCCATTTACTTCCCATTTCTAGTGCTTAACTAATGATAGCAAACGAAACGGAGAACAATAATAAAACACGTAGGATGACTGCGAGTTCAATGTATTCTGACATGATCAGATTGCCAGTGACGGAGTGGGGTTGTAGTTCTAGTTCTGTTTGCTGCGAGTTGTGAGCTGGGAACTACATAGGTTGCGTCTTGACGCATTCAGGTCAAAGACGGGGAACCAATTTCAGACACAACACGAATTCAATACATCTGTTAATCCTCGACTTTTTACTTAATTTTCGTAGCGAATTCCTGCCTCCTTATATTTTCGGTCGTTTCACCAGTATAGTCCCATGCAATGATATGCCCACCGCGAGTTAATAATTTTCATGGAAAATTCAAACTTCTTAATGTATACGTGTCGACGTTTCGTGCTTTCCATGCCGTTAAAGAATTCATGGGAAGCAACTGTTATACTTCGACCTGTTTATTACGTCCCTTGGCAGAAAAAAAAATCGTTCTCCTTTCATTCATGAACCCACTCAAACGAAAGATCCCACGATCTGTTCAGCACTGGCGGTGGTCTCCGCTCTTCCCCTTCTAGTTTCTGCAGCAATTCCCTGGTCACTGTGGGAATGACAAAGAAAAATGCGTGTACCTTCAATGTCTACGAAAGACTTTTTGTCCCTTGTCACTATGATACAGACTACAAAATCTGACAACAGTCCTTCGAACTGGTAAGTCAGTGTGACATTAGCACAGAGTAACGCTGGCACGTAATTGTTTTTATGGCGCTAGCAGAATGAGATGCATATGTACCAGACAGAAAATGTTGACCTACCTACATTTTTCCGTTTTTGCTTAATCGTGTACAAGATCCCATCCTCTGTCTGTCTGTCTGTCCATCTATCTGTCCGTCTGTCGGTATCTCTTCGCCCCCGCCCACCCCTGCCCCACCGTCTCTAGAACTGCACGCGCATGAAAATGATAAGAGAAACAAAACTGTTGCAAATGGTTGAGGGGAATGAGACCTCAAAAAGATGGATGTCAGTCATAGATCGTCTTAGGAGAGAGAAGTTTATTAAATGTCTGCAGCCTCTCTCTCTCTCTCCTCTCTCTCTCTCTCCTCCTCTCTCTCTCTCTCTCTCTCTCTCTCTCTCTCTCTCTCTCTCTCTCTTTTCATTCTTCTTCATCAAGGTGGTTTGCCCATGTGAATGGGCCATAATTCTCTGTCTGTCTGTCTGTCGGTCGTCTATCTCTCTCTCTCTGTCTCTATCTCTGTCTGTCTGAATTCTCTCTCTCTCTCTCTCTCTCTCTCCCCTCTCTCTCTCTCTCTCTCTCTCTCTCTCTCTCTCTCTCTCTCTCTCTCTCTGTCATGCACAGACAACGAAATCGAATGAATATGAAGCCGACATAGGCAGACTCAAAGACAAATAATATGATTTAAAACTTCTTCAAAGGGAAACCAGAATGCCAGAATTGGATTAAGGATCAGTGACAGCTCGCAGCAGAAATCAGGTTAAAGGGAACTCTCTCAGCTTTTACCAGTGTGTC
>CM031604.1:30018878-30021378 GCA_018398815.1 Conus ventricosus
AGAGAGAGAGAGAGAGAGAGAGAGAGAGAGAGAGAGAGAGAGAGAGAGAGGGGGGGGGGGGGGCAGAGACAGAGAGAGAGAAAGGCTGTATACATTGCATAAACTTTTCTCTCATAAGACGATCTGTGACTGACATACATCTTTTTGCAGTTTCATTCTACTCAATCATTTTTCGACAATTTTGTTTCTCTTACCATTTTCATGTGCGTGCAAGGGATGAGAGAGAGAGAGAGAGAGAGAGAGAGAGAGAGAGAGAGAGAGAGAGAGAGAGAGAGAGAGAGAGAGAGAGAGAGAGAAGACATAGACATAAATGGTTTATTTGTTTATCATCTAGGCCTTAACAAAGGGCTGATCAGTAATAATGAATTAGTCAAAGACATTTAAAGAAGAAAATAGAACAGAAACAAGCGTCCTCTTTTACATTGCAAAAGAGGCAAACAACATAAACCAACTCAGAACCAAGGACATTCGAAGTTGTAAATTATACCTCGGGTATCCTACCATAGAGTCATCTTCATTCCAGCATGTCTACTCGCTCACAGTTGCAAAGAGAGAGAGAGAGAGAGAGAGAGAGAGAGAGAGAGAGGAGAGAGAGAGAGAGAGAGAGAGAGAGAGAGAGAGAGAGAGAGGATCTTGTACACTATTTAGCGAAAACGGAAATATATACGTTGGTCAACATTTTCTGCTTGGTACATATGCTCCTCATTCTGCTAGCGCCATAACACAACTATTACGTGCCAGCGTCACTCTGTGCTGATGTCGCACTGACTTGCCAACTCCAAGGACGGTTGTCAGATTTTGTACTCTGTGTCATAGTAATGAAGGGATAAAAAGTCTTTCGTAGACATTGGAGATCCACGCATTTCACGTTGTCATTCCCACAGCGACCAGGGAATTGCTGTAGATACTAGAAGGAGGAGAGCGGAGACCACTGCTAGTGCCGAACAGATCGTGGGATCTGCCGATTCAGTCAGTTCTTGAACGAGGGGAGAATCTGCCAAGGGACGTAATGATTACGTCGAAGAAGAAGAGTTGCTTCCCATAATTTTTTTTTTTTTTTAGCTGCGTAGAGAGCACAAAACGAGGACGCGTATATATCAAGAAGTTGGAATTTTCCATGAAAATATGTTTCTTCGTGGCATGCATATCATCGGATGTGACTATACTGGTGAACGACCGTGAATAAAAAGATGCAGGCATACGCTAAGAAGTTAAGAAAGAAGTCGAGCGTAAATGTATTTATTGAATTGGTGTTGTCTTAACGTTGGTTCATCCTTTCTGTCCTGAATGCATTAGGCCTAAAATGCAACCCATGTAGTTCCCAGCTGACAACTCGCAGCAAACAGAACTAGAACTACAACCCCACGCCGTCATTGCCAAACTGTTCGTGTCAGGATACATTGAACTCGTAGTCATCCTACGTGTTTCATTATTGTTCTCCGTTTCATGTTGCTGCCACTGGTGAAGCACTGGAAATGGGAAGTAAATGCAATGTTTGGGGGTGGGGAGAGCAGGCTTCCGCGTGTAAATGCAATTTATAAGGAGTGTGTGTGTGTGTGGCCGTGGGAAAACAGACCAGTGATTTCATTGATGCCAAAAAGGAACGTTAGTAACAGACTAATTTAATGAAAGTCGGCAAAACATCGCAAGAATGCTTCAAATATCCATTTGATAAGTTCTAAAACTTGTCGCCAGACTGGGTAAGGAAACAAAAAGCGTCAAGACTCGGGCTGTGGTCACAGATCTAAAATTAGTGATCGCGTCACTCAAACACTTTCTGGGCTTTTTGTTGTTACACGGGTGAGTTTAAAACACCGTGACTTGGTGTACTCTCCGTGGTGGATTGTCTTGTCTATCTGGAAAGAATACTGAACTTTAAGAGGTATATTCAGGTGCTACAAAGCCATCTTCAGCCATCTGCTCAGCGATGATTTCCTAGATTCAATACTTCTTCCAAGAAGACAACGCCTCCATTCACCACTCCAGTGAAACAGAACAGTGGAAGCGACAGCAGTCTGTTCCGATCGTGCTGTGGCTAAGCACAGTCGCCCTTCTCTCAGCCCAGTTAAAATCCCTACACAATTTGGGCGAAACGAAATAAAAAGTCACACTATGGCTATGCCAGTTGAGCAATTTTAAAGCTGAACTCACGGATTAGTGGAATGTGGTGCAAGTTTGGTATATTCAAAAACTGCTTTACCCTGTATCACCACGTACATGACTTTCTCGCAGTCAGAAGGACCAACCGAACTAGCATTAGAGCATCAAAACTTCAAACAAATCAAAGAAAAACGCGTTAATTATTGGGCTGGAAATCTCAGTTTTGCTGCAATTCCATTTGCTTGACGAAACTTTGGCAAAAGACTGTATTTGCATATGTCAATCTGGTGCAACGGCAGGGTTTGGGCACCAGAGGGCTCAGGAGCAGACTTCAGATGGAGGAAGGATGACGGGAGAAGTGTTATTATTTAGTCCGTATATAAACACAATGGTTGGTATG
>CM031604.1:30026378-30048878 GCA_018398815.1 Conus ventricosus
TGGCCTAATACAAAAATGATTAATGTAATTATAATGCTAGTAAGAAGAAGAACAGAAATTTCTGTCCACAAAGCTTGGTTTAAATTGGGTCCAGAGGTTTATTGCATAATCGTGCCAACAGACACTACAAAAACACACAACGAACGCAGGCCAAAACATTATAACTTTCTCAGCAATTGTTGAAAAAAAAAAGAGAGAGAAAAGGTATTCTAATTTTGAGTAGGAGAACCACGGTATACGGTATTTTCTCTTGTTCAGCTGTGATCGTGTAAACCCCTGTGTGTAACCTCGACTCTTCCATAACGTTGACAGGGGTTTCGTGAGGAGAATGCCTACCAGGAGCTCAAGTCCACAGAAATGCCAATTGTCGTTAGGCTGTTTGCCCAACGTCCGAGATTAGCAGGCAGGCGAGCAGGGCTCTTCACAGCTCACCAGTCAGGTAACGTTGTCACATCTTTCTCTAAAGCTCCTGGGAACATCTCCCCCCCCCCCCCCCCCCCCCCCCCCCCCCCCCCCCCCCCCCCCCCCCCCCCCCTCCCACCCCCCATCCTCTCCCCAATCCTCTGTCGCCGTCTCGGAGGAATGTCGCGCAGAGGAAGTTTGCAGGCGCATCGTGCGTGAAACTGAGGACACAAATCCGCACGTGCATGCAACACACGCCGCAAGAATGAAGGAGATCTGACAAATACACCCTCGCACGAAATGATGGCTCTGGGGCCAAGGTAGTTTGGAGAGGAGGGGAGTGGGGGCTTCCTTCCTTGTCGACCAGGGAAAACCGCACAAAATTCTAATCACAGTTCTTCTCACGTGTGTGTAGGGGGGGGGGGGGGGGGGGGGGGGGGGGGGGGCAGTGAGAAAGGAAGAGAGGGTGGCGTTGACTGGGAGAAGGGGGGGGGGGGGGAGGGGGTCTTCACATTTCTTGCTTTCATTTCTGGCCCTCGCTTTGTCTTGGGTTTGACAGTGACGTTCCACTCTGGGCAGGAGCGTTGCACTGTCCCCTGAGCGAGACTATCACCGTCCTTGCACGTGGCGTTCTTCCAGGTCCTCCCCTCAGAGCTGCTGTGTTTCCTCATAAAGAAGCAAGGGAGTGGCGGAGCGTGAGAGGCTTCCTCGTAAAGATGGCAGGGAAAAAAAACCACCCTCTTCTGCCGCCTTGCTTTTAATATCCTGTCCTGAAGTTTCCTGGACTCCACAGTTGCCAATTCAGCACAACCCTAACTTAGATCACGGTGGACAGTGAGGTAAAAACAAGGTGCTGAGAAGAGGATAGAGGGTGGGGAACGCCGGGGTGAGTTTATGGATGCATGGAAACCAGCTGAGCCTGGAACAAGGAGAGGCTGGCGTTGGGAATACAAAGAAGGGGCAAATTGGGGGAGTGGCAAAGGTTTGGGGAGAGGCTGGGAGATGGGAAAGGAAGAGGGAGCTGAGGAGGGGGGACAGGATGGGGTGGAGGAGGGGTGGATGGGGATTAACAGGGATATTCGAGTAAAGTGAGTTAACATTCATCTGGACCAATAATAATCCTGTCAAACACCATTGAACATTTTCTTCGAGCAGAGATAGACATAAAATCTGATACTGATTATTCAAAGGAAGCAAGGAATGAAAATACGTTACAAACTATATCACATTATGTCTCTGAATTATTTGAAGACTCCAATACCACCCCAAAAGTGTTGCCCCCATGATGAATGTCCCGCCTATTCCTCCTTGGGAATTAACGGAAGGTAGTTTTGACTTGGATTACACAGATTTTCGAAAAGATGACAATCCAAATATTTTAAGTACAACAATTAAAACATATGTAACTGAAACTTATTCTGATCATCTTAAGGTTTATACTGACGGTTCTGTGCTAGAAGATCGTCATGCGGGCTCTGACTTTGTTATTCCATCTTGAAAAGTTTAAAAGTCATATAATCTTGGCACAGACATTTCGATTTTTACAACTCTTCTTACGGCTCTGTCATATTTGATTAACCTACCACTAAATCTGTTAAATGTTCTTTTTTGTGTAGATTCAGAATCAGTTTTGCAATCTCTTGCTTCATCATTTAATTACAAGAATAACGTTATCTTTGAAATGAAATATTTAATTCATTGCATTCAATTGAAAGGGTCTGATGTTGACTTTTGTTGGGTACCACCCCATTGTGGAATTTACCACAATGAGTACGTTGACCATCTCGCAAGAAATGGGTCGATAAACACTTTGAATGCTATTGAACTGCCTTACAGTTCATCTACAGTAGAAATGTGCAACATAGTAGACAATGAAACGATGCGAGTTTTTTTCTCTTCTGGGACAAAGTATTTTTCATTATTGAATGTTCCAAGTGCAGACTTTTGTTAAATTCTTTAACGACAAAGTACTGTAAAGACATTAAGTGTGTCTGCTCTGCAGAACTGACAATTGAGCATGTACTGGTAAAATGCGGCTCAGTTAAAACTTTCCTGCCTCTGGAAGTCATAGAATGTATTTTTCCTGTTTCTAATGTTAAGTTATTTTAAGATAAGTTTATTCTTTTCAACCTTTCAATATTTAGATTAGCTAGTTATTTGTTACGTGTCTTGTAACTTTCTTTCTCTCTGTCTCTCTCTCTCTGTCTCTATCTGTCTGTCTGTCTCTTTTTTCCGTTAATTTTTTTTTTTGATGATGTTAAAAATTTAACAGAGTTCTGCTGTTTTTGATTCTAGAGTCTAAAATCATCGACGTGATGAAAAGACTTTATAAATAAAATAATTAACTAATAATCCTATCATTGATAATTCCTTTCATATTAATGAGATCTGTGTATGATGACCAAATGTGCAACATAATCATTTTGTTAGAAGGCGCGAGACCAAAGCTGCGAAAACAAACACTTTCGTGGAAGAATAACAAAAGTATTTAGACTCAGAATCAAAAACGTATTTGAGAATATTTCGACAGGGTCGCCCTGTCTTCTTTAGCTCACTGTTGCTGTTGTGGTAGCGAGGCCCGGTGGGGCGACTGTTGTGTGGGGTGAATAGTTGTCAGGATCTGATTGTAGATGGGGGAGGGGGTGGGGGGTCAAAACCTTGATCTCTGTTCAGGCTGCGGCGTCTAGTCTTGATTTCGATGGCTTCTTTAACTTTTCTTTTTGTGAGGAAGGGCTCTGTAGATAAGATCTTGGTTTCTTGGGGGCTGAAACTGTGGCCTGTGGCTTGTAGGTGTTCGTGTATGACAGAAGCAGATCGGTTTGGGTGTTCCTGTAGACGGGTGGTGAGTGGTCTTGCTGTCTCGCCAATGTACGTATGGGCACAGTCTTGACACCCTACCTGGTACACTACACCACACCGCTTGAGGGGTCCGTTTTGTCTTTGACATGGGTCAGTTGCTGGCGTAGGGGATTGGTGGGTTTGTGGAACACTTTGCATCCATGTTGTTGGAAGGTCCTGGCCAGACGCTCTGAAACTCCTTTAGTATAAGTGATCCCCACTTTCACACTGTCCGTATCTGTAGAAGAAATCTCTCATGTTTCGCGTCACCATTTCTTATTGTCCAGATAATTAAAAACCTATTCTGTTTCTGACATCTATACATACGTTTTAGTTCAAAATAGTCTGGATGCATGAGAGTATGCAAAAACACACCCGATAGGTATAGAGGACAAAAAGATATGAAATAAAAAGGATTTGGAAGTAAGACGCCAAGTTGTTTTGAAAGATTAAGATGAGTCTGAATTTTCTTCTACGTCTTTGATTTTTTTTCCATTTAGACTTCAGATATAATGTAGCTCAGATATAATGTAGCTCATCTCTACCCACCCACCCGTTCATCCTCTCCTATCTCTGTCCACAGCATAAAAAAAGTGTTTAGCCGATGGCTTTCAGATGATTGATTACTCAGTTTTTAATCTTTGATGCAGTGTTTTGCTCAAGAGAATCATACATGTGGGTGCGTGCGAGCGTCCGTGCGCGTGCGCGCGCGTGGTGTGTGTGTGTGTGTGTGTGTGTGTGTGTGTGTGTGTGTGTGTGTGTGTGTGTGTGTGTGTGTGTGTGTGTGCGTAGATGATACATAGTCATCTTAATATGAATTATGATGTTTTTCACAGTGAAGGTAGAGTTGTTTTTGTGTTTATTCACAGAGAAGGATTTGTGCCTAGGCTGTTTACATAAACACCTCTAGGACCAAAGCCACAGAAACATATAGTTCAGGATATCAAAACAAATATTTCCTGGTTAAAAGTCACACAGGCTTGTAGTTGAGAATATTGAAACAATGACCTGCAGAACCAATGTCACGCAGGATTTGTAGTTTAGGAAGTTGAAACGAAACCTCTCGTTCTGAATCACAGAGGAAATTGGAAAAGAATTCTGGCATTCCACACCCAATGTACACCATTCTTTATCTCTGTGCAGTAACCCCTCTTCTCTTACCTCTTCCACGCCTCCTCTCCACATACACACCCGCCATCCCTACCTATCTCACTTCTCCAAGGTGTAGAAAGTCTGTAATACCTAATGTTCTCAGACTAAAGCGGCAGAAGTCCATAGGGATACAGAAAGTGAGGAAATGATGGACGTAGGAAATTGCGTTGTGATGAAAGGGAAAGAGAGGGCGGTGACGACATAAAGAGACGTCATAACGGACAGAGAAAGTAAAAGGAGGACAATGCGATCGGTGGAAAATGGGCAGCTAAACGTCAGAGACAATTTCCGTTGTTAAGGCAGGAATGGTGTCTGAAGAAGAAAGACTGTCCGGACTGAGCGGCAGAAGTGGATGAGCCTCTCAGATCCCTGGCCTGGACCTGTGCACACGAACAGGGCTCTGGCCTCGCTGATGACTCATGTTTGACGCCGTGTTTCACATCAGCGGGATTGCCAGGGAATTGTGGGTTGTTTTATTGGTTGAACATGACTTTGCTTTGCCGAACGTCTCTTAATCCTTAATAATCCTTGTGGCGTTACCCTGGCACGTTCGTGATCCATGCTGTTTGAGAGCTTGAACCACCTATCTTAACGGTTGTTAGTCCTCATTTGCGAAATGAAAAAGGCACTCACTCGGGTTGAGATTTTCAGGTTTGATTTCTTTGAATTCTGGGCGAAATGGAACATTTCTCTCTGATATGGTTAAAAACAAGGCACCTTCTGTCACAAAAGCGTTTTGAGATGTATCACTTCATATGTTTATGACAAGGCAGACTTCAAACAGGGATATATATTAATACTCTTTTCAAATTCAATGGAAGAGCAAGACTTGATTCTGGTGTATTGAGTCGCTAAACGTTTCTTTGGCTCAAGTACGAGACTATTAATCTTTCCCCAACGAAAAACCATGATCATTAATTAGGCATTTTACGGGATGAGATGCATTCATCTGCGTGCATAGTTTCATCGTAGCACAAGGCGCTACCGGTGTTCCTCGAGATTTCTATGCATTTTCAAACTAACTCAAAAGAGGGTTAAAAAAAAGCAGTAAAACTTGTGAAAAACCACAATATTCTTAGTTTGTTTCCCCAGTATTATACTTCATTGTTTAATAGAAAACATGTGAAGTAGATTTACCAACTGGTCAATAATCCAGGAAGTGGTGCTTCTTTTCATATTCTTTTTTTTTTCGTAAACCTATTTCATCCGAAGTCTTAAATCCTCTAAAACGCTGAGCTACAAAAACAAAACAAAACAAAACAAAACAAAACAAAACAAACAAACAAACAAACATGGAGGAGATTTCCGAAATACTGATTGTTCAAAACGTCCAGCAAAGGGTATAAAAAAAGTCGTAGTAGAACATTCTAGTTCGTTAAGATATCATGTTGTTTTCTCAAAAGAACGTAAACCCTGTTTATGGATCGTATGTGCGTATACGTGTAAGTGTAAGTGTGTGTGTGTGTGTGTGTGTGTGTGTGTGTGTGTGTGTGTGTGTGTGTGTGTGTGGTTATATGTGTTTCTGTGTATGTTTTGACTCTGTGTGTGTGTGTGTGTGTGTGTGTGTGTGTGTGTGTGTGTGTGATTTGGTGCGCGCACATGTGCACATCTGTAACCCTCTGGGTTTTCTTCTTGTTTTAGTTTTGTTTGTTTGTCTGTTTGTTTGTGGAGGGAGTGTGGGGCTATGTGGGAAGAAAATGGGGGGAGGGGTAGGGGGGGTAGGGGGGGGTGTAAAGGTGTTCTTTTGATATGACATAAATCATCACACGTTCAATTCATATCATTAACTCAGTACCGCTAACCAATGATCAGATAAGCTATGAGCCAAAAATTCCTCACTGATCCCCAAACGCTTGTGTAAGCACTTAGAATATCTACGCAACTTGAGCTTCTGTTCATACTACTTGAAGAACAGAGAATTAAAGCGAAAAGACAGCAGGACAAAGTTTATTGGTAGACTGCATGCTAGATGGTCGTATCCATCCCTGAAAAGCAGCCACCATCCATGGTATCGATTGTGCCCTTCCATCCATTTCCTACCCCCCCACCCCACCCCCCCTTCCCTACTCCCCCAAACCCTCTCTCTACTGTCCTCCTTCCTATCACCCTCCTTCCGGCCCAGTATTCAGTTCTGTGATGTTCACTTCTTCCCTGTGAGTGTCTTTTGCTTCTAAAACATCTTCGGAATTCTTAAAATCCCTGTTTGTTTGTACTATTTAATGGGAACGACATTAGGCGGTGAAGATGCTAAATTCGGTTGCTGTGATTTTTTGCTATACAAAGCTAGCTGGTGAGTCTGAGCAGTCTCTCTCTCTCTTTCTCTCTCTCTCTCTCTCTCTCTCTCTCTATCCCCCCCTCCTCCCTCCCTCCCCCCCCCTCCCTCCCTCCCTCCCTCCCTCCCTCCCCCAAGTTACGAAAAATAAAGAAAATACTGTCCGGGGTTACCGATGTTAATTTAATCATTCAAAGAATTATGTGCTAAAGTATGTAGACAAATAAATCAAACGCAGAAAAAAAAATCGTTTGAAAGTAGAACAGTGGCAAACTTTAAATTCCTTTTTTGCCTCTTTTTTCGTCACACTGAAATTCACAAGAACAACAAGGACAAGCCTCTATTGTTACTTCAATCGTATTTAAACCAGGTGTGTGTTCGAAAGGACAATCGTTTTCATTAATTTGATTTCATTAATCTTGTCGTGAATATCAAAAGAAAGCGTTTACTTTGCCATAAAACTTGAATGAAACACAAATTTTGAAAAAAAATAAAGGTGAGACAATTGATCTAACTCGTGCTAGGCAAGCAAAGGGGGGATAGAAAATGTTCAAGGCAGACAGTTATTTCCTTAAGCTCCAGGATTCCCAGATGACATGGCCCTCCGTCATTCCATATTTCCGGTGAGTTATGCATGGCGGGTGATTGCGCAAGTCAGGTCTGATCACAATGAGACTGCGATTTGAGTACACGACTAGTTGTTTGTTGCCACTCCAAAGTTGCCCTGTGCTGTTTAGACATCCACAGTCAGATTAAGGCTGCTCGCTGAACAATGGTCGCAAGGCAAACGAGTACATTAACTCTCTCTCTCTCTCTCTCTCTCTCTCTCTCTCTCTCTCTCTCTCTCTCTCTCTCTCTGGTCGCACTAAAAAACAAGTATTAAGATTCTCTCTCTCTTCTCTCTCTCTCTCTCTCTCTCTCTCTCTCTCTCTCCTCTCTCTCCTCTCTCACAATGAAGCAAATCTGATATGTTGTTTATGCAAAAATTCTAAGGAAGATGAAGTTCATTTTGTTTTATGCTGCCCAGCTCTTAGTAAAATTAGAGAACAATTTATTCCCAGCAAATATTATCAATGCCCTTGTGTCTTTAAACTCTGCTTGTTGATGGCATCCTCTAAACACAGTGATGTGAGGAATTTATCGCTTTTCTTGTATAAAGCATTTAAGTTCAGAGAAATTATGACCTCGTAATCGTGTATTTCAAATGTCCTATTTCATGAACAAGTTCATTGTTGATGTCTTGTGTTTACTCACCCCCTTCATAAGGGGCTATGGCCTAATGAATAAACCATTCGCATTCGCATTCTCTCTCTCTCTGGTCGCACTAGAAAACAAGTATTAAGATTCTCTCTCTCTCTCTCTCTCTTCTCCTCTCTCTCTCTCCTCTCTCTCTCTCTCTCTCCTCTCTCTCTCTCTCTCTCTCAATGGTCGCACTAGAAAACAAATACAAAGATTCTCTCTCTCTCTCTCCCCCTCTCTCTCTCCCCTCCCTCCCTCCTTCTCTCTCTCTTCTTCTTCTTCCTCTTCTTCTTTGTTTACCTATAATTAAGATAAATAGATTTATCTAGTTAAAGTTTTACCTCAATATGCATTTGAGATAAATGATTTCTAAATTTATGCTTTACGTGCCCGAAACAAAATTCACTGCTTTAGATACAAACAATATAGAAAATAAAATTGGTGTGCTGAATTGTATGGGAGGGAATACATAAATGAAATATGTTTTTATTCGTTGTCCTGTGCGTGAAGATCTTTGCCATAAAATGTATTCTACAGAAATATAATACGCCAAAATACACTCAGATGACAGTCACGGACTGGTTTGCCTTGAAAAAGGATGTCAAAAGTGTCAAGATTTTGTTCAAAGCTTATAATAAGAAATGCTGACGTACCCCCCCCCCCCCCCCTTCCCCCTCCCCTCAGTGGGTTTGTTTCACAACTTTAATGTCAATGAATTCACAATTCACCTCCAAACAGACCAATGGTCATACTGAATAAATGTCTGAGCGTAAGTCTGAGTCTAGACGTAAAAATCGCACTCCAATTCGGTTTTGTAAAATGGCAAGAAAATTAAACATCCCAACTGACTGGAAGGCAGTACTAATAAAAATTCAAAAACTAAAAGAAGTCAAAAGAAAATGGTTTCATATCAAACTGTGCTATAGAATATTATTAGTTACGAATAACATTTTAAGAAACATGGGTATTGTCCACAGCAACAAATGTAATTTTTGTGATAAAGAAAAGAACTCGATAGAGCACTATCTATATAAATGTCAAAATGGAGTGACTGACGGCGGCGAACGAAGCAAGATTAGGAATAGAGTTTGTTTAGAACTTACCGCCAATGACATTGACAAACAAAGCACAAGACAAGACACGATGCATTTCAACCACTTGGGTCTTCTTCAGGCGAAAAAATAAATCACATTTAACATGTGGGACAGTACAAACAACGAAAAACGAAAAAGAATGAAAAATGACTTATCCGTTCTTGTCCATGTGTTTGGTGGCGGAAATGACATGCGGCCAGGGGGATTATGGGAGAGGAAACGGAGGGGGGGGGGGGGGGGGGGGTTGCGTCAGGGGAGGTGTGTGTGGTGATATGATAGGGTTGTGTGTCCAGTTTATTGGGATGGTGTGATATCTTTGTGATGGTTGTGGTAATGGTGGATTGATAATAATGGTAAGGGGAAAAAAAAAAAGAAAAAAGAAGGGGGTGGGGGGGGGGGGGATTTAAGGGAAGGATAATACAAAACTAAGATTAAATAGATGGAGGGTTGCTGTAACTACTGTATGAAGTGAGTGAAGGGATGTGGTGGTGGTGTATGTAAGTGTGTGTGTATGTGTGTGTGTATGTGTGTGTGTTGGTAGGGGATTTTGCCAACTGGTGTGGAAGAGGTGAGTATGTGTGTTTGGTTATTGTTGGATATTGATGCCTTGGGGGTGTAGTGTGCCCATTTTGGCAATGAGATGGGATTCTTGAGTTGTGCGTTCAAAGCTGTCGCTCTGTGACTGCCAGAGTGCAATGACTTTGACATGGTCGATGTTGTGTTGGGTGTGGTTGAAGTGTAGGGCGACGGGTTTGGGTCGGTGGTGGCGGATATCGGCCAGGTGTTCAGAGATGCGTGTTTCGAGTGTGCGTGACGTTTCCCCTATGTAGATCTTGCCACACAGCTGGCAGTGGATGGCATATATAATGTTGCGGCTCTGGCATGAGAATGTGCGTTTGACTGTGAAGGAGTCTTTGGGGCCCTGTAGGATGGTGTCTGGTTTGGTGAGGGGCAGATTTTGCAGTTGGGTTTGGAGCAGGGTGAGTACCTGGTGGTGTAGCTGTGGTTCTGTTCAAACTGGACCGCACGAGGAGGTCTTTGAGGTTTTTGTCACGTTTGAATGTGATCATGGGTTTGTATGGAAGGCGGGTTTGTGGTTATGTACAATGTGCCAATTGGATTTGAGGATCCTACAGATGGGGAGGGTGTGCGGGTGGTAGAGGAGGTAGGCTGTGGGTCTGTCTGTCTTGGTTGGATGCTGGGTGTCCAGAGCAGATGTTCTGGATACAGCTATGGTGCGGCGGAGTGCTGCATTGATCATGGAACTGGGGGATCCGCGGTTGGTAAAAAATTGTGACATTTTGGCTGCTTGTATAGTGAAGCTTCCTCGCTGGGGCCACTCCTCACTCCCACTGCCCTCCATTTGATTCTATTTTGGTTTGTTTTGATTCTGACTGTCCCATCTTCCATTCTCCGTCACCTCCACTTCCAACTACACATACTCACAATTTCTCCGTCTTCGCAGACTCTGCTCCAGCGACGAAATAATTGATCTCATAATCCTACTTGGTAAGTTCTTCCTATATAAGTCAAGAGTATAAAACATAAAACCTAATCTACAAGCATTTGAAGGAAATAGATACTAAATATAAAAATGAAAAATACTCGCATCACTTAGAGATGAAACATGCAGATTTGGAAAAGAAGTGGTTTCCTCATATTGGTTTAATAGATACTTAAATAAAATAATTGATGCCATGCCAAAAATCAAGAAGCTTATGAAAGGATACTATGTGAGTATTAACAATTTTAAGGGAACAGTCACATTAGAAGCTCATCATACAGTGCTGTACGGTTGAAGGGGCTGCCCCCCCCCCCCCCTTCAGACCCCCGACCCCCACCGCAACAGTCTTTGTGTGTGTGTGTGTGTGTGTGTGTGTGTGTGTGTGTGTGTGTGTGTGTGTGTGTTGTCTGTTTGTTTTTGATGTCTTTGTATTTTTCCTATCTAATCATTCATACTTGTTTTTTGTCACCAGATAATTTGCTTTATCACTACCTTTCTGCGAAGTATATGCTTGATTGTGTGTTTGTTTTATCAAACATGCTACTCCCATGGAAGTTTATAACACACTCTTAGATAGATGTGCAGATATATAATTAATTGTATGTTTGCTGTTGTGTACATACACATAATTACATCTATGCTGTATGGATAGATTTATACATGTTAATCTGTGCTGGTTTATGTATATGGGTGTGCATATGTGTATAAATGCTAAATAAAAAAAGAAAAAAAGAAAAACAAATTCAAGAACCAAGGTTCCAAATCTTTGATACTAAAGAATAAAGATTCTAGGCGGAAAAAAATCGGCTTGGTTACTGCTCGGTATGTCTGTCCACGGACATACTGCTCCAACAACAGTTTCCTGCTTGTCACACGTGATATTGGGACTGATGAAATCAGAAGTCAGAAAATTAACCCCCAAAGGAAAAAAAGTAACGTTTAGAATAACATCTTATTTGTCTTTTATTGGAATGGATTGAGTGATATCAAATTTAAATGGGAGAAAGAATATGATCAACAAAATTGAAAAAAAATTGTTTCTCCTTCTAAACGATGCCTCCAATAAACTAGCAGAAGTTTCCAACTACGAGCGATCGATTTTGTCTCGGTAGACCTCCCTGTTGAGCCATAAAACATTCACTAAATAGAAATCGTGAAGGGGAAAAAAGACACGACAATGAGGCTTAACCAGCGACGGGAGAGAAAAGGAAGGAGAACAAGCTTTAGGCAGACAGTTATTTCCCTTCATCTCCAGAATTCCCAAATGACCTCGGCCCTTCGCCAATCCATATTTCCGGCGAGTGATGCATGGTGGGAGATGGCGGAAGCCAGGTCTGCTCACAGTGGACGACGATCGGTTAACAGACAAAAATGCTCCCATTCCAAATCTGTCTTGTGCTTTTGACGCATTTACAAGTAGGTTAAGGCCATTTGCTTAAATATTGTGGTGCTGTAAAACGAGGATTTTTGTCTCCACCGTCATTATCACAACCACCATTATCAGCATTATCATACTTGTCTGTCTGTTGTCTATCTGTCTCTCTATCTGTCGCCCCCCCCCCCAATCTTTCTCTCTCTCTCTCTCTCCCCTCTCTCTCTCTCCTCTCTCTCTCTCTCTCTCTCTCTCTCTCTCTCTCTCTCATCATCATCATTATCGTCGTCGTCGTCGTCGTCATCATCATTATCATCCCCCCTCTCCCCCCTCTCCTTCTCTTTCTCTCCTTCACTCTCTCTCTCTCTCTCTCTCTCTCTCTCTCTCTCTCTCTCTCTCCTCTCTCTCTCACACACACACACACACACACACACACACACACACACACACACACACACAACACTTAGCCAAAACCAAATCTATGATTTTGCCACCCGCCAAAAGCATCAACTGACTATTCTTTGCCTAAAACTTCGGTTGAATGGCACTTCTATCGAACAGGTAAATGAGCATCGTGTTTTATGGTAACGATAGGTAAAGAATTAAAATGGCATGGTAATGTCATCTCAATAATGTAAGCAAGGTAGTCTCAAAAAAACCTTTTCCTGTTATCTCAAATAAAGCGCTACGTCAACAGTACTGTGCTTACTTTTCTTCATTGCACGCATAATGTCACGTATCGTTTACGCTTCAACAGTGTGGGACGGGAGTAGTAATGGGACGGGAGTAGTAATGTCAATAAAATAGGCTGAATTCTCTCCGTAGACGCGCAGCAAAACTACTCCATCCAGCCGTACCTCTAACAACAGACGAAAAACTAAGAGTGCTGAGTATACTTCCTTTGAATAAGCAATTGGAATTCAACAAGGCATCATTTATGTTTACAATCTTGACAGATAATATACCATGTTATATCAATGCCCCTTTTACAAGATTGAACAGCTTTTCTGCTCGAAGAAATTGTTTTCCCCTACCCACGCATTGATCGATACAAAACAAGTCTAGCTTACCAAGGACTACATATCTGGAACTCACTTTCATCGAGTCTACAAAATACGAATAATTTAAAACTTTTCAAGAAACATTACATAAACAATTTATGTCTCAGTAATTTGATTATTCGATTAAAATGATTAGCGTCCATTCGCAAAGTCTTCTGTGAACTATACTTTGAATACACCATCTAAACATATAACCTACTCTGTTAAATCGCACATCCCCACTCCCACTCTGTCTACCATCCCTCTTCTCCTCCCCCTTCCACCATTCTCCTCCCCTTCTCCCCCGATCTCTCTCTCTCTCTCTCTCTCTCTCTCTCTCTCTTCTCTGTAGTTTTGTTTGTTTGCTTGTTTGTTTGTTTGTACTTTATTTGTAAGTTTCCTTCTATTTGATTACCCACCATGTCATTATTACTTTTATGAAAAGTCTGCCTATCATTGTAGAATCAAATTACACTGTTGCTATGTTGAATTGTCAGTATGAATGATATGAGTTGAAATAATGTATGCATGACAAGGACAGATTGTTCGACTAGGCTTAAAATCTTCATCCTTGCGTATTAAAGATCAATCAATCAATCATTCGATCAATCTCTCCCTCCCCCTTCTCTCAGAGCATCATCAGCATTACAGTTATTATCATCATCATCATCACCATCATCATCATCATCATCATCATCATCATCATCATCATCATGACCATCAATGTCATTATCATCATCATCATCATCATCGTCATCATCATCATCATCATCATCATCATCATCATCATCATCATCGTCATGACCATCAATGTCATTATCATCATTAACATCAACATCATCTCTGTCTGTCTGCCTGTCTGTCTGTTTCTCTGTCTGAATGTCTGTCTGTCTGTCTCTCTCTCTTTACAATAGATCGATACAAACATAGGTTCACTGCCAAATTATCTACCAACAAATTATTGAATGCTACGTCTGATTTTTAAGGTACAAAATCTCCCTCATAAAGCAAGCTAGTAACGTTTCTAAGAGGGTCTGAGGGATGGGGAGGAGTTAGAGAAAATGTTACCTCTCTCATATTCCTTAGACTCTTCAAAAATCTAAACAACACAACCACCATCATCACCTTGTAAAAGCCACCCCTGAAAGATGGATCGTTTCTCTTCTGCCAAGAACAAATGGGGGTGGGGGGTGGGGTGGGGTGGGGGGGGGGGTGGGGAACCTTGACCCTTTTCTGTGAAATCTGGCGAGTATTCAGCCACTCCTACTTCACTCATTCATTCTACCACACGTGCAGCCCTATGCGATAGTCCCTTTTCATCCTATCACAAACGTTCAATACAACAGTCCTTTCTACCAATCGCTAAGAAGTTGACAGAGGTCGACGAACCACGGCCAACATGTTTGTTAATATACTGAATAAAGGCAAAGTCAGATAAGAAAACGAAAGACGAAATCTAAACAATCCAGTTTGTAATTCATCGTCTTTCTGTTTTGAATCCACTTTTTCTTCATTACGAACAAGGCGAATGTTGTCTTAAAGGGCTGGAGATCAAAGTCAGATGTTTTCGAATTATGTTCATTCGTTGTTTTTGTTCAATATATAAAAAAGTAACGTCCTGCGAATGACCAGAAGAAAGTCAGGATTCTGCTTGTCAGATGGTTGTATTTTTGTTACGTTTGTGTTACGCACGAGTTTCGGTTCTACTCCTAAACGATGCCTCCATTTAAATAAGAGGTGTTTTTTATGTAGGAGCTATTAATTTGTCTTGTCAGACTTTTGTTGTTCAGCCCATAAAACATTCACCAACTAGAAATCGTGAAGGGGCAGACAGAATTTATAGAGTTTGTTTCTTACCGCCAATGACACTGACAAACAAAGCACATGACAAGACACGATGCATTTCAACCACTTGGGTCTTCTTCAGGCGAAAAAATAATAAATCACATTTAACATTTGGGACAGTACAAACAAAGAACCAAAAACGAAAAAAAAAAAAAAAGACGAAAATGACTCATCCGTTGTTGTCCATGTGGAGAAATAGCGGTAGGCGGAAATGACATGGGGGATTATGGGAAGGAAAAAGGGGGGGGGGGTGGTTTGCGTAGGGGGAGGTGTGTGTGTGTGATATGATCGGGTTGTGTGTCTAGTTTATTGGGATGGTGTGATATCTTTGTGATGGTTGTGGTAATGGTGGATTGATAATAATGGAAGGGGGGGGGGGGGGGGGGAAAGGGGTGGGGGGGGGGGAAGGTGGAATAAAATAAATGATTTCGTTGGGTGATGAAAGAGGAGGGTATGTTGCGTGGGTAGTGAGAAGGTGTGTGGGGTTAATGTTAGGGAGTGGGAAGGGGGGAGGTGGATATGATAAATGGGTGATAAGGTATGCATGTGGGGGGGGGTGAGAAGGGGGGGGGGGATAGGTGGGAAAAAAGGGGGGGAAAGAAGGGGTCGGGGGAGGGGGATAATGTGTTTGTGGGGGGGGGTGGGGTGGGCAAGAGAAGGAGAGCTCATATTCATTTTGTGTGCGTAGGGGGTGGGGGTGGGTGAGGTTTTATAAATGGTGTGTTAAAAGTGACAATGCTGTGGATTGTTCAGTTGCAACCGGTGTGAAATAATGTGTTGCTACAATGTGGGACAAGGAAAAGAGTGGTCAGTGGGGAAGGGGGAAAATATGTGTGTTGTGTGGTGTGGTGTGAGTGGTGTGTGTGGTGGTGTGTGGTGTGTGAGTGTGGTTGTAGCAAGTTAGTGTGTGTGGTGTGTGTGTCATTTTGTGGATATTTAGTGGTGTTGTTGAAGTGGTGGACGGTTGTAATCAAGTAAACTTGGTTGGGATGCAGTGAAGCGGGGGGTGAAGGGAGAGCAGGGGGGGGGGGGGAGTGGGTGGGGGGGGGGGGAGGAGGAGTACGGGGGTTAGACTGGGTGGAGTTGATTGGTATGAACATGGGTGTGGTGGAAAGTGAGATGAAGGAGGGTGGATTAAAAAAAAAAAAAAAGTAAAGTGGGGGGGGGGGGGGGGGGGGGGGGGGGGGGGGATTTAAGGGGAAGGATAAAAAAAATTAACATTAAATAGATGGAGGGTGGCTGTAACTACTGTATGACGTGAGTGAAGGGGATTGTGGTGGTGGTGTATGTATGTGTGTGTGTATGTGTGTGTGTTGGTAGGGATATTGCCAATTGATGTGGAAGTGGTGGGTATGTGTGTTTGGTTATTGTTGGATATTGATGCCTTGGGGGTGTAGTGTGCCCATTTTTGGCAATGAGATGGGATTCTTGAGTTGTGCGTTCAAAGCTGTCGCTCTGTGACTGCCAGAGTGCCATGACTTTGACATGGTCGATGTTGTGTTGGGTGTGGTTGAAGTGTAGGGCGACGGGTTTGGGTCGGTGGTGGCGGATATCAGCCAGGTGTTCAGAGATGCGTGTTTCAAGTGTGCGTGATGTTTCCCCTATGTAGATCTTGTCACACAGCTGGCAGTGGATGGCATATATAATGTTGCGGCTCTGACATGAGAATGTGCGTTTGACTGTGAAGGAGTCTTTGGGGCCCTGTAAGATGGTGTCTGGTTTGGTGAGGGGGCAGATTTTGCCCGTTCGCCCTACACTTCAACCACACCAACACAACATCGACCATGTCAAAGTTATGGCACTCTGGCAGTCACAGAGCGACAGCTTTGAACGCACAACTCAAGAATCCCATCTCATTGCCAAACTGGGCACACTACACCCCAAGGCATCAATATCAAACATAACCAAACACACATACCCACCACTTCCACATCAGTTGGCAATATCCCCTTCCAACACACACACATTCACAACACACATACATACACCACATCCCCTTCACTCACTTCATACAGTAGTTACAGCCACCTCCATCTATTTAATGTTAATTTTGTTTATCCTTCCCCTTAAATCCCCCCACCCACTTACTTTTTTTTTATTTTTTATTTTTTATTTTTAATCCACCTCCTCATCTTTCACTTTCCACCACACCCCATGTTCTATACCAATCAACTACCTACCCTCTGGCTACCCCGTACTCTCCTCCCCCTCCCACCACCACTCTCCCCCCCCCCTGCTCTTTTCCTTCACCCCCGCATCCCTGCATCCCAACCCATAGTAAATGATTACACCGGTCCACCACTGCAACAACAACCCACTATTATTCCACAAAATCACACACACACCCACCACCACACTAACTTGCAACACACACACTCACACACACACACACACACACACACCACACACACACACCACACACACACACACACATTTTTCCCTTCCCCACTGACACTTCTTTTCCTTTAGTCCCCATTGTATGCCAACACATTATTTCACCTGTTGCAATGAACATCACCCACAGCATTGTTCACTTTTTTAAACAACACCATTTCTATGAACCTCACCACCCCACCCACCACCCCACAGTGGATGATGAATATGAGCTCTCCTTCTCTTGCCCCCTCCACCCCCCCCCCCCCCCCCCACAAACACATTATTCCCTTCCCCCCCCCATACTTTTCCCCCCCCTTTTTTTTTCCCACTCACCCCCCCACCCCTTTTTTCCTCCCCCCCCCCCCCCCCCCCCGATCATACCTTATCACCCATTTATCTTCCATCCCCTCCTCCCTAACATTACCCACCACCTTCTCAACTACCCACGCATAACTACCACTACCTCTTTCATCACCCAACGAAATCATTTATTTTATTCACCCAAACCCTCCCCCCCCCCCCCTTACCATTATTATCAATCCACCATTACCACAACCATCACAAAGATATCACACCATCCCAATAAACTAGACACACAACCCGATCATATCACACACACACACCTCCCCCTACGCAAACCTGCCCCCTCCTTTTCCTTCCCATAATCCCCCATGTCATTTCCGCCTACCTGTTATTCTCCACATGGACAACAACGGATGAGTCATTTTTCGTTCTTTTTTTTTTTTTTTTTCGTTTTTGGTTCTTTGTTTGTACTGTCCCAAATGTTAAATGTGATTTATTTTTTCGCCTGAAGAAGACCCAAGTGGTTGAAATTGCATCGTGTCTTGTCATGTGCTTTGTTTGTCAGTGTCATTGGCGGTAAGAAACAAAACTCTATAAATTCTGCTTCGTTCGCCGCCGTCAGTCACTCCATTTTGAAATTTTAAGGCAGACAGTTATTTCCCCTCATCTCCAGGATTCCCAAATGACTTGGCCCTTCGTCAGTTCATATTTCCGGCGAACGATGCATGGTGGGAGGTGACGGAAACCAGGTTTGCTCACATTGGGACTACTCTCTCTCTCTCTCTCTCTCTCTCTCTCTCTCTCAAACTTGAAATCCAGTCTGGATTGATCAATATCCACTACAATGCTTCAGGGAGAATTTCTTAGGTGTCAACGACATTAGATGGTGTTTGATGGAATGTTGCATTGTCACCCTGGGTAATATTCTGTACCCTCCAGTATCATCCGCATATCTCTTGTGAATGTAGGTTTTGGGTCACGTCTGACCGTCCGCTTACATTAAGGTGGAGTAGGTGAAATGAATACACCCCCAGTGAGGATCATCAGCAGCTAGATGGCATCTGCAACAAGGGGATCACACCGTGGCTGATGGTCCCGGAGATTTGAAATCAAGCGTAAGTGTTGAGACTGTCGATGTTTTAGTATTGGTGGGAATACTGAATTAATGTGCTACAAATGTGTGTACGGTAGCAAGCCCACCGGCAACAGCCTAATGTAATGTCATGCAGTATCATCATCGGCCTGACCATCATGAAAGGCGTGGCATATGTGTCTTATTGGGGCAGACGGGGGCCAGATGAAGGCCTTCACATGGTGGGCATATTGGCGCAGAGGGTGGACGGATGAAGGGCGTAACATTGACGTCTTATTGGGGCAGACGGGGCGCGGACGAAGGGAGAGGCATGGTGGGTGTATTGGGGTAGTGGGGCGTGGATGCAAGGTGTCCTATGGGTGAGTGTATTGGGGCAGCGGGGTCACAGATGGAGGGTGGGTGCGGATGTAGAGTGTACATGGCTGGGCGAAATTGCTATAGCAACATTCACTCCTGTATGGCCATAGTAAAATTTACTCATATAAATTCTGAAGCAGTTATATATTTTCAAAACAGGCATCAAACGTTGTTGTAAGTTCGCCTTGTCTCGTGGCTAAATTCACACCTTCTCTAAACATCACATTATTACTTCTGTCCATATTTATAGTAAAGCAAACTTATGATGTCGCATGATGTAGACTGTTAGCTGGTTTCATAAACGAACAAATACTTCAGAGTAAAAAGCTTTGTCATCAGTCAGATGTAGAATTAATTAATTAAAGTATCAGACGTGAATTGTGCGTCATATCCAATTCAATGGATGAAATGTAATGGTAGCAAAGTTACAAAAATCAAAACATCAGTGGACATTCGTTCCACACTGTTTCACTATACGTGGACAATAAACATAATCTGTAAATCTATTCTCAGATCATTGTTTGCTTCCAGCATTACTGTAAACACTATTAATATTTTGGTCAAGCTAACGTTTGATCATTTTTTTTTTTCAGAATAAAAAGCCATAGTAGACATTCCATGAAAAAAAAGACTTTCTCAATATCGTTCGCATTTTATTCACATCAAGGGACCCTTTAATCCGAACATGTACCCTTGACTAAATAATGTGTTAAATAACTTAAGGAAAGATGTAGGTATTTTAAGCTTCAGGATATTTTTTTTTTCAATTTCCCCAGTAAACCAATCTGGTAAGGGTGGTTATCGATTTTTCAAAATGTGTTGATTTCTAACAGCTCTTGACAATTGACAGTTCATGTCAGTGGCTTGCTCCTTTTGTACATCATCATGAAACTGCATCATTTTCTTTGGTTGATAAAAGGACAGTTACACACAGACACGCGCGCGCGCGCACGCACACACGCACGCACACACGCACGCACACTTCATTTACATGCCCACACGCACATGTAGTACATTAACTACCTTTATTTGAACATACACAGACATGTACACGAACATGCCCACAACACATACTCCCAGGCACAATTCCATTTGCGCTTACTCCTTAAGAGAGAGAGAGAAAGAGAGAGAGAGAGAGAGAGTTGTCCGGGAATGGAGTTGGTACAGTGTGGGAAAGGGGAGGAAGTAAAGTCAGACTTGTCCCCTGAGGATTATTACGAGGTACCATTGTTCAATCAAGCCTGACCATTTCGACAGCCGCGTCACACCAGTCTGCCACTGCGCGAAAAAAGTCATTAGCAGAGTGAAGGCAACCCCCCCCCCCCCCCCCCCCCCCCCCCCCCCGCCACTTATCCTCTTTCGGCGACTACCAGCCTACCCTTCTCACTCGCCCACCAGCTCTCCTCCTCAATTCTTAAGTCTGTATCCTTCTCCCTCCCTACTCTTGGCCCACCTCAACCTCTCCCCCCCGTCCAACCCTCTCGGTGATTTGTCAAGATCGGGCGTCTGCCCAGCTTGCAGATTCTTTTTTTTTTTTTTTTCGCGCCTTCTTTCACCTGAGGCGGCAAGGGAGACCACGCTTATCAACCTCTCAGCGAGATGCGGTCACTCTCGTCCTGAGGAAATACTTCTGTCAAGGAGAGTCAATCATGCTGAAATTCCCCAAACGAATGATGTTGGCGAACACGCGGAACGGGAACGGTGCTGCTTGGTATAGTTGCACCTCCCCCTTCTCTTGCCCCTGGCCCCTCTTTCCCCAAAGATCTCTCCACTCCTCCCTTTCCATCTGTCAGAGGTTTTAATATGGACAGGACTGGTGATAGTTGGGAATGGGGGAGGGGAGAGAGAGAGAGAGAGAGAGAGAGAGAGAGAGAGAGGAGAGAGAGAGAGAGAGAGAGAGAGGTTTCATTTTCCCGATATTTGATAGGCTTTCAGCTGACAATGTTTTTTTTCCAAATATATCTTCTGTATCATCTAAACAGAGATGGGAGAGCGCATGATTTTTTGTTTTATTTATTTTTCAGCTAATGTTTAAATTCTCTTGTGGTCAGTTCCTCCTAATTCATCTCCTACACCACCCCAGCCCCCCCCCCCCCCCCCCCCCCCCCCCCCCCCCCCCACCCCCCCCCCCCCCCCCCCCCCCCCCCCCCCCCCCCCCCCCCATCCATGCCAGCATGCTGTAGGCAATAAACAAGAGACGCATTTCATTTCAAACGTGTGCCTCTTTATTTTGCTGAATATGAATTGTCTGTAGAACAACAATACATACTCGTATGTCAAACTACACATGGTGTAAATATGCAGCTCGGATTATTGTGCGAAAGGGCAAGTACAAGTGCAAAAACAAAAATGTCTGAACAACACACACCTACGCACGCACGCACGCACGCACCCACACACACACTATACTGTCCGGTTATAATCGTGTGTTTCGCCTACGCCTGTATATATCTGAGTGTCTTTCCGTTCGTTTATGTGTGGCGAAACAAATACAAACGATCTGCTTATATAATTACAGAAAAATTGGGATATTTTGTTCAACAAAGGTTTGGTGAAATGCGCGTCTGGTACCCAAAGCAACTTGTGCACAATGTTTCAGCTATACAAATTTTTTATGTCCTCAATCATAAATATTCAATTTGCGCCGATCTATATTTTTTGTTTTTGTTTTTAAGTACCAGAAACGTTCTCTAACAGATAGGAAACTAGTCATAGAATACTCGCTTTCCTCCGCCTAAAAGCCCACAGAACCATTCTTCGAACTCCTGTCCATTTAAAAGCAAAGCTTCTCTCTGTAAAATACTAAGGTCGTTCTACGTGCACGAAGTATTGTCAATGCTCTGGAATTCTAAGAACACACACACAACACCTATAGACCAGTATATCACTAATATGTGAAGGAAACGGACTCTTCTGCCAGAGGAGGACACGAGAGGAAACATCTGCCCTCTCTGTGCCGGTTCTAGGTTACATGGCCGGTGTAGGAGGCAAAAAAGACTTCCAGGAAAAAAAACACTGCGAGTGTTATTTTTCCTAGGAAAGAAAACACTGCAATCTCGGAAGGGGAGTGTTATTTTCCTAGGAAAAGTACACTGGCGCCAGGAAAATAACACTGCCACTACGGCGGCAAATAAGACTGGCGGGAAAAAAAAGACTGCGGGTGTTTGTTGCTAGGAAAGATGCACGTGAATTTTGTGTTCATTTTGATTTTGTGTTCATTTTAAAAATAAAGTGTTGTTTCGGACTGTTGCAACTTGGTTCATTTCTGCACGATGGGTCGTCCAAAGGATAGCTCTGCCGAAGTGTCCAAAGAGAGGTTGGCTGACATATCTAAATTCCTGTCTGATGGCATATTTCCCGAAGGATGCAAAGACCGAGGAGTACGAGCAAAGTGGAGACGGATGTGTTCTTCGTATGTGCTGCAAGATGGAACTTTGTTCAAGCGTCAAAAGCGCGACGGATCATGTACGTACCTGTAGAAACACTATCGTAAATGTCAGTTGCATTTTATTTCTAATTTTATAATGCTCTCTGAGGTTTGGGTTTTGCACCACCCTCGTCAAAAATGACGGTTGACCTGAAAAAAAGAAAAAAAAATCAAACCCAAATCGCG
>CM031604.1:30053878-30063878 GCA_018398815.1 Conus ventricosus
CAACAACAACAACAAAGAAAACAATAACAGAACAAACAAAAAAGCCACATTTGCACTGCATAGTACCGATAGCATATTCGTTTCACACACACACACACACACACACACACTCACACACACACACACACACACACACACACACACACATACACACACACACACGCACGCACGCGCGCGCGCGCGCGCGCGCGCCCACACACACACACACACACACACACACGAGCGCGCATGCATGCACGCACACACGCACTCACGCACGCACACACACACACACACACACACACACACACACACACACACACACACACACACACACACACACACACACACGCATCTAAAATACCAAACACACAAAATGAAATTCATTATTCCGCACGGGGACTCATTATCTGAATTCGAATGAACGCGCATAAATGTTTTACTCTCCCCCTCCCTCTGTCTCTCTCATTAAACAAATGTCGATAGATGAAAAGGAAAATAATGAACCTGGTATTTGTGACTAAGAAACTGTTATTCTGCAGTAGAATCGTAGAATGACCGATTCTAGTGGTAGAGGTGAAAATGATAGTCCTTTCCATCAGTCCACTTATCCATCCAGCCATTCAGACGTGCGAATAGAATGCGGATCTGCTCTAATTTCTAATGGTACAGAAATAATAAAGCTAGCTGGCATAGAAGAAAGCAATTTGTCCTTGGCCCCAATTTATTCCCCCAAGTTTCCGATTTGTTGTGTGTGTGTGTGTGTGTGTGTGTGTGTGTGTGTGTGTGTCTGTTTATTCCTGATCGTTCCCTCTTCTTTTCACCTTTGGATTGCCTCGTTTCTTTTTCACTCTTGTTCCACTCCTTCCGACCATCCTCTGCTCGTTTTCATTGCTTTAGACCCTGTTTTTGTCTTATTCTTCTGTTTTCCTTCATCTGTCCATTTCTACGTTACTATTTCTTTCTTTCTTTCTGTCTGTCTGTCTGTCTGTCTGTCTGTCTCTCTCTCTCTCTCTCTCTCTCTCTCTCTCTCTCTCTCTCACTTACCACCTCTCTCTTCCTCTCTTCCTGGCAAGTGTTAGAACACAACAGCTGCACAAAAAGACAAAGTGTTTGTTTATACACATTTTATCGATTGTTTTGCCCTTTTCCACGTTGCTCCTCTATGGCTCTCTTCTTTGTGTACTTTTTTCCTCTGTACGCATCCTGTTTTTTGTTTCTCATTCCTTCGGTGTTCTGTGCATTCTATACTATCCGTTTCTCTTCATGGTTTGTTTTGTTGTGCCTTGGGCGATGTGTGCCTCTGACCTTTGCTATTCATCCACTGTCTGAGTCTGTCTGTGACTGTTGATGTCTGTCCCATGTCTGTCTGTCTCTCTCTCTAAGTTGTCTTTCTCACTCTTTCTGTGTATGGTCGAAGACAAAACAACTTAAAGTCAAACATATATTTTCAGACTGTACTTTGAATGGTCAGTCCCCCTATCGAACCTCTATACAGCAGCAGCAGCAGCAGCAGCAGCAGAAGAAGAAGAAGAAGAAGAAGAAGAAGAAGACGAAGAAGAAGAAGAAAGGAAGAAGAAAGAAGATGATGACGATGAGGAGGAGGATGAAAACCAACTCTGACAACAAGAACAACAACAACAACAACAACAGCAAAGGCAATACATGTGAATAAATCTAGGAAAACAAATGTGTAACATGTGCATCTGCACACGCGTTATTCCATGTGTTTGCGTGTGCACGAGCGCGTGCTATTCAGCATGCACGTTCATGTATGATTATACGAACAATAGTGCCTTTGGGACTGCGCATGCACGTGTATCTGCGTGTGTAAATGAGCGCACATGTCTGCTCCTCCTCCTCCTTTCACGTTGAATCTTATTTCAATTTAAGTTTGGGTGCGTCGCCTGGTTAATGAATTGATGTAGTAATTGGGTTTGCAGAAGGCGAGCAAGTCCGGATCGCAATTAGCGGTTCATTAGCTTCCAATTATCAACCACTCCCAGCCACTTGCATGCCCGCAAAGCGTATGTAAATATAATGCCTTGGGGTACGGATCAGACGGAAGGGAAGGAGGGAGGAGCACTGGGGAGGAGAGTGTGGACGGAGAGCGAGGGAAATACAGAGATTGGGGGGAGGCGGGGGAGGGAAACGGTTGGTAGCTAGCTGTGGAATAGGAGGTGGAGGGCCTAGAGATTTTTTTTTTCTCACCGTCTTGTGTTCTGCGCGATTTCAGAACCATCTTCTGATGCTGCCTGTTATTCAGATTCTCTCAGACACAGCCAAACCTAAGGACACTTCACTGCAGCCCTAGCTTAGACAGTTGCAGTCTATAGTGATCAAGTAAACTTCAGGTTGCCCTCAGACAACCAACCAGAGAAGACACTGCATTGTTGCCGAGTCATTTCTGTGGTATTCAGTGGAACCCGACACAGCATATGGAACACACTATCTACTACTTCCCCCACCCCCACCTTTCCCATTCTTCAACTCCTCTAATACTCTAATGACAACAATAATGAGTTGTGGAGCCAGTGCCAGTGAATAACAGTGGGCGCCGCTCCGTCCATCAAGCGACAGTCCCTGTAAAATTGCCGGGTTTGAAATGACTGAAGTCACGGAGTGGAGAGGAAATCAAAATTGATTTTGCTTTGAGAGCAACGTATGAAGGCCATTGAAATTAACGCATATTTTAAATGGTGATCAGTAAGGAAGATCACACTGTGGTGAGTTGCAGTTTGGTCTGAAACTGATCTGAAAGAGCTTCACATCATATCTCTGCATTCACTTGGCCCGAGGGATAGAACCATTGCAAGTGTTGGTCATCATTTTCTTTTCCAGAACTACCCTTAGAGACGCATTCATTAAGTGGATTAAGTTCGGCTTTGGCTCTGCTCTTTCAGCGTGAGTCCATAGGTCCACTCAACAACACTTGTTAGGAACTGGCTTGTGCTGAAATATGCCTCAAGTATTATTGCAGGAAGTGTACTTGGTTCTGCTTCAGCAAGACAAGACAAAGACATAACTAAACAAAAATGGAAAAAAAAAACCAACAGAGATAATAGTCATCAAAAATAAATATTCGTTTTTCCCTTTCTGTTTTATATTTTTGGTTTGTTTATGTCTAGTTTCGTCTTCGTATTTCTTTTTCTTTTTTTTTTGTCTGCTGCGAACCTACGATCCCCCAGCCCGGAATCCATGACATTAAACCACTGCATCACGGCGCGTGGTAAAGGTTGAGGTGTGGACGTTGAGTGACTGCAAGGGCACAAGAACATCTTCCGTTTCCCCCATTTATTATTCATTTATTATATATTCTGATTTGTTTCTTTATCTCTCTCCCTGCCTCACTTGCTTTTTTTTCCTCTTGTTTTCTCGTGTGTGTGTGTGTGTGTGTGTGTGTGTGTGTGTGTGTGTGTGTGTGTGTGTGTGTGTGTGAGTGGCTGGCTTCAATCCACCGCGTCCTCTTCTTTGCTCATCACTTTACTCTGCCCTACCAGGTCGTCCTTATGTGATGAGAAACGGATTCGATGTCAACAATTTTGACATTTTCAGTTTTGCCAGCATAACGAACTTTTTCAGATCACAGTGCCATAACTTACACAAGCTGTTCAGGTCTTACAATATACTTAGAGAAAAAAAAAACGAACCCTGCGACTGTAGCATTATAAACATGTATGAATTATTACAAACATTCCACGGAATATAAATTATACTCTCAGACACGAGTGTTACGAATGAATAAATATCTACCAAGTTTATATTTTCATGGAAGTAATACATTTTCTTTGACGTTCTTTTTATTTTGCTTGTTGTGTGAACATAAAGTGGGTAGGAATAAACTACTTCTTCATTCTGCAGCGAGCAATACTCCCCTTAGAGACAAAATAATGCAGTGTTTACTCATGAGCTGACGCTAAGGGTGCATCAAAGATTGGTTAGACGTTTGTTGCCTTCACTTTCCCGAGCGCCCTTTTCATTCTGTCTGTTCCTTCATTTGTTGTTTTTTCTCAAGCAGAAGATGACAAGGCATAGAAACTTCCAGCTTTTTCCATAGTGTCCAGAAATTTGACCTGTTGCTGGGTTGGTGTGGGGTTCACTTGTGCCGGTTGTTACCATGCTAAAGTCCCTCACCTCTGTCCCCACGCTACCTCTTCCCGCCGCCCCTCCTTCCAGCTGTACTTCTGATCCCTTCTCCGGCATCGAAGGTCGTCTGTGATCCCGTCCTGCGATTGTGGAATTACCCTCTTAACATAATTTTGCCATCCTTACCCTCTTCGCCTCTACCTTCCCGCCCTGTCCTTGTTCGTAGGCAAACTGCGCGAACACACAGGCAAGGTCACCGCATCAATCCCCTCTCACCCGCATTCCGCCTTCCCCTCAAGTACCTCAAGCCCGCCCCATTCCTAGACACGATACGAGCAGGGCGCATGATTGTCATAAATCCCCCCAAGGTTGTGTTTTATCCATTGAAAGGAATACCTCCCCACGCCCTATGTTTTGCCGCCTCCCTGTCTAGCTCTGTGTCCTGCTGCGCAGCCTGTGATTTGGTTAGGGCATTCGATCGCCTCACTTATGTTTCTCCACCATCTGTGGCCCGGCCATCAGTTTCAGTTTGCTTCCAGCGCCTGTGAGGTTATTGCTTTAGTGTGTGCATTCATATGCATAGATGATCGGACAAAAGAAAAAAAAAGTTTCACGAATTAAGGTCTCTCTCAAGACTTGGTTTTAAGTTCAAGGTCACACGCTCGACCTGCTTTTTTTTTTTCTCTGCTTAGATGTTCAGAGCAGGCTAATTTCTGCGTCAAGTCATTTACATTATAAAACCAAAAAAGTGCACAAAGCACAGCATATTAGTTTTAGTTAATCATTTCAATTAATGTTTTCCCTTTTCTTGTCAGTGTGTAATCACCATTGCAGTTTAGAGACACATTTCTTAAAGGCGGGAAGATCTACCCGATTTGAGGGGGTTTCCTTTCTGTAAAATTTGAAGTGCTTCTCATCAGTATTACCCATTCGATCAACATGGACGGTACAATGAGATGGGTCTCTTGTGTAGTGCGTTCAAAGTTGTCACCCTACACAAGAGACCCATCTCATTGCCAAACTCGGTACACTACAGCCCCAAAGCATCAACATCCAACAGTAACACAGATATGCATACCAATACTTCAACACCAGTCGGCTATATATCTTCCAGCAACACACACACACACACACACATACATACATACATAATACACATACGTACATACACACCACCATCATACCCCCCACTACGCACCTCACATAGAAGTTGCAGCCACCCTCCATTCATTTTAATCCATTTTATTTTATTCTATTTTGTTTTATTTCTTATACAAATGTTTAATTAATATTTCTTTATTTCATTTTATTTCAGTAAAAAAAAATTATATATATATATATATATATATATATATATAATATTATATATATATATATATATATATTATATATAGCTGGTAAAATATATATATGTTGAACATTATTTTATATTATAATTTATTTCATATATTTATTCATTATTATTAATTTTATTTCATTTTTATTTATTTATTTATTTGTTTTCTTTTTTCTGTTTTAAGAATTATTTCCTCTCCCATGATTCCCTGCTGGGTGGCCCCGTTTCCGCCCGGCGGCCATTTTGACCATGACTAGATTAAAGTGTCTCTTTTTTTTTTCTTTCTTCATCTTCACTGTCCTAAACGTTGTTTGTTTTCACCTGAAGAAGACCCAAGAGGTCGAAATCCATTGCGTCTTTTCTTGTGCTATGTTTGTCTCTGTCCTTGGCGGTAACTAACCCCCTCTCGTTTTAAATTTTGCTCCATTTTCCGCCGTCAGTCACTCTGTTTTCAGACTTAAATTTGTTGAATTGCCATGTCCTTCAGTAAGTCCCGTCCTTTCTTCAGTAACAAATCTGGATGTCTTACTGGTTTGTATCTACTCATCCATAAATACTTTTAAAAATGCTTGCAGTGTACATTCATGCATGTGTGCATGCGTACGTGCATGCGTGCATGCGTGTGTGTGTGTGTGTGTGTGTGTGTGTGTGTGGTGCGTGCGTGCGTGCGTGCGTGTGTGAATACGCGCGCGCGCGCGCGCGCGCGTGTGTGTGTGTGGTGCTGTTTGACGTCTTTTCCTCAGAAATGATATCTGACGTATGACCTCAGACTCAAACGCTATGACTCGGACTTTAAATATTATGGTCTTTGGTGCTTAAAAACAGAACATGGTTATAGCTCATATATTGAATGAGAGTATGCGCGCTCGCGCGCGTGTATGTATGTGTGCATGCATGCGTGTCTGTAAGTGTGTATGCATCAATCTTTTTCTCTCTCTTTCTCTCTGTCCTCGGTCTCTGTCTCTGTGTCTCTGTATCCCTGGGGTTTTTTGTGTGTGTGTGCACTTGTGTGTATGTAAAACACATAGACTCACAGTAAGAGAGAGAGAGAGAGAGAGAGAGAGAGAGAGAGAGAGAGAGAGAGAGAGAGAGAGAGAGAGAGAGAGAGAGAGAGAGACAGACAGAGACAGAGACAGAGAGAGAGGCCATCCATTTGCAATATACATTTCTCAGATGTCAGTCATGTCATTTGGAACCAGGAAAGCATAACTTATAACTAAGAACTCATCTCCACGTGGAGAGAAATTTGGCTAAACAAGATCATACAATGTGAACATCGTGTCAGAGGGGAAAAACAGCTTTTGTTCTGCTTTGCCAGGGAGAGCGTGAGGTCACACACACACACACACACACACACACACACACACACACACACACAGACACACACACACACACACACACACACACACACACACACACACACGCACGCACGCACGCACGCACGCACGCACGCACGCACGCACGCACGCACGCACGCACCACACACACACACACACACACACACACACACACACACACACACACACACACACATTCAACTGCAGTAGAAGCACAGATAGTTTTAGCTAGATTTCCAAGGCCTGGACAGTGCTTAGGAGTAATTGTTCCAGTCAAGCATCTCTCTACTAGGTCTTGTTCACAAGTATCTCCTCGCCAATCTTTCCTTTTAGTGACTCGTTTAATAAGTTGTCTGGCTGTAGCCCCTGCTTACTGTGATGTCATGGTTTACGGATGTGGTGTAGCGTTTATGAACCGGTCTGCACCCATTGGCACCTTCATGGTGGAACAGGCCGAAAGTCTATTCTGTCAGCTTTACATGCAATTGTAAAATTGCATTACATGATAAAATGACGAGAGTGTCTACAGTTTCATAACATTGCAGGATAACTTGTTCTTTCGTTGAAAATGGTTCGCAACACGGCTTCTTGTGTGAGAGAAATTCTCATGAAATGTTCGTTGTAACTGGCTTCAGATTGAGCCGATTATAACAGCTGCTTAATATTAATTTCAAATTGCCGCTATCAAGACGATATTGCAGATTAAAGTGTGTGTCTCAGCCGTCTTTTTCACTTTTGCAAGTCTTTATTTATGTATCCAGTCATCTGTTTATCTACTTATTCTTTAATTGTATATCTATTCGTCTTATTCATTTATTTATTCTTTAATTGTATATCTATTCGTCTTATTCATTTATTTATTCTTTAATTGTATATCTATTCGTCTTATTCATTTATTTATTCTTTAATTGTATATCTATTCGTCTTATTCATTTATTTATTCTTTAATTGTATATCTATTCGTCTTATTCATTTATTTATTCTTTAATTGTATATCTATTCGTCTTATTCATTTATTTATTCTTTAATTGTATATCTATTCGTCTTATTCATTTATTTATTCTTTAATTGTATATCTATTCGTCTTATTCATTTATTTATTCTTTAATTGTATATCTATTCGTCTTATTCATTTATTTATTCTTTAATTGTATATCTATTCGTCTTATTCATTTATTTATTCTTTAATTGTATATCTATTCGTCTTATTCATTTATTTATTCTTTAATTGTATATCTATTCGTCTTATTCATTTATTTATTCTTTAATTGTATATCTATTCGTCTTATTCATTTATTTATTCTTTAATTGTATATCTATTCGTCTTATTCATTTATTTATTCTTTAATTGTATATCTATTCGTCTTATTCATTTATTTATTCTTTAATTGTATATCTATTCGTCTTATTCATTTATTTATTCTTTAATTGTATATCTATTCGTCTTATTCATTTATTTATTCTTTAATTGTATATCTATTCGTCTTATTCATTTATTTATTCTTTAATTGTATATCTATTCGTCTTATTCATTTATTTATTCTTTAATTGTATATCTATTCGTCTTATTCATTTATTTATTCTTTAATTGTATATCTATTCGTCTTATTCATTTATTTATTCTTTAATTGTATATCTATTCGTCTTATTCATTTATTTATTCTTTAATTGTATATCTATTCGTCTTATTCATTTATTTATTCTTTAATTGTATATCTATTCGTCTTATTCATTTATTTATTCTTTAATTGTATATCTATTCGTCTTATTCATTTATTTATTCTTTAATTGTATATCTATTCGTCTTATTCATTTATTTATTCTTTAATTGTATATCTATTCGTCTTATTTATTTATTTATTCTTTAATTGTATATCTATTCGTCTTATTCATTTATTTATTCTTTAATTGTATATCTATTCGTCTTATTCATTTATTTATTCTTTAATTGTATATCTATTCGTCTTATTCATTTATTTATTCTTTAATTGTATATCTATTCGTCTTATTCATTTATTTATTCTTTAATTGTATATCTATTCGTCTTATTCATTTATTTATTCTTTAATTGTATATCTATTCGTCTTATTCATTTATTTATTCTTTAATTGTATATCTATTCGTCTTATTCATTTATTTATTCTTTAATTGTATATCTATTCGTCTTATTCATTTATTTATTCTTTAATTGTATATCTATTCGTCTTATTCATTTATTTATTCTTTAATTGTATATCTATTCGTCTTATTCATTTATTTATTCTTTAATTGTATATCTATTCGTCTTATTCATTTATTTATTCTTTAATTGTATATCTATTCGTCTTATTCATTTATTTATTCTTTAATTGTATATCTATTCGTCTTATTCATTTATTTATTCTTTAATTGTATATCTATTCGTCTTATTTATTTATTTATTCTTTAATTGTATATCTATTCGTCTTATTCATTTATTTATTCTTTAATTGTATATCTATTCGTCTTATTCATTTATTTATTCTTTAATTGTATATCTATTCGTCTTATTCATTTATTTATTCTTTAATTGTATATCTATTCGTCTTATTCATTTATTTATTCTTTAATTGTATACCTATTCGTCTTATTCATTTATTTATTCTTTAATTGTATATCTATTCGTCTTATTCATTTATTTATTCTTTAATTGTATATCTATTCGTCTTATTTATTTATTTATTCTTTAATTGTATATCTATTCGTCTTATTTATTTATTTATTCTTTAATTGTATATCTATTCGTCTTATTTATTTATTTATCAATTATTTATATATGTAATCATTTGCTTATTTATTTATTTATTTATTTATTTGATTTATCTGTTATTCTTAAACCATTTCCGACATTGAGGTACAAAGCTGGTTGTCTTTGCTTCTTCCTGTCAACTTAGGAGTGTTTGAATCTTTCAGCACTGACACACGTTAAAAGTGTGGAATTATGTCCTCTACAGAAATCCTTATTTATAGTCCAAATAGTTTTTCATCTCCAGCCTGCTATTAAGCGGATCTTAACCTTAAGGGAAGAACAAAGTGTTGCCCTAACGCCCATCGGTTTCTTTGCTCTTTTTACTTTGATTTTAGAAGAGGCTTTGTGGAATCCTCGATAAGTGATAAGGAAGACAAAGAAGGAGAGGAACATAAACCTGGCTTTGTGTCCAAGACATTAAAAATAATCGGGGAGAGGATTTGGGAGAGGCTAGGGAGGAGAGGGGCGGGGTCTGGTGTTGGGGAAGGTGTGGGA
>CM031604.1:30078878-30081378 GCA_018398815.1 Conus ventricosus
TCATGTTATAAACAAAATTGGCATTCTGAAATTGAAGATAACGATAAATATGAGTGGTACCGTTCTTTTAAAATCACGTTTGAAGCTGAGAGGTATCTAACTTTGATAACGAATAAAAAGATGAGGGAAGATCTGGTAAAGTTTAGATTAAGAGTGCATGGTCTAGGCGCTGCAAAACACTGGTTTATGACCAGCGAACGAAGTGTTGACTGCCCAATGTGCGGTCACAACAAAGAAGATGAAGTGCACTTTCTTTTTCATTGTTGCTTCTTGTCAGATATTCGCCGAAAATATCCTTTTTTCAACATGACTCATGTCGAGCCTACAGTAAGTGGTTTAATTAATCTTTTGGCAACAGATAATGATGCAACTATCATTGGTCTTGCTAAGTATTTAACTGATGCTACCAAGACGAGAAAAAAGAAGATAGAACTTAATGACATCAGTACTGTAATCTAATGTTCCTTGTTTTGTCTTAGTATGTTCTTTTGTAATTAGTGGATGACCATGTAGTCTCAGTGTGTGTGTGTGTGTGTGTGTGTGTGTGTGTGTGTGTGCGTGCGCGCGCGCGCGCGCGCGCGCGCGCACATGAGCTTGCGTGCGTTTGGAACAGCGAGGTCGGGAGTGGAGAAGGGAAGGTGGGGGGGGGGGGGGGGTGGGGGGTGGGGGGGGTGGGGGGTGGGGGGGGGGAGGGCGATCGGGCGGTCGGGGATCTGTCGGATTAGAGGGTGAGGTTGGGAGGAGGAATGGAAGAATGTGAGCTTGCGTTTACTGTTTTTGTTTGTTCGTGCAAGGTGAGAGAAGGGATTGGGAACTGGGTTTTGGAACTAAAGGGACGGGAACGGTAGCGTAGGAAAGGACGTCCTGTACGGAAGTCCTCTAATATGATTTGATCGTTTACGTGTGAGTAGTTTGATATAAATATCTGTACCATCCTGACAATGTGAGCGATCCTTAAATCCTTTACGTTCTGATTGTTTTGTTTATTTAATCATTTAGTTTCCTTTTATTTTAATGATACAATGTGTATTTTTCTTATTTCTTTCATGATGCAATGTGTCCAGTCGTATGTGTACCCCCCTTGCCTTAATGGCCCCTATAGCTGAAGGCAATAAATCATCAAAGCGTCAAAGCGTCTCTCTCTCTCTCTCTCTCTCTCTCTGTTGTTGTCGTTATCTCTGTTGTAAGGAAAACCTTGGGTCATGATAGTAATGGTTATGATGGCTGGCTTGGCCGTGTTCATTTTAGTGTGAGTGAGTGTGAGTGCGTGTGTGTGTGTGTGTGTGTGTGTGTGTGTGTGTGTGTGTGTGTGTGTGTGTGTGTGTATGTATGTATATATATATATATATATTATATATATATTATATATATAAAATATATATATATATATATAAGATTTCTTGAGTCTCGGAACTACAATATTGTTTCAAGCTTTCGCTCTCATCAGGTTCTAGAAGTTATTATATGGCGTAATTTATCAGATTACATATTTTATCAGATGACGTGATATATTGGCTACGTTTTATATGTGTGACGTTCTGATAGGGTCTTTCTGTGTGTCATTTATGTTACGTTTTCTAGGGGGAACTTTCGTCTATGTCGGCACGCGCTGATCATCTCCACTCTTGAGTTCAAAGTTGCCATGTCTGGTTTGCAGAGTATGTAGTACTTCTCTGTTGTGCACAAGTTGCATCTTTTGCTGGAGGAGGAGTACGACCTGGCTCTTCGGACTATCTTCCAGGAAATGTCGTAGTCAATAGTTTTTTTTTTTTTTTTTTTTTTTTTTTTTTTTTTTTTTTTAGTGTCCATATGTGTTTACTTAATTCTGTCTGGTTTCTGTACCTTTCTTGTTTGAATGATTGTTTATGGTTTGCGTATCTGGTTTTGAATGTTGTTTCTGTCATTCCAATGTAGGTGTCTGTTTTCTGCGTGTTTTTCTCCGTGACAGTTGCTTGGTATACAATGTTCTGGCTTTGGCAGTTATTTTGAAGTGGACATTCATCTCTTTTCCGGCAGTTGCAGTTGCTTTCTTGATTTGTGCTGTTCCTTTTTTCCTGGTGGAGTTTTTTCTTGTTGTTGCTTTCTATGATCTGCTTGATGTTTGGCATGCATGAATAGGACAACTTCACGGTGTTGCGGTTGAAGATTTTGTGTAGTTTGTGGTTTTGGGGGAATGATTCTTCTACTATCTTGAAGAATTCTTTACCAACATTGGTTTTGACGGTTCCTTCGAATGGTGGGTTGTACCATATGATGTCTCTTTTCCTTCCTCTGGTTTTGTTTTTTTGGGGTTTTCTTGTTTCCTGTTGTGTTTTTTGTTCTTCATAGGATAGTTTGTGGTTGTGTCCGCTATTTTTTAGGGCTTGTTGGTATTCGTTTGCTTTTTCATTGAATTCTGTCTTTGTAGCGGACAGTGTAGAGAGTCGTTTGTTGATTCCTTTGGGTATATTTCGCTTTACTGATGGTGGGTGGTTGCTCTTTACGTTGACGTAGAGTGGTA
>CM031604.1:30088878-30091378 GCA_018398815.1 Conus ventricosus
ATGCTTTCCAAAATACCAAACTGCTTTACAATAAAAAAAAAAAATCCACACATGTTACAGCATCTCTCTTTTCACGCGCGCACACACACACACACGCACGCACGCACGCACGCACACACACCACACACACACACACACACACACACACACACACACACACACACACACACACACAACACGTACGCACGCACGCACGCGAAACACCAGAACACTGACATTTTAGTCAATGGCATTTGTTTTGTTTTAGAACTCCCTCTCTTATTCCTTTAGTCCACTGTTCCCTTCTAGTCTTTTTCCTGCTTGTCGGTCACATACTGCTTTGTCCAATCTGTCTTTACAAGTTTATTTTCTTCAAGATAAGACATAGGACGACAGAAGGCAGAAGACTAACAGAGCGGACCAGGTATCAATGCTTTCATGCAGTGGGTGGTGGATCGAGTTTAATTTACTCAGTTAACAATGTTTAAGTGTTTTAAGTTCCAAGTTCCCCCCAAAGCAACCAGTTTATCGGCGTTTGGAGTTTCAATGAAGTCTGAATTCCCAACGGTCAGACGTTGATGTCTTTTGTTCTTTTATGGACAAGAAAGCCTCGAGCAACTGCTTTTTAAAACTAGGTTAAGTCCTTTGTTGAAAGAGCGAATCTCGTTCAGTCATCACGGTCTGAGCTGTATATCTAGGGCAGTTCGATTTTCTTTAATTAGGTGTCTTTTCAAAGTAGTCATTTCTAACAGTGTAAATTGAGCACAATGGGGAATCAAACATTTGGAAGGAAATCGCAGCTTTGCGTCTGTCTGTCTGTACAGACATAGATACATATGTGTACATAGAGAGATGAATGGATGGATGGAGAGAGAGAGAGAGAGAGAGAGAGAGAGAGAGAGAGAGAGAGAGAGAGAGAGAGAGAGAGAGAGAGAGAGAGAGTGTGTGTTCTCGAGACGGTGTATTTATTTAAGGCCGTGGTTCTATAGTAGAATTTTACACAACAGTTGTGATTACGTCAAACACAGATCAAAATACAAACCTTTTGGTTTGGTTGAAAGCTCTTTAAATGGAAAATAATGAGTTTCGAAACATATTTTCAGCATCTTATGATAATAATGATAATAGGACACTTTAATGGTGCTTTCCAAAGTATCATTGCGGCTTACATTTATTTATAAAAAAAAACACACATACAGACAGCATCCTTTTTTTACACTCACACACATACTCAAGTAAATGAATATTCAACTGTTCAGAAAGATATTGCGGTGCACTTCTAATAATGATTTGGAAGAAAAGACAAGATTCCTTGTATTTCAACCTTTGTTCAACTGGAAGCCAGTGAAGCTCTTTGAAGTGGGATACATACATACATAAATACATACATACACAAAAGCATTTGTAAGTTGTGTTCTCTTTAAATAAATGCAGAAAATATATTCGACAATGAAACAGTCACGTTTTATTCGTATTTCTACAAATATAATTATAACAACCTGTCAGGATACCAAGTATTGATAAAGTGGTTTGGCGTCTGTTTATCCTCCCCCCTCCCCCCGAAATGCGTCACGTAATAATTGAAACTCCCTAAAGATATAATGTGCTAAAGGTTAATCATATATCTGTAACCGTATCCCCTTTTTATGCGCTGGCCCAGTATTATAGCAGTTTGAGTAAAGCAGCTCCGATCTTCCAGATGAACGGTCAAAACATACCAGGCTGCAGGGATACATAGTCAGTAATATCTCAGGGCTGAAGAAGTCACATGGATGGGAACAGATGACGTAAAGGTGACAACCTAACTGAATTCATTGTAAGCCGTCGTGAACTCTCCCTTTTCCAACGACTACTTCACATAATTTGTAAACATTCTTAATTCCCCTGTTTCCCAGTTACCTAACCTTTCTATTTCCTATCGACCCTCTAAGGGACTACTCACCAACGTAAATTTTCTGTTTCCCAGTGACTAATTAAGAGTTATTATATTGATCTTCCTGTTTACCATCGTTACCAGTAGACACTACTTCTAGACATCCTACACCTCTTGTTTTCCCAGTAACTGTCCAACAGAAGTGTTTACCATTCCAGCCTTCCTGTTTACCATTGACCAACAAACAGAAGTATTAACCATCGCAAACAGCCTTTTCCCCAATGTCCATCCGAAAGAATTGTTACCATCTTGAAGTTGTTTACCAGTTACTACCTTACAGAACTGTTAACCATCCTAACTTCCCAAGCTCTACCTGAGAGAACCGTTAACTATCCAAAATTCGCCGTTTACTAATCATTACTTAACAGAACAGTTGGCCATTGTCAACTCCTTTTTTCAATAACAAAGAGCAGAACTGCTAGCCATCCTAAACTCCTTGTTTCCCAAATGCTACGTAACGGTACCTATAACAATTCTAAACTTCGTGTTTCCCAAATACTACTTAACAGTACCGTTAACCATCCTAAACTTCGTGTTTTGCAATGGCCATCTAACAGAATTGGTTACCGTCGACGTAAACACCGGGCA
>CM031604.1:30105766-30108266 GCA_018398815.1 Conus ventricosus
AGCAAAAGAAGCTACATTTTCTTGTGAAAAGTAGAAAATACAAAATGATAACCTCTTAAGACACAAGTGCTGAGGGCCAGTTCTTGGAATGAATCCACAAGTGACTAAATTACAATAAACTAATAAATTCCAAGGATAAGTACCGAGCACACACGAGCCGCCGTGGCGAAGTGGTTAGCGTCACGGACTCCGGGCTGGGAGGTCGTGGTTCGAATCCCATCAGAGTCATGTGGGTTTTTCTGCCCCGATCGGCTCCTACCCAGAGTTGAGTTTGCTACGGGCTCAGTTGGGAAGACTGGGTCCCCACAGTTGAGTTTCATCCACTTAATGGATGCGTTTCTGAGAGTATTGCTTAAATTTCCTGACCAACATTGCAGGTGTCTGTATCTCTCGGGCCTGGTTAACGCCAGGATATGTTATGAAAGGAAGCGTAGAGTACAGCCCTGTCATGTAGTCTCAGACCAAAATGGAAATCAGTAGCATCATCTTAATCATCCTCATTCTCATCGATCAGCACTAAAAAAAAAAATCTCAAATTCTGTGACCCTTCATGCCCTGCTCTCATGGTGACCTCAATTTCGATGTCCTCTCACGTCTGTGGCCTTGGTTTTGTTCCGTCGGGGTCACCGGTATCTGCGAGTCCATGGGGGCTGTCGTTGGACGGACGTGGTGGCGCCCTCCGGAGGGAGAGCTCACTCACGCCGGCTCCGCGACTTAGCAATTATTGTCGTCAGTAGGGGGCTTAGTAGGTGGTGTCCTGCGTATGTTAGATCAGAACAGGCGCCACTGAACACCACCGAAGTGACTCGGCAGCAGTGCAGTGTCTCCTCCGGTGGGTCGTCTCTTGGCGACTTGACGGTGACTGCTCCCCGTGGATTGCCGGTGCCGGGGCTGCGGCGGGACCGACCAGGCAGTGGCTGTGGAAGGGGTGTCGGAATGAGCGGCGTGGGTGCACTGCCTCTGAGGTGGCGCAGAGATTGGGACAGCAAAAAAAAAAAAAAAAAAAAAGTACCAGGCACCATTCCAGAAACTTACAGAGCAGCTCTGTGTTGCAATGACTGCAAAAAAATATTCAATTATAAACAAAGCTTGCTCATGTCTTAGATTGAAGAAATAGGGGGAGATAAGCATTCATATCTGCAGTGGCAGAAAATTCTGCATAACTAACAGTATGTGCTTGAGTGGGTGAATGGGGAATAATAAATGCTTCTCAAAATGAGCCTTCATATATATATATATATATATATATATATATATATATATATATATATATATATATATATAATCAGAGTTAAAAAGCCACTCAGGACGTAAAAAGTGCTCAACCATGTAGGGAGCGACATTCCAGTTTACCAAGCTACGGTAACAACAGACAGTGATAAAGAAACATACATAGGAATCACGGCTAACCACTTTAAAACCAGATATGCAAGCCATAAACAGTCTTTCAAAAATGAAAAATATAAAAACCAAACAGAATTAAGTAAATATATTTGGAAGCTGAAAAATAAGAAAATAGATTACAATATATCATGGAAAATTATAAAAAGAGCAACACCATACAACAACATTTCTAAAAAATGCAACTTATGTACTACAGAAAAGTGGCTGATATTATGTAAACCCCACCTAGCATCCCTGAACTCTAAAGTAGAAATGATAAACAATTGCAGGCATAAATGGAAATCTTTGTCAATGCACCATTCCGTGGCACGTCCCCCCTGAACGCTCCCCAAAAAAGAAAAACCGGCAGGCCACGTGCTACACGCACAGAACTCACACGCCCACACACCACGGTATATAACACCGGTGGCGTGCCCAAATTGTATTTTATACCCTGAGGAGAGCGCTTTTAGCTTGAAACAAGCTTGTTGGTTTTTACCTCTTCATTTTAAAATCCTATCTTAAACTGGTGACAGCGCAACACGCTCGAAACAAATTTGTAGACAGTTTTAAGATTCCTCTTTTAACTTGTTTTAACTATATATATATATATATATATATATATATATATAATATATATATATATATATATATATATATATATATACCCTTGGAATTTATTAGTTTATTATGGTTATATATATATATAGAGAGAGAGAGAGAGAGAGAATATAATATATATATATATATATATATATATATATTCTCTCTCTCTCTCTCTCTCTCTATATATATATATATATATATATACATAATAAACTAATAAATTCCAAGGGTAAGTAACTGTGAGTGTGTGTGTGTGTGTGTGTGTGTGTGTGTGTGTGTGTGTGTGTGTGTGTGTAACAACAACAACAATAACAATTTTATTCAGTTTTTGCAGGCCTTTTGGCCCATATGAACAACAGAATATTTTATCAAAATTAGTTAATAGATGAGAGGTGAACATTGCTATTTCTTAAGTGTAGACATTTAGTAAGATATAACCCAATTTTGTAGATAAGGTTTCCATTGGTGGTCGTACAAAGTTGTCGAAGTTTGACAATTGACGGAAATCTAT
>CM031604.1:30120766-30140766 GCA_018398815.1 Conus ventricosus
GTTTCCTTCAAGACAATATGGCACCCATGTGGACCCATTTCCATAATCAGGACAGTCATTAGCATACTTCATGGCTGCAGTGCCTCGAATCCCTGGATGACGAAGAGCATGGAGACAAGTGGAGAACACGGGGTGGGAAGGGGGGGGGGTAGGAATAACCGAATTCAAGCACCCCCTGTCCCTTTCTTTCTTGAGGGATATAAAATGGTTGCCATTGGGAAAATAAAAACCCAAAATAAAGAATGTTTTAGGGTGTTTAATATTTTCACGTCTGCTTTTGCAAGTGATCGCTTCAGTGACTGTGTGACTCCGCACGCGTGTGATCCCCTGTTTCTCTCTCTCTCTTCTCTCTCTCTCTCTTTCTCTCTCTCTTCTCTTCTTTTTCTGTGCGCGGCGCGGCTTGTGTGTGTTTGTGTGGTGTGTTTTGTGTGTGCGTGTGTAAAAGGGAGATAGAGAGATAGAGAGGAGTTTGTGTGTAGAAAGGAGAGAGAGAGAGAGAAGGAAGAGAGAGGGAGAGAGAGGGAGGGGGAGAGAGGGGAGGAGAGAGGGAGAGAGAGAGGGGAGAGAAGGGAAGAGATGATTCAGCTTTAAACAGAGGGTGCGACGTGTAAAAAAATAGTAAATGAGAAGTAAAACTATGAATGTAAATTCAATAATAAACAATTTTAAAAAAAATCAAAAAATTCAAAATAAATAAGTTATAATAAAAACTTTTTTGGGGCGCACTGGCAACAAACGGCCGTTACAGTAAAACATCTAAGGAAAAGTTTACAGGTCGTAATGCCAGTCTTTTTAATCAGGATTGACCACGGGGAATTTCACTCTCGTGGGCTTTTTCTTTTCAGACAATTGGCACCCATGTGACCCCTTACTATAATTGGGCGCCAACAGCTACTTCATGGTGCAGTGCCCCCAAAACCCCCGGTTTACAAGAACATGGACCTAATAAGGCACCAGGGGTCGCGAAAGGGAAAAGTTTTAGATGAAAACTGTAAAAGGGTTTGTTGGTGGGACATGACGGTACACACCTGTCAGTTAAAAGGAGAAAGTAAGAAAGAATATTTGAGCGTCATTTTATATTTTTGCCCCCAATCACAGAGTTAAAGGTTTTTGGCTCTCTCTCCTCCCCCCTGTATGTTTGCACGTGTGTGGTGAAGAGAGAGAGAGAGAGAGAGAGAGAGAGAGAGAGAGAGAGAGAGAGAGAGAGAGAGAGAGAGAGAGAGAAACAGACAGACAGACAGACAGGCAGACAGCCAGCCAGCCAGCCAGAAAGACAGAGATAGAGTGAGACCTGAATTTGTTTTAGAGAGAAAGAAACAGACAGTCAGACAGACAGACAGACAGACAGACAGACAGACAGACAGACAGACAGACAGACCGCCAGCCAGACATAGAATGAGACCTGCATTTTTCTTTTACTCGGGAAGGCCACCGATCTATACAAAACGTGAGAAAATCATCCACTGAGGGTTGGTATGGGGCAGCAGCAGGGGTATGGCAGGAGAGTTGTGGACCATGAAAAAGTATGTTCTTCAGATTTTCTGCATGCACTACTTTTAGATTAAGTTGTATGAACTCAGAGAGGGTTTCCGTACAATCAGATACGAGCACCTTTTTGTGGGAAAACATTTCACATGCGCTAGAGACGGCATAAAGAGGTTGGGAAGGGGATAACGTGAGGTCGAAATTACCTAATACCAGTGACTTATTGATACAAGATTATTGATCAGACTTATTCTGCTCCAGAGAGAGAGAGAGAGAGAGAGAGAGGAGAGAGAGAGAGATGAGAGAGGAGGAGAGAGAGGAGAGAATGGAGGGGGGGGGGGGCAACTGATGTCAAAGTTAATGTATAAATAAAAAAAAAAAAGACATGCTATGGCCAGCACTGGCCATTACGTGTTAACGTCTGAAGGAAATACTTAAGGTGTCTGCAACTGCTGATCATTATGTTATTAACACGATTGACCACGACGGATTTCAGTCCTGTGGGTTTTATCTTAAAAGTGAAACGGCACCCATGTGACCTATTACCATAATCAGGACATCCATTAGCATACTTCATCGCTGCAGAGCGTCCAGTCCCGGATGACAAAGAGCATGGAGGCTCAAGGGAGGGCATCTGGGGGTAAGGAAAGGGATGGGGTTGGAGATAATGGGACACTGTGCACACACAGTCTTACATCATCTGGAGAGACATACCGTGCGCATCCCACCAGCCTAAAAAGAGAAGAAAAAAATTAAAAAAGATAGCTGAGCGTCATTCATTATTTTCACGTCTGTATCAGGAGAGTGAGAGAGTTTGTGTGACTCTCGCTCTGTGTCTGTTTTGTCTCTCTGTCTGTCTCTGTCTCTGTCTGTCTGTCTGTCTGTCTGTCTGTCTCTCTCTCTCTCTCTCTCTCTCTCTCTCTCTCTCTCTCTCTCTCTCTCTCTCTCTCTCTCTCTCTCTCTCTCTCCCCTTTGATAACGAAGTCAAAGTTTTTGAGTCTTCGAGTCTTCGTTCCTTTCTCCACACCCCCTCTTTCTACCCTAAAAACACATATGAAATAATGTGCAGCACCAAGGTTGCTGAACCGTTTTGAAGAAAGCAGATTTTCACAGAAGGAACTGGAAGATTCATCTAGTTGTTGCTGATAAGCCCACATCAGGGTTAGGGGAGGAGGGGCAATGTGGGGGAATAGGGTGGGTGGGTGGGATTCATCTTTATGTGCTTTTTGCTTTTCGTTTTATCCGTGATGTGCCGTGTGCTCTTCTCAAGGTGGCAGGCATTCAAAGCCCGCCAGCGTTGTCAGTCTTTTACTGATGAAAGGAACTGGAAAAATTTCCGAAATATCCGTGATATTTCCCATTTAACCTATTTGGCTGTACTATCTAACATGCTCTATCTAGTTTTGAAGTGAAAAGAAACATTTTGTGGCAAACACTTGCAACGTACTGGCTGTCACGAGTTGACATCTGAAGGAGATGCTTCCGGCGTCTGTAATTGCCGGTCATTTTATTCATCAGGATTGACCACAGCGAATTTCACCCTTGTGGATGCTTTCTTCAAGACAGTATGGCACCCATGTGACCCATTTCCATAATCAGGACAGTCATTAGCATACTTCATGGCTGCAGTGCCTCGAATCCCTGGATGACGAAGAGCATGAAGACTAAGTGGAGAGCACCAGGGGTAGGGAAGGGGGTGGGGGTGGGGGAAATGGGACTGAATGCACAGACTGTCCTAATACGTCTGGCGAGACGTGCACACCCTAACATTCTGAAAGTAGACCCCCCCCCCCCCCCCCCCCCTCAAAAAAAGAAAAAGAAAAAAAAGAGAGACTGTTTGAGCGTTAATCTTTATTTTCCCGTCTGAGTTAGCAGATTCGTACGTTTGTGTGACACTGTGTGTGTGTGTGTGTGTGTGTGTGTGTGTGTGTGTGTGTGTGTGTGTGTGTGTGTGCGTGCGTGCGCGCGTGCGTGCGTGCGTGCGTACGTGTGTGTGTGTGTGTGTGTGTGTGTGTGTGTGTGTGTGTGTGTGTGTGTGTGTGTGTAAGAGAGAGAGAGAGAGAGAGAGAGTGAGAGGAGAGAGAGAGAGAGAGAGAGAGTGAGAGAGTGAGAGAGATAGATCATAGCATCACACAATGACAGATGGAGCATCTGTTAATAAATAACTAAATAAATAAATAAATAATGAATAATAAAGACATGCTGTGGGCAGCTCTGGCAGCATTCTGGCCGTCACGAACACACATCTTGGAGGAAATGCTTACGGTGTCTGTAATTGTCATGATTATATTAATCAGGATTGACCACGGGCAGAATTTCACCCTTGTGGGATTTTCCTTAAAAGTGAAATGGCACCCATGTGACCTACTACCATAATTAGGACAGCCATTAGCATACTTCATGGCATGAAAGCATCAAATCCCCGGATGCCAAAGAGCATGGGGACTAAGAGGAGGACATCAGGGGTAGGGAAGGGGCGCGGTTGGGGATAAAGATACACGGTGCACAGACTGTTCGAATTTGTCTGAACGGGCACACACTGTACACACCATGCCATTCAAAGAGGAGAAACCAAATAAAGAATACTGGAACGTCATTTAACGCTTTCACGTTTGCCTCTACAGAGTGAATTAATTTGTATAGAGAGAGAGAGAGAGAGAGAGAGAAGAGAGAGAGAGAGGAGAGAGAGAGAGAGAGAGAGAGAGAGAGAGAGTACAATCAATATGAGCATCTTTCATGGTATTCAAATCATAGAAAATATTTCACATGCGAGGTCGTGAATGCATAGCACTGATGACATATTGAGACAAAAATATTGTTTGGACTTGCTCTGCTCTAAAATCAAGATACCTGTGTAACAGTATGTGTGTGTGTGTGTGTGTGTGTGTGTGTGTGTGTGTGTGTGTGTGTGTGTGTGTGTGTGTGTGTGTGTGTGTGTGTGTGAGTGCGTGTTTGCGCGCGCGCGCGCGCGTGTGTGTGTGTGTGTGTGTGTGTGTGTGTGTGTGTGTGCGTGCGTGCGTGCGTGCGTGCGTGCGTGCGTGCGTGCGTGCGTGCATGCGTGCATGCGTGCGTGTGCGTGCGTGCGTGCGTGTGTGTGCGTGCGTGCGTGCGTGCGTGCATGCGAGTGTGCGTGCGTTGTGTGTGTGTGTGTGTGTGCATACGTGCGTATGCGCGTGTGCGCGTGCGCCTCTGACTGCGGGCCATACGTGCGAGAGCATACACAGACATTTACGCGTGGCAGATTTAAAATCATTTTTTTTTTAATAATATGAATTATGTGACAGATGTTAGACGACAATAGAGCAAGCACAGTAACGGGAAGTGACGTCAGGATCACAGACACCTCTGGAAAATGAATGGAGCAACTGCTGTCAGTTTTAACAGTCTGCTGGGAACACCGCCATTGCATTGGCCGTCATTAATAACGTCTCAGTGAAACTTTACGATGTCTCTAATAGCCGGAAATTCTATTAACTAGCATAGCCACACTGAATTTCTCCCTCGTGGATTTCTGTAGACGATATAACCGTCACGTGACCATTGACAAGAGTCAAGCTCGCCATCTGCGCATGTCATAACTGCAGCTGGTCAAAGGCCAGATGACAAAGATTAGGAATGGTGACAGTGAGAATGCCGATGTTTCCTTCTATCAATCATATGGCGTTACTATTTTTGGTACATGGAAGTACAAATGGTAGTTGTCTGTAATTTGGAAAGATCGAGTTCCTCTTTGACCTCCAGTTCTTTAATTAAGACAACATTTCTCTTGCTCATGTTGAAGATGAAGTGGATTTTAAACGGAAGGAAACGGAATTACACTCAGTGCGGTTTAAAAAAAATCTTCCTTTTCTCTTTGATCCTTTTCATATTCTGTATATTTCATTATAAATATTATTGTAAGAGTCGGGTCACGTAATTCGTCCATTTCTGTTCATTTCCTCCTCATGTGGAGGAACAGTCCTAATCGTTCAGCTATTGGAGTATTAGCAACGTTGGTGCAGTGGTCTGCAATTTGTGTTTTCCAGGTGGGAGGTTGGGAAGTCGAGTCTCAACAGAGACATGTGCACGAAAAATTAGTTCACCTTGGCCTGCTCACATCCAGTACGCTATGTGCTCAGATGAGGAGACTGGAACCACACTGTCCATTTCCATCCACTTCATGGATGTGTCTCTTAGAATGTTGCTGGAAATTCCTGACGTAGACAGCAGGTGTTTGCATCTGTCGAATATGGTTGACATCAGGACATGTCTCATCAAAGGGAAACGTTGGCTTTAGTCCGGTCAGAAATGCGCTGCACCATTGTAATGGAAAAATGATCATTATGATTTTTTCACTAAAAAGAGAATCCGGATTATCAGGTGGAGATCAACGTGGGAATCAACCAATAACCCACCGTTATTTTGAGAGGAGAAACCAAGGGGGAAAAAAGCCACACCTGACACCACCACCACCAGCAATGGAGTTTCGAGTGACTTTACATGTACATAATTTGTGGCAATGACTCTCTCTCTCTCTCTCTCTCTCTCTCTCTCTCTCTCTCTCTCTCTCTCTCTTGTGTGTGTGTGTGTGTGTGTGTGTGTGTGTGTGTGTGTGTGTGTGTGTGTATGTGAAGGATGAGGGGGAGGAGGTAGGCAGATAGGAGACTTCATATCATCACACTCACCACAAAAAAGAAATCAATCAACTGCCCTCGAAGTCAATAAACAGTCTGCCGGTAACACCCACAGTGCATTGGCCATAATAAACAACCGTCTCAGGGAAGCTTTATGCGATTCCTTTGATCACCGGAAATTACATTAATTAGCATAACGACAATGAATATCTCCCCTGTGGATTTCTTTAGACAGCATCGCAGCCATACGACCCATACCAGTGTCAGGACCGCCGTGAGCGTATTTCATCGCTGGAGAGTGTCGAAACCTTGGATGATCAAGATTAGGGACGATAAAGGGAGAGCACCTTGGGAAGAGAGTCCGAGAGCGGGACTGTTGTGGTTTGTCTGGAGGGACTTGAACCGTACATCAGTTGATTCCTTGAGTGGAAATTCCAAAAGAAGAAGCACTTTGAGTGGTCTCCATTAACTACGATATATTTATCTATCTACACACACACACACACACACACACACACACACACAGAGTGGTGATGCCATTCAAATAGGACGGTTTTAGGTGACATCTGGTGTTAAGTGTTACCCTGTCTGACGTTTGTTCATGTTCATTTATAGATTTCAAACTAAAGAATTAACGAAGATTCTGTCTGCTGAAAGCAATAGGAACTGAACTGTTACGTTCAATGTAGTCAATTAAGCCATTCGAACATTGAAACAACTAGTCAGGAGCCTCGAACGATGTTGTGTACACTCCTTGACAGACACAAAGAAGGTAAGTGAAAGCATGCAAAAAAAAAAAAAAAAAAAAAAAAAAGCAGAGAAAACCTGTGATAATAGATCAGTGTGCCTTGTTTGCGAGTACACGAAATCTGGTGTCTGCAGTTTATGCTGATGCCAAAGCTTATTTGGTCTCTTGTTATATATGATACCGATATCAACACTAACAATATAAGCCACAATCAGCGAGTACTCAAGAACATGGTTAGATGTCCTCGTTTGCTTCACTGACATTACGTTCCATTTTGCCTAGCGAAACTGAACCTAGCCTAAAAATTCATCCTTGAGGAATGAAAAAGTAGGAAAAGTGAGGTTAACAGCTTAACATGTCCTGAGTCGAACCAAAACAACGCTAGAGTAGGTTTCAAAGTGAGGTGACTACAAGCGGAATTTCAAACACAGACAGGCAAAAAAGAATTACTATGCCGCCAAACCAAAGAATAAACATAGTAGTAGTAGTAGTAGTAGTAGTAGTAGTATAGTAGTAGTAGTAGTAGTAGTAGTAGTAGTAGTGTAGTAGTAGTAGTAGTCTCTTTGTTTCATTATCATTATCATTTAAACCCGTATAAACCCGTATTGTCTTCCCTCCCAGCAGCCTCGTTCCGTTTCACATCCACTTTGCGCCCAGTGTGAGGAGATAAGTGACTGTTCGTCCTTCGTTTTCATTGTCTTATATGCTGCTGGTGCTGCTTCAAGAAGACCAAACAGGTCGAAACGCGTAGAGTTCGTTTGAATTTTTCGTTTATTCGTTCGTTTGGTGGTACGGTAATTGTGTTTTTCCCTTGATCGCGGAAATTAAGCCTACACATGGAAACACAATCAAGTGCTAAAAGATATCGCATATGTGGTTAGCTCTGCAAATGCAAACACTAAAAAGACCGGGAGCTCCAGCACAGACATTCATGCTACACGGTATGAGGTTACAAGTCATGACACGGATCAGTTCTGACACTTACAACATGGAATCAAGGTTTAACTGAACGGAACGGATGACTGGGTGTGCACAGCAGACTCTCCAGAATGAGGAAAACCATCAAGAGATCAGCGGGAAGGATGGCACGAGACTAGATGTTGAACTTCACTCACGTTCATGACACACAGATTTCGATCGAACTCAGTGAGCTGTATGGAAGCAGACTGGACCATGGAGGACACTCACAACTACGATGAAGGAATCTGGCTTACAAGCCAGCTTCCTCGCCCTGGAGGTTGGAGCGTGGGGGTTTATAGGCTCATCAGCCTATGGTCTCATTATAAACAGCTCTCAATGTCTGAAGAACAGGAAGGAACAAAGCCTAAAGGCAGTGGCAGAGGCAACTGAGAACATCTCCAACAGGAGGTGATCGAGGGGGACACAAGTGGACTTCAGAAGTCTTACAATTTCATAACTTAGAGAACAGATATCCATACCAATGTGAGTAAGACATCTGTCACGAGGCCGCCTGGCGTTGAGATGCCCAACTATCCAGGAGGAGTAATATAGTATAAGTTCGAAACGCAGCTGCGCCAAAGTATTTCTGACATCAGATGGGCATCTAGGAGTCATGATCTTGGTGCGGCACTGTCATCCTAGAGTGTAAATAGTTCAGGGCTGAAATGCCTCTGTGTGTGTGTGTGTGTGTGTGTGTGTGTGTGTGTGTGTGTTGTGTGTGTGTGTGTGTGTGATCTGAAGACCTGCAGTCATAGTCTCTGAAGCATTTTTTCCTACTTGGCATTTGATAGAATTTTGCTACATGCACAACAGTTACATTGCATCATGTATAGTATGGTACTGCATCGCGCTGTATTGTACTGCATTGTATCGTATTTGATTGCATCGTATTGTTCGCTCGCGGAGCTGGCGGTCGTGAGTTTGAACCATTGGTGAGGTCTGACATCTACAGCTTGACAATCCTCTCCTGACTGCGCGCCCAGCAGTAAAAGGCTGCCTGATTCAGGTCAAAGAAGGTTTGAGGCGGGGGAAGGAGAGGGGACAGCTACTACTTTCATAATGCCGTATTCCAAACATCGTGAATATCTCACAATTCACAGTCCCTACGGTCATTGGGCTATGGTACTTTAATCTTTTACTTTTTGTAAGTAGTACAATGCGTCATATGAGCGTGTGGCCAGTGCGAAGGAAAAAATTTCTATTCTATTTTGCTTGAGATTTTCTGTGCAATAATGTTTGTTTGTTTGTTTGATAAATTCATCTTTCAAGGAAGAAATTTCGATGAGTTTCGTAAAGCAAGGAAAACAACGAGGAACACTTTTTTTTTGGAACGATTTTTGTTCGCAGTATTATTTTACTTTATTTTTGTTTGGTTTCCACTTTGGTGGAATTGCGAAGATGGCTCGCTTATTTCGGTTTGATCTACGTGTCTAGACTGGTTTAGTTCCTTCTATTGTGTCGTCGTCTCTGCACAACAGTGACTAAACCATAATGGGAAGTCACCATTCGGGTTGAAATCGGATCATTCTCAGTGCGCAAGAAAGAAAGAGAGAGAGAGAGAGGAGAGGAGAGAGAGAGAGAGAGAGAGGAGAGAGAGAGAAGAGAGAGAGAGAGACAAAGGGGAGAGAGAGAGAGAGAGAGAGAGAGAGACAGACAGACAGACAGACAGACAGACAGACAGACAGTCTGCAGGAGAAGGTTTCCCACATCAACTTTTAGCGTGAAGAACCCATTAACCATGTAATGGAAACGTTGTGACGTAACTGGACCTGTGAGATTCAATTGTAGGCGATAGATCGTGATACGTGAGAAGAACCGGCGACGAAATACGAACTCATCCTCTTAATAATCTCGCCATTCTTATCAGTCTGCCAAGCTGCAAGGCAGACACATTACCAGACAAGGGACAGACAATACTTTGGCAGTGCCGTGTTCCTTGGCACCTCCGATTGTCCATGCAAATGTTCACTTTTCAGACATTTTCACCATAACCTGACATCCGTACTGACTCATTTCATTCACTTAACAAGGACAACGCTAAAGGCTTTGTTTCACCTGATTAACTCACCCATCATTCATACAATTTCCGCAAATGTATAGTGTCGATCAGTCTTTCGTTGTGCGTGTTGCAAAACCATCTTAGAACAGTTGAAAGTCTAAATCTGGAACATTTTCACTTCAATGCATTAATTCATTCATTCATCAACTTGAAATCATGCGCAGTGTGGTCTTCAAAGTTCGTGATGTGGTTGTAGCGTATATGGACTAGTCTTCACGTAGTGACACCTCCTTGAGAAAACTGAAAACAACGCAATGTTTCGAGGTCAAACGATGGGTGAAGCTGAGGATAAACCGATAGTCAACAGAGATGGATTGGATTGTTTGTTGGAAGACCGTTCAGTGGTAAATGAAATGTGGCGCACATTTGAGGGTGGGGTGGGGTCGGGGACACATTAAATGTAAAGAACAGGCCGTCTCACTCTTAAAAATTGCCTTCACATAGAAGTCTTTATTACCATGTGATGACGGTTATGTTCAAAGTGGCTGACCAATGAGAAAGTCAGCAGGAAAAATAGAGGACTAGCAAGTGACAATTTCTAACACCTTTTCTGTTCTCCACGCTATCAGCTCCACATTCTAGTTCTGAATACCATCAAGACTGACTTTAATGCCACATAGGGAGCATGCGAGAATTTGGCCGGTGCCATTTCGACTGAAAAAGCATCTGCACATTCTCACTGAGAAGACTTCGACGGAATAACGAATGCTAATACGATTCAGTGGTGATGGGAAATGTTTAACGCTTCAGCTTGCAGATCTTTGAAGTGTTCTTTGACAACAGATGATATTCCTGTTTTGAGAGGAAAAGCGAAATGTTGTGGTGTGGTGTGGTGTGGTGTGGGTGTGGTGTGGTGTTGTGTGGTGTGGTGTGGTGTGGTGTGGTGTGTTTTGTGTGTGTGTGTGTGTGTGTGTGTGTGTGTGTGTATGTGTGTGTGTGTGTGTGTGTGGTGTGTGTGTGTGTGTGTGTGTGTGTGTGTGTGTGTGTGTGTAGTAGTAGTACTTTAATTTAACGTCTCTTCACCCTCAAGTGACATTAGACAAAACAAATGCAAGTGAGAGATTCTTTAAAGTGTTGAGTGTTTTTGAATAAATGTAACATCAATGCCATACTTAAGTTTTGGATTCTACAAACACAGATAATCTCAACATTACCAACAACTATCAAAGAAAAATACCCAGAACTAGAATGCAAAGTTTCGGGAAAACAACTTAAGAAGATCAAGGTCATTAACTACTTTCTGTAATGTTATCGGATTTCGATGGTTGAGCGCAGTGCCTCCATTTTTGAGCATTTGAGCTTTGATGGCAGGACAGTGCAGAAGCAAATGATTCGTAGAAATTTGACTCCCACAAACACAAAAATTATCGTTACAAAATTTTGTCTTGAAAGCATTTAGACGAATCTTAAACATCAAAGACGTAATTGATCTGGATTTGATTTGACTTAAACTCTTAATTACTATATCCGAATGCAGTGTATCACAAGCTTTTACACAATTATGTGAATATTGTATATCTAAGGTCCTCAACTTGTCAACAAAATTATCCTTTGCTAACTTGTCAAAGTATTTATAGTATTCATGTAGATCTAGCTTAACATTTAGTTTAATTGTCCCTACAGCATTGCGTGCTGCACTCTTGGCTGCTTGATCTACCTGTTCATTAGAGAGAATTCCACAGTGAGATGGAATCCAATAAAAAGTAACACTGAGTGTGTGTGCGTGTGTGTGTGTGTGTGTGTGTGTGTGTGTTGTGTGTGTGTGTGTGTGTGTGTGTGTGTGTGTGTGTGTGTGTGTGTGTGTGTGTGTGTGTGTGTGCATTTGTGTTGGAGTGTGCGCGCGCATGCCAGTGTGCATATTTGCAAGCATACATGCCAAATAATCCCCACAACCATCTTCATAATTTCATGTTCCTTGGTGGGCACAATCCACCATCTGATAAAGAAACACGCTTTCTATCCCACAAATAAAAGAATACCCATGCCCCATGTAATACATCAGATTCCCCTCCCTTCTATACCATGCCCCATGTAATACAACAGATTCCCCCTCCCTTCTATACCCATGCCCCATGTAATACAACAGATTCCCCTCCCTTCTATACCCCTGCCCATGTAATACAACAGATTCCCTCCCTTCTATACCCATGCCCCATGTAATACAACAGATTCCCCCTCCCTTCTATACCCATGCCCCATGTAATACAACAGATTCCCCTCCCTTCTATACCCATGCCCCATGTAATACAACAGATTCCCCCTCCCTTCTATACCCATGCCCCATGTAATACAACAGATTCCCCCCCCTTCTATACCCATGCCCCATGTAATACAACAGATTCCCCCTCCCTTCTATACCCATGCCCCATGTAATACAACAGATTCCCCCTCCCTTCTATACCATGCCCCATGTTTAAACAACAGATTCCCCTCCCTTCTATACCCCTGCCCATGTAATACAACAGATTCCCCCTCCCTTCTATACCCATGCCCATGTAATACAACAGATTCCCCCTCCCTTCTATACCCATGCCCCATGTAATACAACAGATTCCCCCTCCCTTCTATACCATGCCCCATGTAATACAACAGATTCCCCCTCCCTTCTATACCCATGCCCATGTAATACAACAGATTCCCCTCCTTCTATACCCATGCCCATGTAATACAACAGATTCCCCCTCCCTTCTATACCATGCCCATGTAATCAACAGATTCCCCCTCCCTTCTATACCCATGCCCCATGTAATACAACAGATTCCCCTCCCTTCTATACCCATGCCCCATGTAATACAACAGATTTCCCCCTCCCTTCTATACCCATGCCCCATGTAATACAACAGATTCCCCCTCCCTTCTATACCCATGCCCCATGTAATACAACAGATTCCCCCTCCCTTCTATACCCATGCCCATGTAATACAACAGATTCCCCTCCCTTCTATACCCATGCCCCATGTAATACATCAGATTCCCCCTCCCTTCTATACCCATGCCCCATGTAATACATCAGATTCCCCCTCCCTTCTATACCATGCCCATGTAATACATCAGATTCCCCTCCCTTCTATACCCATGCCCCATGTAATACATCAGATTCCCCTCCCTTCTATACCCATGCCCATGTAAAACATCAGATTCCCCTCCCTTCTATACCCATGCCCATGTAATACATCAGATTCCCCTCCCTTCTATACCCATGCCCATGTAATACATCAGATTCCCCCTCCCTTCTATACCCATGCCCCATGTAATACATCAGATTCCCCTCCCTTCTATACCCATGCCCATGTAATACAACAGATTCCTCCTCCCTTCCATCACTCCTCTCCACCGTGTACCCTGTTGGCAAAACACACCTCAAGAGAAGCCCAGCTCCAACAACCCTCAGCCACCCAACCACTACATTTCAGCCCAGCAAACAGACCCCAAGACATCCCGGGACAACGAAGGAGGGTAGCAGTCACAGGCTGAGAGCCAGACCGGAGAAAGCCCGGGCCATAAATCTGGCCCCATTGCCCCTTGCTCTGGCACGGCCGGCGATTCCTGGGTGACGCTATGGGCTCTGAGAACTCGCCTCCCTGAGATGGGGAGTGGGAGGGAAGGAGACATTTAATGGAAACGTACGGTCCAGATCGTGGCCTGAAATCATGCTCTGTGTAAAGAAGGCGTTCCTGGTAAAGTTTTCAATGTAGACCTCAGAATCCGGACTGTGTTAAAGAAAATCGTCTACCTTGTGTTTTTTTTAGTGCACGTGTTTGCCTTTCTTTCCGTCAGAGCTTGATTTGCAGGTGGAAATATGTTGAATGATTCAAAGTAGTACATACTCATCATTGGCAGCAGTGTCAGCAACGTCGTCATCATGATTTATATTATTATTATTATTATCAACATCATCATCACTATTCATCGACATCATGATAAACATTGTCATAATCCTTGTAACATCATCGATAACCTTGTCACCATCATGACTGTCAGCAGAAAAAATGCAATACATATCACATGGCTTTATTTTTGAATGAGCATAAACGTACAGGCAGATGTATTGCACAAAATGAAAAAAAAACTCATAACAAATGCAAACAAACAGAGAAGGTACATTAAGCACTGAGTGAGAGAGAGAGAGAGAGAGAGAGAGAGAGGAGAGAGAGAGAGAGAGAGAGAGAGGGAGAGAGGAGAGAGAAGAAGAGAGAGAGAGAGAGAGAGAGAGAGAGAGAGAGAGAGAGAGAGAGAGAGAGAGAGAGAGAGAGAGAGAAAGAAGGAGGGATGGCAAAAAGAAGAAGAGAAGGGGGTGGCGTGGATTTGGGGGTAAGGACTGGTGAGAGAAAAAAAAAGCCATAAAGCCAGTCTGCATTACATAGCCGATATAAATGAAAACATGTCTTGAATAGAAAACAGAAAACGTGGGGGATATTGAAAGCCCCCTCCCCCCCCCAAAAAAAAAAAAATTAATAATAATAAAAAGCGCATTGTGGGGTCAATATGACACGAGATAGCGACACAGGAAGCAACGGATACTAAAACGTTAATAAAGACGTCCCCATGGAACGCTGACTTTGCATTGACCGTCCTAACAATGTCTTGTTTCCCCCCATCCCCGCACCTTACCGCCATGTCACCCGACCAGCCCCCCCCAATCCTCTCACCATGACGACCCGATATTGATTGCTCCCTGTGGACTTGGAGTGAGGCTACGATACAACCAGCATGGGTGTGGCTTTCAGTCGGATGAAAGGAAGTAGCGGCGTGGGAGTAGTACTACTTGCAGAGAGGGAGGGTTGGTGGGAATGGGACTGAGTCAACAGGGTGGGTTGTAGCGTTTCAGGGATGACCATCCTGTGGTGAATGAAATGTGGCGCTCAATGGGGAAGGGGGGGGGGGAGATATTAATGCAGTTAATAGATAATCGCCCTTTTGAAAAAAAAAAGCCTTCACAGAGAAGTCTTTATTACAGTGTGATGAAGGTTATGTTCAATTTGGCTGACCAATGAAAGTCAGCTTGAAAAACAGGGGACCATTGAGTGACGTAATTGATAGCTTTTCTGTCTACAGGATGTCAGGTATGCAGTCCAGTGCTGAAATGTCATCAAGACGGACTTACTGCTACATAGTGGTATGAGGGGGGGGGGGGGGGGGGGGGGGGGGGGGGAGGCATGCAACAAAGTCCGAGGTGACTGCAACGCAGTGACAAATGTTAATACGGTTCAGTGGTGACGTGAAGTGTTTAACCTTTAGCTTGCATCTCTTTGAAATGCTCTTGATAAAAGATGATATTCCTGTTTTGTGATAAAATGTGAAATGGCGTTGTGTGGTGTGTGTGTGTTGTGGTGGTGTGTGTGTGTGTGTGTGTGTGTGTGTGTGTGTGTGTGTGTGTGTTCATTCATGCACATTCGAGTGTGTGTGTGTGTGTGTGTGTGTGTGTGTGTGTGTGTGTGTGTGTGTGTGTGTGTGTGTGTGTGTGTGTGTGTGCCTGTCTGTCTGCGTGTCTGTGTGCGCGTTTGTGTTTGAGTGTGCGTGTGCATGCCAGTGTACATATTTGCAAGCATACATGCCTAACAATCCCATCTCATTCATATTTCTCGTCGGCACATCCACTATCCGATAAAAAGATACGAATTACAATGCACAAAATAAAAGAATACCCATGCATCTAGTAACACAGATGATACCTCCCTCCATCTCTCCTGCCCATCGTATACATTGTTGGCAAAACACATCTTGAGCGAAAGACCCAGCTCCAACAATCCCCAGCCGACCAACCACTAAATTCAGCCCAGCAAACGGACACCCAAGACATCCCAGGACAACGAAGGAGGTAGCAGTCACAGGCTGAGAGCCAGACCGGAGAAAGCTGGACCATAAATCTGGTTCCATTGCCCTTTGCTCTGGCACGGCCGGCGATTCCTGGGTGATTGTATGGGCTCTGAGAACTCGCCTTTCTGAGATGGGGAGTGGGAGGGAAGGATACATGTAATGAGAACGTATGGTCCAGATCGTGGCCTGAAATCATGGTCTGTGTAAACAACGGTGTTCTCCGTAAATTTTCACTGTTGACCTCAGGATATTGGTCTATCTTTCTGAAGAAAAAAGTCTTTTTATCGTGTGTTCTGTATCTGTCTCTGTCTGTCTGTCTCTCTGTCTCTCTGCCTCTGTCTCTGTTTCTCTGTCTCTGTTTCTCAGTCTCTGTTTCTCTGTCTCTGTCTCTCTGCCTCTGTCTCTGGGGGAGGGGGAGGAGTTACTATCATATGGCAAAGATAGTCATTACAGGGAAGATTAGTGGAGACTTCACGTTGCTAAATATTGAGAACGATTTCACGTTGCTGCAATCTAAGACTTCCTGTTGGAACAGAGTGGACTCTGCATCTTGAGAGTTCAGTTTAGTCCTTACTTTGAAGAGCATCTAGGACTTCACGTTATTGAGGATCAGAAGAAACTTCAGGCAGCTGGTTAGGGAAGGCTTCAGGCTGAATATCAATGGAGACAACATGCTGAAGATTGAGGAAGACTTTACACTGAGGATTAATACAGGCTTAATGTTAAAAATTCGAGAAGCTTGCACGCCAGACTTTAAGGAAATACGCTGAGAGTGAGAGGAGTGTTGAAGCCTAAGTTTAGCAGAGAACTCACGCTGGAGATTAGAACAGACTACACGCCAAAGATTAGAAAGGATTGAAAAGGACTTTAGCTGAATACCAGTGGTGACTACTCGATAAGCACCAGAGGAGGCTACACATCGAAGACTAGGTGGGACATGATATAAAATTTATAGAAGGGATTAGCGGAATCGTGACGCTGCTCATGGGGGAAAGCTCCACGTTACATGGTAGGGGAGACGTTTCACTAAAAATGTGGAGAATTCGGGTTGAAGACCAGTGGACAGTTGAGGCTCAAGAGTAAGGGAGATTTCACGCTGATGGTTAAGGGAGGCCTCGCACAGACGATTAAGAGTCTTTACACTCAAGATTACGGGAGACTAAGCGCTGAAAGTTATCGGAGATTTACGTTGGTGGTAAGTGTTGAATTCAGGTTTTGGAGCCGAGATATTTTACACCAAGAACTGGAATACTTTATGCTGATGACTGGGGGAGATTTCACAATGAGGATTATGGACGAATTCATACCGATAAACTGGGGACACTTTGCTTCTGAGATAGGCTAAGGTTTCCTTAAGGCTTAATGCTCAAGAGTAAAAGACAGTTCAAGTTGAAGTGTAGAGGAGACCTCACAAGGAAGAATCATTGATTTTCGGTGGTTTTGTTGATTACTGATTGGTTCTTGGTCAGTTATTTGGTCAGTCAGTCAGTCAGTAAGCCAGTCATTACGTTTGTCCGTTAGTTGATAAGTCCGACAATTAGTCAGTACGTGAGTGAGTGACTGAGAGAGAAAGTGAGTTAATGAGTGAGTGAGTTGGTTAGTTAGTTAGTTAGTAAATCAGTAAGTTAGTTAGTGAGTGAATTGTTAATGTATGTCAGTATCCATGTATAGCATTCATTTGATCTCTTCTGTCACTTTGTGTTTGTGCATGCTAGGTGATTCTTTTTGTACCTAGACTGATTGCATTGTTCTTCTTTCTCATTCTCACCCATCATTCCCCTCCCCAAGTCTCATCCTTTCCCCAAATTACTAGGATTTTAGCATCTGCTTTTCCATTAATAACCGTTTAAGCGTGCAGACTCGAAACTGTCACCGTACATCCTTCTTCATTTATTCATCTATGTTTCATTCATTCATTCATTCATTCATTCATTCATTCCTTCATTCATTCATTCATTCATTCATTCATTCATTCATTCATTCATTCATTCATTCATTCATTCACAGACGGATCAAGACAAACTGCGAAGAGAAAACTAAAGGGCAGATGTGACAATCGTATCAGATATTTGTTTACTAGATGGACGGGGGAAGGGTCTGATGCATATGGCCTAATAAAATATCATCTGGGAAATAAACGTGGTCCTTGGGTCATTTCTTATGAGCGGAAGTGCTCCCAACAAATATCGAAAACAAACGACAAAAACTAAAACAAAACCAACAGAGTTGAATGACAAATTGCTCTCAGAGCAAAATTGAAAACCAAAGACAAAGATTGAGTCACAAAAACGTTAAACACTGCACTGATAGCAGCTACAATATCGTCACTCTGGGATCCAAGAGCTAAAAAGAAGGTAGAAAAGATTTTTTAAAAATTAGTCCAAACACAGACGATTCGACCGACTTCCACTGGAAGCATACAATAAACAAGAGAATGGCATTGCCTTTTTAGGGAAAAAAACCCAAACAGAATGCGAGGGTTACAACTGCTTCAAATCGTCACACAAATAGTTAACAAGTAAATAAATAGAAAAAAAATCCGAACTGACAATCAAATGTTTCCTTAAATCTTGTGCTAATGGGTCATGTGGTAATCCGCATGGATGAAATTTCAGAGTGGCCATCCGTTCTCAAATGATTAATGTTTTAACAATCAGAGATAAAGTTGATGAAGGTCTTTTATTGTCTGATCTTCAGTGAATGCCCCATCCCCCCCACAACTCACAAGTCCTGTTACCACCCACCCTCCCTCTTTACGACTCCCACGCCACTTTCGTAGGTCATCCAACCGAAGCCACACCCATGCTTGTGATATCAATGCCGTAGTCCTCAGCACAAGTCCTCCGGGAGCAGTCTATATCGGGTCGTCATGCAATAAGGACAGGGGGGGGGGGGGGGGGGGGCTGGTTGGATGACAAAACGGGGGTTTGGGAAGGGTGGGGGGGGGGGGGGGGGAGGTGAGACGGAGACAAGACGTTGTTCAGGGCGGCCAATGCATTGTCAGCGTTCCTTGGGTACGTCTTTATTAACTTTTTAGCATCGGCTCCTCCCTGTGTTAGTATCTCCTGTCACATCTGACCCTGCAATGCGCCTTCTTTGGCTTTCAATATCTCCCACGTTTTTCTGTTCCAAGATATTGTTTTATTGATATCGGCTATATAATGCAGACTGGCTTTATGGCATATTTCTTTGTCTTGTCACTGCCTACCCCCAGATCCACCCCTCCCTCTCTCTTCTTCTTCTTCTTCTTGCCACCCATGACCCTTTCTCCTCCTGTCATTTTTCCTCTCTGTCTGTCTGTCTGTCTGTCTGTCTGTCTGTCTGTCTGTCTGTCTGTCTCTCTCTCTCTCTCTCCTCTCTCCTCTCTCTCTCTCTCTCTCTCTCTCTTAATCTCAGTCTCTCAGTGTTTAATGTATCTTCTGTTTGTTTTACTTTTGTATTCATTTTGAGCAATACACCCATCTGGACATTTATATTTATGAAAGCATAAAGCCATATGATGTGTATAGCCTTTTTCCTGCTAACAGATATGATGGTGATACGGTTGTTGCTGATGAGACAAGGATTATGATAATGTTTATCATGATGTCCATGAATGGTGCTGACGATATAGATAATGATCTTATCTCTCAGATCTCCTTAAAAATCTACACCCCCTCTCGACAACTACGCTCCTGTGCTGACGACCGCCTTCTACGAATGACTCGCTTCAGGACTACTACTGGTGAAAGATCTTTCTCTTTTCAAGCTCCAGCGACGTGGAACAGACTGCCAGACTCTCTCAGACATTCAGATTCTATCTCTGCTTTCAAGTCTAAACTTAAAACCCATCTGTTTTCTCATAATTAGTCAATGCTCTGTGTGTGTGGGGGTGGGGGGGGGTGGGGGGGTGGGGGGTGGTGGTGGTGGGGGGGGGGTACAACCTATATCATAGCCGTCTGGGCCTTTTCAATTGTAGTGTATGTGTATGTTCTCTACTATATGTATTTGTTGTATGATTGAACGTTACATGATTAAGCTTTTGTAGTGATATTTGAAAAATATGTGAATGTCACACTCGTAGGATAAGGATTTGTTAGTAATTGTAGTAGTAGTATTTGTAGCTGGGTGTAAGGTGTATTATTGTATATGAGAAGGGTGAATGTAGTATGACTTTGTAAAGCGCTCAGAGAAATTCGTTTGATTAAGCGCTATATAAGAAACCATTATTATTATTATTATTATTATTAATGATGATGAAAATCACGATGCCGATGCTGTCGACGTTGCTGCCAATGATGAATTTGTATTATTTTGAATCATTCAGCATATTTACACG
>CM031604.1:30148266-30153266 GCA_018398815.1 Conus ventricosus
TCCATGTTTGTCGAAATATTTAGAAAATGTGCTCAGAAATCTTGCCACAAAAGGTTTGTTTGGTTTTTGTTTTTTGTTTTTTGTTTTTCTTTCGTTGTCTCGTCTTCTGTGCCACTTCAGTGGCAGTTCACCCACGCCACTCATTCCGACACCCTGTCCACAGCCACAGCCCGGTCAGTCCCGCCGTAGCCCCGGCACCGGCAATCCACAGGGAGCCGTCAATGGCAAGTCGTCAAGAGGCAACCCACCATAGAAGACACTGCACTGCTGCCGAGTCACTTCGGTGGTGTTCAGTGATGCCTGTTCTGATCCAACATACGCAGGACACCACCTACTAAGCCACCTATTGACGACAATAATTACTTAGTCGTGTAGCCGGCGTGAGTGAGCTCTCCCACCGGAGGGCGCCACCACGTCCGTCCAACAACAGCCTCCTTGAACTCGCCGATACCGGTGACCCCGACGGAATCAAACCATGGCCGCAGACGTGGAGAGGACATCAAAACTGAGGTGACCATGAGAGCAGGACATGAAGGGCCACAGAATTTGAGACTTCTTAAAAATTTTGTGCAGATCGATGAGAAAGAGGATGATGAAGATGATGCTACGGATTTCCATTCCAGTCAAGACTGCATGACAGGGTTGTACTCTACGCTTCGTTTCATAATGTATCCCGGCGTCAACCAGGCCCGAGAGATACAGACACCTGCAGTGTTGGTCAGGAAATTTGAGCAACACTCTCAGAGACGCATCCATTAAGTGGATGAAACTCGATTGTGTGGTCCCAGTCTTCCCAACTATGCCCGTAGCAAAGTCAACTCTGGTAGGAGCCGGTCGGGGCAGAAAAACCCACATGATTCTAATGGGATTCGACCCCGCGACGTCCCAGCCGGGAGTCCGCGACGCTAACCACTTTGCCACGGCGGCTGGATTGCCACAGAAGTTTATCAGTTCAGAATATAGGTGATTTTCGAAAGCATACCGCGAGAAAGTTGTTTGTCCACTTCTATACAAACCAAACTATTGATTATGCCTTTTACACTCTGACATCTAGCTAGCAATAACTTGCATAAACCACTACCTAATACATATAAAAGGGCTGTAAAAATAACAGGAAATAGATCCTCACCAGGATATTATGATTACAAACAGGTAGGTATCCGTCCATTTGAATCTAAACGTCTATCTCCTAATCAATGATTATCTTTACCTCTAATGATCATCACCATTCACGCAACATAAATTCCACCCCCCCCCCCACCTCCTCCAAACAACTCTTTATAAATCAAGCCTTGCTTATACGGGAGGTTAATCATGCAATTACATCCTAGAAAATCTAAAACACGAATCAAAAAGTAATACATTCAAGTCTACTGTTTATACCCACTGCATGAATCGGACATTTCTACCCCATCTATATTCTAAGACGTCAGTCCTGATATGACCTTTTGCCGTCGGCTGGGCTGTAAGCAGCATGAATTGAATCAGCTCAGACACAGCTCAAAACTCGATGCGATGTATATGCTATAGTGTTTCGTTTAGTGCCCCCTCTTACCCCCCCCCCCCCCCCCCCCACACCCCCCACTCCGTGATCCTTCCATTCCACTGATCCCTTCCCATAATATTTATCCCCCTCTCTCAATTCCCCTTTCTGTCTTTTTATATCACCTGTACATTCACGTTTTGTATATTTGTTCTCAGTACTTGAAATATAGTGGTATTTACTCATGAAAAAGATATTGGTGACATTAGGATTATGACGATGGTGTTTACTGTAATGTCCATAATGGTAATGAGGATGAGGATGCCAATATTGTTGCTGGTGTAACAGCACTGATAATGTATAATTTATATAAATCAACGTCTCTATACCTTAAAACGCAAACTATACAGCGTGAATACCATGAGAGAGAGAGAGAGAGAGAGAGAGAGAGAGAGAGAGAGAGAGAGAGAGAGAGAGAGAGAGGCAGACAGATTGATCGAATGATTGATTGATTGTTGGATGATTGATTGATTGATTATTTTATTTATTTATTTTTTTGCTGTCCCAACCTCTGCGCCACCTCAGAGGCAGTGCACCCACGCCGCTCATCCCGACACCCCGTCCACAGCCACAGCCCGGTCGGGCCCGCCGCAGCCCCGGCACCAGCAATCCACAGGGAGCAGTCAATGTCAAGTCGTCAAGAGGCAACCCACCGGAGGAGACACTCCACTGCTGCCGAGTCACTTCGGTGGTGTTCAGTGGCACCTGTTCTGATCTAACATACGCAGGACACCACCTACTAAGCCCGCTACTAACGACAATAATTGCTTAGTCGCGGAGTCGGCGTGAGTGAGCTCTACCTCCGGAGGGCGCCACCACGTCTGTCCAACGACAGCCCCCATGGACTCGCCGATACCGGTGACCCCGACGGAACCAAACCAAGGCCACAGACGTGGAGAGGACATCGGAACTGAGGTCACCATAAGAGCAGGGCATGAAGGGCCGCAGAATTTGAGACATTTTTTTTAATGCTGATCGATAAGGATGAGGATGATTAAGATGATGCTACGGATTTCCATTTCGGTCTGAGACTACATGACAGGGCTGTACTCTACGCTTCCTTTCATAATATATCCCGGCGTCAACCAGGCCCGAGAGATACGGGCACCTGCAGTGTTGGTCGGGAAATTTGAGCAGCACTCTCAGAAACGCATCCATTAAGTGGATGAAACTAGACTGTGTGGTCCCAGTCTTCCTAACTGAGTCCGCAGCAAACTCAACTCTGGGTAGGAGCCAGTCGGGGCAGAAAAACCCACATGACTCTGATGGGATTCGAACCCACGACCTCCCAGCCGGGAGTCCGCGACGCTAACCACTTCGCCACGGCGGCTGGTCGATTGATTGATTATTTATTGATCTTCATTCGCAAAGGTAACAGATAAGCAAGAAGATACTTTATTCCATTTGTCCCTTGTCCCTTCAGGGACTAAGAAAAGAGAGAGAGAGAGAGAGAGAGAGAGAGAGAGAGAGAGAGAGAGAGAGAGAGAGAGAGAGAGAGAGAGAGAGAGAAAGAGAGAGAGAGAGAGAGAGAGAGAGAGAGAGAGAGAGACAGACAGACAGACAGACAGATAGACTACTGACAGACAGACAGATGCCCTAGACAGACAGACAGCTGACAGGCAGACAGACAAATAGGCAGACAGACAGAATACTCGATAAGAGGACTTTTTTTTCATGAAAGGAAAGGCATATATCCTGATGCCGGCAATGAGGACTTTACGGGGAACATCGTTGCTTACACAGACCATAATTTCAGGCAGCGATCTGGACCATACGTTCTCATTACATGTCTCCTTCCCTCCCACTCCCCATCCCAGGGAGGCGAGTTCTCAGAGCCCATAGCGTCACCCAGGAATCGCCGGCCGTGCCAGAGCAAGGGGCAATGGGACCAGATTTATGGTCCGGGCTTTCTCCGGTCTGGCTCTCAGCCTGTGACTGCTACCTCCTTCCTTACTCGGGGGTCTGTTTACTGGGCTGAATTTAGTGGTTGTTTGGCCGAGAGGGGCGGGGGGGCGGGGGTGAAGTTTAGAGTGTGGGCATTAGCTTGGGGTGTGTTTTGCCGACAAGACGATGTTACAAGAGTACTGGGGGAGGGAAAGAGTCTTTTGTTTCACATGAGTTATGAATATTCGTTTATTTTAGTTAATGGAATATATACCTTTTCATTGGATAGTTTTGAGTGTCAGAGAAAATCAAGACATCTCATGAGATCGGTAAGGATTTAGTAGACACATATCCAAGCATGCATGCATGCTCACTCATGACTGCGTGTGCCATTAGGACTCGCTCACGCGCACATGTGTGCATGCACGCATACGCGCACACACACACACACACACACACACACACACACACACACACACAACACACACACACACACACACACACACACACACACACACACGCACGCTTGCACGCACGCACGCACATAATATTATGTCCTCTCTCAGAACTGTTTCCCATTATGAATACTTTTTCACCCTGCATGGAATAATAACTTATAAGCTAACTAGATAAGCAACGAGCACAGTCTTAATTACTTGTCTCATTTCTTCTTTTTTGGATCATTTTTATCGCCAGCAGATTACTGAAGTTTCTTCATCAGTTTTTGACCCTTTGATGTTTGAAACATTTGCACTGCAGCTTAGTAGATGACGATATTTAGAAAACGGTCAACCATAAAACGTGTTCGTGATTGAACGGGAGAGTTAAGACATGTGATTATATGTTAAGTAAGCTGCCGTTTGTAAAATGCCGTTGGACTTTGCGTCTGAGTGACGATGAAGGATTAAATGCGAAAACATATTGAAGTTATCATTATTTGATTCGCTTGCGGGAAATCAAATCCAGTGAATGTACATACTGGGTTGTTAGTGTCATGATATTTCTTTGCTTTGGTTTGCTTCACTTTGTACTTTGTGACAACTTCAAGCAGATTTGAACCCTAATATTTCATTTCTCTTCAAGATGCTGCCATCTTTGGTTAATTGTTTGCTTCTGTCGGAAGCTCATCGGTCGAGACTATTTTGTTTGCTCTTTGTTCCTGTTTTCAACTCTTCATCTTCCCCATCGCCGCATGTAGGGATAGACGCTACCAGCGCCTTGCTCAAATCCAATTGTGGGCCGATCTTTGTTTGTTTACACTTTTACTCTGTACGCAGTTTGTCATTATGGTTTATATCCAATATGTCACATACATCAGTTTCTTCCGTCAATCATGTAAATGAAAATCAGATACGACTGTTATATTTCTCCTTTAGCTTTCTCTTCTGTAGTTTGTCTTGAACAGTCTGTGAATAAAAAGGAAAAAAGCATGGAAAATGAAGTAGACAGGACGTGGCAACTTCATTTCTGTACATTCTTATCATGGAAATATGTGATATAACCGAATCAATTTCCTGGAAATTGTAGGAGTAGACGCGGCAAAGAAGGATATTGCCATCAGTCAACGTATGAA
>CM031604.1:30160766-30170766 GCA_018398815.1 Conus ventricosus
TTGTGTAAAATGTCGTATGATTTGGCGTTTGAGCGATGATGTAGGACTAAATACTAAAATAAAAATGACAGAATTCTCAATTTCAGCTTGAAATTCTCCTGATTACATTCGTAGGAATTCGAATAAAAGTGATATCAGCACCGGATTATTAGCTTCGTTGTGCTGTTTGTTTCCTTTGTTTTGCATTCTGTGACAATATGAAACAGATTTTAACCCTGCATTCGTTTCATTTCAAGATGCTTCTATCTTTGCTTATGTGTTTGCCTCTGTTGGGAATTCATCGTTCGAGTCTACCGTGTCTTTTAACCCCCCCCCCCCCCCCCCCCAGTATGATGATATTGTAGATGCTACCAGCACATTTTTTTTAATCCCATTGTGGCCTGGGCTTCAATATTTATTTACAGTTTAATTCAGCAGATAATATGTTATTTAGCTCTGTTTTTGTTGTTTTCCAAATTTGTATTATTCGTTTTAGATATTCGTGAAGATCATTGTGTGCTACTTGAACTGACCCAGGGGTCAGTCTTATTTCCCCGTTACATACATTAGAGCGCGTGCATCAGTTTCTCCCGTCACTCAAAATAATAAAAATCAGACACGATTTTCATATTTCCCTTTTCATTTTCTCTTCCATAGTTTGTCTTGAACTGTCTATGAAAAGCCGGATGTGGCAATATTTTATTTCCGTGAATGTTTATTATGGGAACAGTTGACATAACAAACCCAATCGATATCTTGGAAATTAGGAACAGGGTGGAGGTGGGGGAGGGGGGGGGGGACGAGGGACATAACCATCAGTCAAGGCATGGGCAAACGCATAAGCTAAAAAGTAGAACAACAAACGGACAATAAGAAAAATATCAACTGATGAAACAAATTTAAAAATGGAAAAAAAATTGAGCAGATAAACAAATCAATAATATGAAACTGAATGAATAAAGAAGTAATAGAAAAATAAATAAATGGATGAGTAAAGAAATAAATCTATCAATCAATAAACACATGAAATGAATAGACAAGTAAATAACAAAGTAAATGAACAAACAAACTGATGATAATTCAACAGAATCAGCGTGAAATCTCCGTGATTCTTCAGAGAACGATTACCACTACGTTCCAGCTTGAAATGCCCGTTACCCTGCAGCGTGAAATCTCCAGTATTCTTCAGTGTGAAGCCCTGCACCTTCATCAACATGCTCTCAGCAAATTTTAGACGTGAAATTTCCACAGATTTTCAGCATGGAGTCTCCTATTATCCTCTAAAATGAAGTCTTCCTTAATCGTCAGCGTTAAGGTCTGCCACAATCTTCAGCGTAACTTCTCCGATCATCAATGTGAATGCTTCGTTAATCTTTTAAGTGAAATTTCCTTTTTCCACAGCATGTACTGTACCCTAGCCCTCAGCCTGTAGTCTCCCTTGGGTTTTACTGTAAAGTCTCTTCTTATGTTCAGTTCGATGTCTGGTTTCATCTCCAGCGTAAAGTCTCCCCCAGTCTTCAGATTGGCGTTTCCACTAATCTTCAGTATGTTATCTCCCCTAGCCTTCAGCGCGAAGTTTCCCCTAAATTCTAGCTTGTTGTCTAATTTAATATTTAGCATGCAGTGTCCCCCCATCTTTAGTATGAAATGGTCCCTAATTATCAGCATGTACTCTCCCCTAATTATCAGCATGTACTCTCCCCTAATTATCAGCATGTAGTCTCCTTTAATCCACGGCCCCGAACTGTTTTCTGATCTTTAGCGTATATTATCCACTATCTTAGGGGAAGGCTGGGCGGGAATGGGGGCGTTGAAGGACAACGCCAAAAAGAAATTGCACAAAAGTCCTCCTGCCAACTTCGACGCTTGGTAGAAAGTTAAGAGCTTAGGGATAACAGAAAACAGAGAAAATCTAACATTGTGACATGATTTTTTCTGCCTCAAACTCGTTTTTTTTTTCTGTTCTTTTCCTTTCCAAATGCAGAATACGGGATGGGAAAAACAAAATAACGACAACAAGTTTAACGGAGGAAAACATCGCACAGTCTTGTTTTTCTTTTTATGACAAAGATGTTGATTGTAATAAGGATAATGATGATGATGCTTATCAAAGATCTATAGAAGTGATATAGATGAGGATGAAGATGCTGCTGCTCATGTAGTGGCAGCTGATAATATATTATTTTGAATCATTCAACATCTCTACACCTTAAAACCATACTTCACCGCGTAAATACAGAGAGGAGAGAGAGAGAGAGAGAGAGAGAGAGAGAGAGAGAGAGAGAGAGAGAGAGAGATCTTTCTTCATACACACACACACACACACACACACACACACACACACACACACATACAGTCGAGTACGCTTAAGTCGACGCTCCAGGGGAAACAGATTTTGTGTCGAGTTATGCGTACTTCGATGTATCCGTTTGTCACGGATATCTCGAATTTACTGTAGTTTTAGAGAAGACACGTCGACTTACATGTAACTACTATACGTGTATTATACAGTATAGCAAGGGCACGTGTGTGTGTGTGTGTGTGTGTGTGTGTGTGTGAACTAGACGTGTCTTGTATAGCTTTCATATGTGGTGGGGGAAGGGGGCAGAAGGCGAAGTGCGTGTTGATGTGTGTATGAGAGAGAGAGAGAGAGAGAGAGAGAGAGAGAGAGAGAGAGAGAGAGAGCTCTGTGAATGTTTGTTAGGGGGGGGGGGGGTGCTCTCTCTCAACTCAAAAAACATTATTCAACACCTTTTTAGACATTCGATTTTGGGGGATTTATTTTCCATTTAATCATTTTAACCGATAAAAAACAAAAAAAAACAAAACAAAACAAACAAAACAAACTATTAACAACACCAGCAACAACACATATCATAATCACTTTGTGGAAAAAAAGTAGAACATTTGAACAAAGAAACTTTTAAAGAAGACGAAACCAAATCCTTGCTCCTTGAAATGTTGAAGTGTTAGGAATCCAAAGCCAAAATAAATGTATGTTAGCTCATTAAAAATGACAATAAAAACAAGCAAGCATATTACAAAAAGAATAAGAGAAAACACAGATTAAAATTAACCTTTTTCGGCAAACACAACGCTTAAACATTCCAAGTCTAACTTGGAATGACATTTGGCACATGGCCCCTCTCAGGATCAGCTTCATTCTCAGATCTGCATATGACCTTCTGCCCTCAAATGCAAACCTGGTGAAGTGGGGGAAAACAGACGATCCTGCATGCCCCCTCTGCCATGAAAAACAAACAGTGGAGCATGTTCTAAGCTCATGTAAAGTAGCCCTGGCTCAAGGAAGGTACACATGGAGGCACAACCAAGTGCTCAAAGAGATTGTACAAGTAGTCTGGGCTAGTACCAACACCACAAAAGGGAGAATCAGGACTCCAAAAGCACCGCAACATTCTTCACGGCAGGAGGCAGCAAATCATGGCCAAGAACAACAGTGCCACTCGAAACATGCAGGCAGAGTCTGCTGGATGGGGCAGATGACTGGGAGTGCACTGCAGACCTCCCAGAATGGAAGAGTCACCCAGAGATCATCAGCAAGAGTGGCATGAGACCAGACATAGTAATCCACTCTAAGTCAACCAAGCAGCTGATCATGATCGAGCTCACGGTGCCATATGAGAACAGAATGGAGGCAGCTCAAATCTACAAGACTGAAAGTATGCTGATCTGGCAAACAGCCTGAGGAGAGAAGGCTATCAGGTCAAAGTCCTCACTGCAGAAATTGGAGCTAGGGGATTTGTAGGAACGTCTGCATACAGCCTCATGAAACAGCTCTCAGTTGCAGGGAAGGAAAAAACCAGAGCCCTGAAAGCAATGGCAGAAGCGGCAGAGAGGTGTTCAAGCTGGATCTGGTCAAGGAGGAACAAAAGTGAACTTCATAAGGCTTAATTTCTCTACAAATATCAGGTGTCCCTGTGGCTCAGTGGTTAAAGCGCGAGTCATTAAGTAGAAAATGAGCATGTCCAGAGGGTCATGGGTTCGAATCCCAGCCATGGCTCGTCCCAAGATGGGGGGAAAAAAAAAGGGGGGCAGCAGAGGGACATCCGGAGTCATGAACCGGGTGTGGCCCAACCCCCCTAGAGTGTCAGGAGATAAGGGCCGAAACACTTGCTTGAAGGGGGCTTCTCTTCTGAGGACTCTCTGCTGCCACGCTCTCCACGAGTTTCTTTCTACAAGCAATATTTCTGCCATCAGAACCCATCTGAATCATTTGTTTTGATCTAAATAATCAAACGGAAAGAAATGATCACACAGAGATAAATACTTCTTATCGGTTTAGCAATTACATTAAAATCAAAATAATCTTTTAAATTCAATGGGGACTTACTTGTAATGAAAGTCCTGAAACTGAATGAAACAATTATTGAGACAGATATGATCGTCTTTACTGATCTAACAATTAACAGATTCTAATTGTTTCCCCTAGAATCTCCCCCTCTCCCTCCGTTCTCTCCCCCCTCCCCCCTCCAAATACACGTATCTATCTCAGACTAGGACTCCGATTAACTCCACCACAGCCTCATTTCATCCCAGGGCTATCAAAATTACTAATTTTTGTTAAATGCCACCAGAATCATCTCCCCTCCCCCTCCTCCCCCTCCTATGATCTCTCTTTTTTCTTTTTTTTCTTTGTGTGTGTGTGTGTGTGTGTGTGTGTGTGTGTGTGTGTGTGTGTGTGTGTGTGTGTGTGTGTGGGGCGTGCGTGCGTGTGTGTGTGTGTGTGTGTGTGTGTGTGTGTGTGTGTGTGTGTGTGTGTGTGTGTGTGTGTGTGTGTGCGCGTGTGTGTGTGTGTCAATGTCAAAACAATCCTCTGCTTTAATGTCCCATTCACTGCACAGTCTGGACAGAGGTGGTTCCGGCTCTGCATCTTCATTGCGGGAACATGCACTTGGAACACTGCTGGAAGGGGTGGTCACAAACCCTGCCTTTCTAAAGCAGTTTCTGATGGTGGTGAGCGTAACACGATCCCACGCCTGTTTCAGTGTTGCCATGGCCTCGAGAAGACTGATGTGAAAGGTTTCTTTTGGCATTCCAGCATCCAGATTTGTGACCAGTTTCGACAGGTTGGTTGTTCTGTAGTGCACCTTCACATTCTGTATGATCGCTTGATCAATTGGCTGCAGCTTTGTTGTGGCGTTGGGGGGTAGGAACAACAGCCCCGTAGCCTTCAGATGATGATGAAACTTTCCACGTGCAGAGCAACTGTCCATCACCAGCAACACTTTCCGCTTTTGAGAATGCATTGTTAGATCAAATTTTGTCAACCAGTTCTCAAATAGCTCTGCAGTCATCCACGCCTTGACGTTAGGGGAGCGTGCAGGTGTTCCCCGGGTTCTATGTTCCCCAGTAGCGCTGTTCCCCGTGTCTCTGTTCCCAGTGTCGATGTCCCCCGACCGGAAAAGCGTGCCGCTGTTCCCGTACCGGTGTTCCCCAGGTTATCTGTTCCCCAGTAGCGCTGTTCCCCAAACAGATTTCCGTCCAGTCGGCATGAAACCCCTCTTCTACGGCCCTCCCGCTCCACCCCCAATACCCCGACCCTCCCCCCCTCCTTCCCCCCTCCCACCCCGCCCTCCCACTGCCTCGCCTATAGCAATGAAAACAACAGTAACAACGTTTAAGTCAGCAAAACCCACCAACACCACCAACGGCAAAAACTTGGGGAACAGCGGGCCTGGGGAACACCGGGACCGGGGATTTGCGGGAATGGGGAACAGCGGGATCGCCACAGGGTGGGGAACAACGAAACTGGGGAACTTAGGGACTGAATTTCGATTTTTTTCTTGAGGGGAACACCGGGACTGGGGAATATAGAGACTGGGGAACAGCGGCAGGACCCCGACGTGAGAATCGTATTCAACTGGCAGCGTTTTGACGCCTGTGAAACACCGTGGCCTCTTAAACCGTCCTATGGTGAAGAGTGGCATTTTTCCAGAGCCATCCATGTTCGTGCAGGCAAGGAATGTAATTCCTTCCTTTGATTTCTTGCCACCAAAGCATTTATCAGATTTGAACGTCTGTGTCTTATCTGGCAAAAGACGCCAAAAGAGGCCACTTTCATCAGCGTTGAAGATGTCGTTTGCTTAGTATCGGCGTAGGGTAGGTATTAACACGCTCTCAGTCCATGCGTTGGTAGCTTGCTCGTCTACAGTGTCGTTCACCGCTCATTATCTTGAAAACGATAGCATGTCTCTTTTTGAATCTGGATAACCAGGCATTGTTGCAGTGCCAGTCTGGTGTGCCCAAATTCCGAGAGAACTCCTCTGCTTTCTGCTTCAGAATTGGACCACTAACAGGGATATTAGCTGACCTTGCATTGGCAAAGCAGTCAAGGAGAGTTTGGTCGATACTCTGGTGTGCAGCATGGCGAACTCTCTGCTTTTTCTGCGAAGCATCCCTTTGTGGCCCACGTCTCTTTGTGCCCACGTCTCTATATGCCCAAAAAAGTGGTATTTTGTGCCCACGTCTCTTTGTGCCCACATCTCTATATGCCCAAACCTATGCCAGTGGGAGTTGTGCGTAGGTACCCTTTATATCAACAACCAAACTGACCAGTGGTCAAGCAATGGTCAAAGTGACCAGTAGTCAAGCAATGGTCAAAGTGACCAGTAGTCAAGCAATGGTCCCAGACTGACCAGTGGTCAAGCGATGGTAAAACTAACCAGTGGTCAAGTGATGTCAAACTGACCAGTGGTCAAGTGATAGCTAAACTGACCACTGGTCAGTTTGACCATTGCTTGACCACATCGGCATTTTGAACACTGCTTGACCACTGGTCAGTTTGCACACTGCTTTACCACGGGTCGGTTTGACCACTGCTTGACCATTGGTCAGTTTGACAACTGACCACTGGTCAGTTTGACCATTGCTTGGCCACTGGTAAGTTTGGCTATTGACATAGAGGATGCCTACCCGAAACTCCCACTGGCATACGTTTTGGGCATATAGAGACGTGGGCACAAAGAGACGTGGGCACAAAGATACGTGGGCACAAAGATACGTTCTGGAGTCAGTCTCGCTGCTGAAATACAGCTTCTTGTATTTCTCGCAGTCCCTCATGATAGTTGACAATGTGTTGGGCGGAATGTTAATCTCTTCTGCTATGTTTTTCCGTTTCTTCAAAGGATCCCTCTTAACTTCACGAATTAGATCCAGTTTGCGCATCAGGGAGAGCATTTTTAATTTACGTTCAGCCATGGCGAACTATGATCGCAGAATGAGTCGTATGGCTTCACAATTTGTCCTCTTAACAAAGTCAACAGTATCGGAGCACGTTTTTTTTTTTTTTTTCAATTGAATGAAAAGTGACTTGAATAGATCTAGACTTTGGCCTACATTTACGCAAGAAGACAATGACGTGTGCGGTTGGGGGGGGGGGGGGGGGGGGAGAGAGAGAGAGAGAGAGAGAGAGAGAGAGGAGACTTGCACACACAGGCACATACACTGTCACACAAACTCATTGTTACATTGTAATCATACAAACAGCAACAACAGATAGAAATTCTCTCTCTCTCTCTCTCTCTCTCTCTCTCTTGACTTCGACTTATCAGTGAATACAGGTGGCAAAAACACTTCGAGTTACATGAAAATCGAGATACACGACACATATCCGTTTGAAAATTAGTCTTTCAAAGAGCACAAACGGCCGGACAATGAAAAAGACGTCGAGTTATGCGAACTTCGACGTATCCCTTACTAGAGAGAGAGAGAGAGAGAGAGAGAGAGAGAGAGAGAACTTTCACCATATAAAGAAAGACCACTTTCCTGTGGTCAACATCGAGAACAGTGCGAAGAACACAGACCATCATTTCATCCGCGATCTGGACCATACGTTCTCATTACATGTCTCCTTCCCTCCCACTCCCCATCTCAGGGAGGCGAGTTCTCAGACCCATAGCGTCACCCAGGAATCGCCGGCCGTGCCAGAGCAAAGGGCAATGGGACCAGGTTTATGGTCCGGGCTTTCTCCGGTCTGGCTCTCAGCCTGTGACTGCTACCTCCTTCCTTGTCCCGGGATGTCTTGGCGGTCTGTTTGCGGGGCTGAATGTAGTGGTTGGTCGGCTGGGAGCTGTTTAGAGCTGGGGCGTCACGCTTGAGGTGTCTTTTGCTAACAGGGTGATGGTGTAGGGATGGAGAGAATGGGAGGGTAACGTGAGTTATGAATATTCGTTTCGTTTAGTTGATGGAATATTGCAGAGAGTGTTGGGGAGAAACGTGAGATCTGAGGAGATAGGTAAGCAATAAGTAGGCACGCGTGAAAGCTTAGAAGCACGCTCGCACGCGTGCTACTGCGCATGCGCGAGCGCTCTCGTTCGCTCTCTCTCTCTCTCTCTCTCTCTCTCTCTCTCTCTCTCTATATATATATATATATATATATATATCTCTGTCTCTGTCTGTCTGTCTGTCTGTCTCTCTTTCTCTCTCTCTCTCTCTCTCTCTCTCTCTCTCTCTCTCTCTCTCTTTCTTTCTATCTATAAATTATATACCCATAAACAATTTTATATACTTTCTCAGTATTGTTTCCCAGTATGAAGACATCCTGTCTCGTATAGAATTTACAAGAAAGCACACTGTTGTTAACTGTCTCATTTTTTCCGCTTCTCCTCATCAATGGCAGATCCTTGAAGCTCCTTGAGTAGTATGAGTTTTTGTCCCTTTGATGTTTGAACCGTTTGCATTGCCGTTTAGTGGGCAATGATATTTAGAAAGAAATCAACCATGAAACATGTTTGTATTTGAACGGGAGAGTGAAGACATGTGATTATATAATTATGGTAGATGAACTGCTTTTTGTAAATTGTATGAGACTGAACGTTTGAGCAATGATGTATGACTAAATGTGAAAACAAATGGAACTAATCTTGATTTCATTCGTCGAATAATATAGATTAAATTAGTGTAAGTATTGGATAGTCAGTTTAACGTTGCTTTTGTTTTGGTTTCTTTATTTTTTTTGTGTCGTTTGTGTGACCATTTGCAGGACACTTCAACACTTGAATTTCGTTTCATGGTATTGGGGAGCCGGAATAGCTCAGTTGGTAGAGCGCCGGACTCGTAATCTTGGTGATCCTGGGGTTGCGGGTTCGAACCTCCGCCGGGGCGTTTCGGTACAGGGGGATTTTTCCCTCGGAGTTAACATTGGTTCTGACTCCATTTCCCATACAGTCCTTCGAATGAGACTATAAACCGATGTTCCGTGTGTGAACGCACGCATAACATCTTGCACACACGTAAAATCCCATCACCAACTTTCGGAAGAGTAGGCCAGTTTGGCTGTTGGTATGGATGACACGTTACACATAGCATGCACCCTGCGTGAGAAATGGAAAGAATGAAGGAAGTAAGGAAAATGAGTGATCGATATTGAACGATACTGACTGGATGACACGGGAAACGACTGAATGAAGCGCCAGCTGGCAGCTCTTCAGTCGGCACTACCCAGGTAGGCAGCCCGTTGTGTAAACGAGTGTTGATTGTAAAACGCTTAGAGCTTGGCCTCTAGCCGAGAATAGGCGCTATATAAGTATTCATTATTATTATTATTATTATTGCCACCTCTGGTGAATTGTTTGCCTCTGACGGGAGTTCATCAATCAAGTCTACGTTGTTTGTTCTAGTTTTTCTTTGCTTTTGTTGTTGTTGTTGCTCTTCAGCCTCCAGTGTAACAAAATTGTTGATGCTACCAACGCCATGTTTCAACCACATGGTGGGCCAGTCTTCGCTGTCAATTTACTGTATTGCTCCAGGGCAATTTGTCATTCATCTGTATTTCTAGAAAAGGGGTGGATGTCATTAAATTTTATTTGTTTTTAACTTTTCGTTGCGAGCATCTTGCGCTATTTGACATAATCTAAGAGTCAGAATTATTTCCAGGGTTATTTATATCTGTTAGGCCACATACATCACATTCTTCCGCAATCTAGTAAATGAAAGTCAGATACGACTGTCACATTTTCCCTGCAGTTTTCTCTTCTGTTGTTTATATTGATCTGTCTTAAAC
>CM031604.1:30185766-30190766 GCA_018398815.1 Conus ventricosus
TCCCCCCCCCCCCCCCACAGACACACACACACTCTCTCTCTCTGTCTCTCTCTCTCTCCCTCTTTCCCTCTCCCTCTCATTCGCACATACATACACCGTCTGTCTTTCTGTCTGTCTGTCTGTCTCTCTCTTTCCTGTCACGACATAACCCCCCCCCCCACCCGCCCCCTCACCTCACCCCCTCCCATCCTCCATCTCCAAAGCTCTTCCTCCCCTTATCGTGTCGGACAGAGAAGCTGCTGGTAGCGAGGCCGGCTGGACGTCTTTGACAGTCCCCAGCAAGTCGCCATCCAGGACGGCAGGGTGGTGACAAACCCGGGCCTGGCCATAGTCTTTTCAGGAAGCGAGCTCCGCTGGAACCCCCTTCGCTAATTGGCATGTATGGAGGTGACCGTGTCCAATTAGCGGCCGGAGCGGGGCGCAACAGAGAGCGCAAATTGCATCAATTAGGTGACTCAACACGCCACGTCGGCCGCCTCCGCAGCGCCACACAGAGGAAAGGAAGAAGAAGAAGAGAAGAGTGGGAAGATGTTGCTCACGCAACCAACGCTCCGGAGACAAGGACTCTGACTGTGACTCTTTGAGCGACAGCGGATGGCCACACGCCACACTTTCAATTTTGCTTTTAAATCATGATCATAATCCGTGTGAATGTTTGGAAGCGTCGCATAAATTTGAACCGTAGATTGATTGACGCTGAGCTGATGAAAGATCGAATATCCCTCCTCCTTCCCCTTACCCCTCCAGCTCCCGTCTCATTTCATTTTTAATCTGTTTGTTTGGAACCACCTGGCATGTACCTTGATAGGCATGCGAAAAGAAGGAAGGTATATCAATGTTCAAACATGATAAAAGATTCTTAAAACAATCTAATTGTGTCTGTCTGTAAAGACAGATTCCTCAAAAGCAAGGCCTTGTTGGCGCCTTCATTTTTGGTGTGCTGCCAGCAGTGGCCGCTACAGCATACCAGAGGTGCTCGTGTGTCAGATATGACCCTGGAATTTTTTTTATATGTATGTATGTATGTATGTATGTATGTATGTATGTATGTATGCATGCATGCATGTATGTATGTATGTAGGTAGGTAGGTAGGTAGGTTGGTAGGCAGTTAGGTAGGTAGGTATATATGTATGTATGTATTCATTTATTTTGTTTTATCTATGTATCTATTTGTTTATTCTTTCATTCGTTTACTCATTTGTTTATTTATTCACTTATTTACGAGGACGTCAATACATTCTTCCCCAAACAAATATCAGCCTAGAAACCTGTGTGGCTAGTAGGCTATACTTTCCATGTCTAACTCTAACAGGCACCCGTCCTTTCTCACTAGCTGCAGTTTCCATGGGGCTCTAAGCTTACCTTGGGGGGCAGGGGGAGGGGGGGGGGGGGGAGGATTAGACACCAGTCAGCAGCGAAGGGAAGGAAGCGCGCTGATTGGCTAGCAGATGGGCCGGGCCGCGAAAATAGGCCAACAGACCAAAGCTGTTCGTCATAGCTTGTTCACAAGAGGCAATATGACTTAACAGAGCTTTCTCGTAATTAAGATGTGTATCAGTTGGCCAAAAAATGGATATAAATGTAATGCAATGTAATGTTAAAGGATATTTATAGAGCGCTTTACCTCGCGAGAGCCCAAAGCGCATATTACAGAAAAACATGATAAAATTCTAATTCTAAATCAAAGCGCCCGCGCGCGCGCGCGCGCACACACACACACACACACACACACACACACACACACACACACACACACACACACACCGCCGAAAAAAACTCACACACGCAGACAGACACACGAGCGCGTACAACATCAGCAAACACGCGCACAGTGGTAAGTGGATATCATTAATCAGTCCGAGGGAAAAGATGTGTCTTTAGGGAGGTTTTAAAAGTCTCTAAAGAGCCCGTGTTACGCAGAGAAGAATGGAGACTATTCCACAGAGCAGGTGCCTGGTAAGAGAAAGATCGTTGGCCTGAAGTTTTCAGGCGAGGGGAGGGAAGCCGAAGCAGACGAGAATCGGTGGATGAGCGTAAGTTGCGAGACGGAACATAGAGATGGAGGAGGTCAGAGAGGTAGGAGGGAGCCAGATTATTCAGTGATTTGAAAACCAGGAGGAGAACTTTAAAGTCAACGCGAGACTGAACAGGGAGCCAGTGTAAGGATGACAGGATTGGTGATATGTGATCAGATCTAGAGGAGCGGGAGATCAGACGGGCGGCATTGTTCTGAACTTTTTGAAGTTTAGAGATGAGTGTTAAGGGACAACCGGCAAGGAGGGAGTTACAATAGTCGAGCCGAGACAGGACAAAAGCACAGATTAGAGTCTTCAGGGCATTTTGAGTGAGGAAGCGGTGAACTCAGCTAATTCTACGAAGTTCAAGGTAGCAGGACTTGCACACATTAGAGATATGTTGTTTGAAAGAGAGTTTGGTCGAGTGTAACGCCGAGGTTACGAACAGACATTGATAGCTTTATCTCGTTTGCATCAACATTTATAGAACTAGGGAGAGAATGAGTTCTAATAGTGTGTTTTGAAGCAATGAGGATTATTTCAGTGTTGTCTGCGTTAAGTTGTAGTTTGTTATTGTGCATCCATGATTTAACATCGGTAATGCATGCTTGAGAAGAGGAGATTATTTCATGAAGCTGACTGAGATGGGCAGAGATATACAGCTGGCTGTCATCTGGAAAGCTATGGTGAAGGAGAGAGTGTTGGCTGATAATGGCCGAGAGAGGCTGAGTGTATAGCACAAACAAAACCGGTCCCAGGACAGATCCTTGAGGGACACCAAACTGAAGTGTTCTTGCTGGGGACTTAACACCTTTCACTGAAACAGTTTGCGTGCGATCAGAGAGACATGAAGAAACCAGGAAAGGACAGAACCAAAAAGACCAAAAGAAGTGTTGAGTCTTGAGATAAGAATGGAGTGATCTATTGTATCAAAGGCAGCAGACAAATCTAGGAGAGAGAGAAGAGAAACTTTGTTTCCATCAACAGCTGTGAGGAGATCGTTTGCTATCTTGAGAAGCGCTGTCTTGGTGCTATGGCCAGCCCGGTAGGCTGACTGGTTTGAGTGCAAGAGATTGTTTACAGAGAGATGTTCAGACAGTTGGGCGAGAACAACTTTTTCAATCAGTTTGGAAAGAAATGGGAGATTTTCTGCGCTTCTGACGGAAACGAAAATTGCCGTCTCAAACCTGGCTGGTATTCGCGTTGTGCCGATAGTTATTAAGTTATAGCTTGGCAACTCCATATGAGCAGGTTATGATTACGTCCAGTGCCAGAATGTGCTCCTATGGAATTGCCAGTCTCTAGTTTTGCCATCGGAGCGACATGGATTTCGGTCCTGCATGGGCCAGGATACCACGGCACTACAGCGGCGGTCCTGTCTGCAGACGGTAAGATAATACCTGTCTGTACCGTTCTCAAAGAGCAGCCTAGGTGACTTCTACTGTTAGATTCCGGATAGGCAAAGAAAGACTACCACGCTCATCGAAGGCCTAAGCTTAACTTTATCTTTCTGAGACTAATATATCTTGCCTCTTTTCAGCTTTTCTCCCCCCCCCCCACCTCCCTTTCCCTCTCTTCCTACCTTTTCCGCACTCTCTACCATCCCCGCCCGTACCAGTTATAGAGATAGATGAACGCTGTGTCAAATACCAGTTGAATCAAATGTTCAGTTTATATTTCAGTGCCAAAGCTGAATACGTTTGCCAGTCACTGCGGTATATTCATGCTTTTGCTTAATGTCCATTACCTTCTGATAACCAAAACAAATCTTATTAAAAAAGACCTCTGGTAAGAGGAATCGGAAAAACTTCTTCTTCTTCTTCTTCTGCGTTCCAGTATCTGGTAGCGTGTGAACTCGTTTTACTCTGTTGGGATACTCACACTATACTCGAGAGTATAGTCAGTTCACTCCGACTTCGGTGAGTGCAGAAATTTGTAGGAAGAGGTTGTGGAAAAAGATAGATGAAAGATATGGTAGACAGAAAGGACAGTAGACGACAGTACAGCAAAAGGAGACAGAGTTACTGAGAGCGAAAGGAAAAGTGGACGTTACTAGCACAGAATGTCCAGAAGGAGGTGGAACGATTTGTACAGAAGACCCACCGGTATCCCCACAGGGGAATTGGAAAGACAAACTGCCACCATACATACTGTTTGAAATCCATCAGAGGTCGCTGAAGACTTTGTGGTGCATGTCATTTGTTTGAAACTTCTTGAGAACTGGGACTTCTCTGATAGCTGGTTACAGACATTTTCTCCGCAAGTGAAACTCCGCACAAAACTCGCTCCTACGTGTTCCACTTGATAAAAAAAAAAAAAAAGATTTATCTATAAAAAGTATTTTTCACTTGCTCTTTTTTTGCATGTGAATTATGATTTAAAACAAAAGAAAACTTTGTGATGGATCTTTTAAATCAGGCTATTGACTTTCGGTATCCAACCTTTAGGGCTTTCATTAATTTTGTAGCCTACATAACTTTGATTGCAGCTGGTTTTATCCTGATATGGCCACTGCACATAGCTGGGCTATCAACGGCATCACTTGGTCCATTTCCTTCTTTCCCTCTTTCTTTCTTTTTATATTTCTTTTTCTCCCTCTTCAGTTTCTTTCTGTCTCTTTTTGATTCTTTCTCGCTTTCTCAGTTTGGTTCTTTCTTTCTTTTTGTCTTCCTTTTCTATCTTTTACGTTCCACATTGTTAAACCACTGGCTTAAACTTCAGCCCAACGTGCACGCCAACATGACCCAGGGCCTGTTTGACTGACACCTCCCCCCCCCCCCTCACCCATCCACATCCCACCGCCGTCCCCTACCTTCACCTTCCTTCCTCCCTCCCCCCTCCCACCGCTGACAACAAACAACAAAACAAAACAAAAAAACCTGTCAGGAAGAGAATGATCCGGTAACATCATCCCCACCCTTACCCATCCCCTCCACCAGCGAGGCAAAGGGTAATGGCGAGGAAGTGAGGCGGGGATGGGGGGG
>CM031604.1:30195766-30198266 GCA_018398815.1 Conus ventricosus
AGCAAGATTGATAACCGAACAACGGGTAAAAAAAAAAAAGAAAAGAAAAAAAAAAGATGTTTCTCTGACTTTACGATAAGTAATCATACACGTCAATAAGAGAATTAGTAGGTATTGTTATGTTTATGTTATTGGATCAGCGCAGGTACCACTGAACATCAGCGAAATGATTTAGCAGTAGTGCAGCGTTTCCTCTGGTAGGTTGCCTCGCGGACTTACTTTTAACTGCTTTCTTGTAGACTGCATGGGGTGAGGATGTAACAAGAAGTCTGTGTGGCTCTGTAGGGTAGAGTGGAAATCAGCGGTGTGCATGTGGGGAATGATGAGGGTACGGAAGATGTTACAACAGAAATGAAATTTAAAAAAAAAAACCAAAAAAGCAGCAGAGGCAGTCATGGCGTTTTCTTTCCAGAATCCTGCCGTTTTACCCTCACCCCTCGGGGTTAGGGTGGGGCGACCTACCCTGGGGTCATATCTCGGGGTTAGGGTAGGACAACCTACCCTGGGATCATTTCTTGGGGTTAAGGTGAGGCACCCTACCCTGGGGTCATCCCTTGGGGATAAGGTGAGGCAACATACCCTGGGGTTATATCTCGGGGTTAGGGTGGGGCAACATACCCTGGGTCATCCCTGGGGGTTAAAGTGGGGCAACATACCCTGGGGTTATATCTCGGGGTTAAGGTGAGGAAACCTACCCTGGGGTCATATCTCGGGGTTAGGGTGGGGCAACATACCCTGGGGTCATCCCTGGGGGTTAAAGTGGGGCAACATTCCCTGGGTCATCCCTTGGGGCTAAGGTGGGGCAACCTACCATGGGATCATACCTTGAGGCTAAGGTGGGGCAACCTACCCTGGGATCATCCCTTGGGGCTAAGGTTGGGCAACCTACCCTGGGATCATCCCTTGGGGCTAAGGTGGGGCAACCTACCCTGGGATCATCCCTCGGAGTTAAGGTGGGGCGACCGAAACTTGGGTCATCCCTCGGGGTTAAGGTGGGGCGACCTAAACTGGGGTCATCCCTCGGGGTTAAAATGGGGCAACCTCCCTTGGGGTCATCCCTCGGGGTTAAGGTGGGGCGACTTAAACTGGGGTCATCCCTCGGGCTTAAGGTGGGGCGACCTAAACTGGGGTCATCCCTCGGGGTTAAGGTGGGGCAACCTACATAGGGGGTCATATCTGAGGGTTCAGGTGAGGCGACATACCATGGGGTCATATCTCGGGGTTAAGGTGAGGAAACCTACCATGGAGTCATATCTCGGGGTTAAGGTGGGGACACCTACCATGGAGTCATATCTCGGGGGTAGGGTGGGGAAACCTACCCTGCGGTCATATGTCGGGGTTAAGGTGGGGACACCTACCTTGGGGTCATCACTCGGGGTTGAGGTGAGAAAACCTACCATGGGGTCATCCCTTGGGGTTAAGGTGAGGAAACTTACCATGGGGGTCATCCCTTGGGGTTAAGGTGAGGAAGCCTACCATGGATTCAACCCTCGGGGTGAAGGTGGGGAAACCTACCATGGGGTCATCCCATGGTGTTAAGGTGGGGAAACCTACCCTGTGGTCATCCCTTGGTGTTAAGGTGATGCAACCTACCATGGGGTCAAATCTCGGGGTTAGGGCGGGGAAACCTACCCTGTGGTCCTCCCTTGGTGTTAAGGTGGGGAAACCTACCTTGGAGTCATCCCTTGGTGTTAAGGTGGGGAAACCTACCATGGGGTCCTCCCTTGGTGTTAAGGTGGGGAAACCTACCATGGGGTCCTCCCTTGGGGTTAAGGTGAGGAAGCCTACCATGGATTCAAGCCTCGGGGTGAAGGTGGGGAAACCTACCATGGGGTCATCCCATGGTGTTAAGGTGGGGAAACCTACCCTGTGGTCATCCCTTGGTGTTAAGGTGATGCAACCTACCATGGGGTCAAATCTCGGGGTTAGGGCGGGGAAACCTACCCTGTGGTCCTCCCTTGGTGTTAAGGTGGGGAAACCTACCTTGGAGTCATCCCTTGGTGTTAAGGTGGGGAAACCTACCATGGGGTCCTCCCTTGGTGTTAAGGTGGGGAAACCTACCTTGGAGTCATCCCTTGGTGTTAAGGTGGGGAAACCTACCATGGGGTCATCCCTTGGTGTTAAGGTGAGGGAACCTACCATGGCGTCATATCTCGGTGGTAAGGTGGGGAAACCTATTCTGGGGTCATCCATTGGTGTTAAGGTGGGGAAACCTACCCTGTGGTCCTCCCTTGGTGTAAAGGTGGGGAAACCTCCCATGGGGTCATATCTGGGGGTTAAGGTGGGGAAACCTACCATGGGGTCATATCTCGGGGTTAAGGTGAGAAAACCTACCATGGGGTCATCTCTCGGGGTTAAGGTGGGGAAACCTACCATAGGGTCATATCTCGGGGTTAAGGTGAGAAAACCTACCATGGGGTCATCTCTCGGGGTTAAGGTGGGGAAACCTACCATAGGGTCATATCTCGGGGTTAAGGTGAGAAAACCTACCATGGGGTCA
>CM031604.1:30200766-30208266 GCA_018398815.1 Conus ventricosus
AGAGAGAGACAGAGAGAGAGAGAGAGAGAGAGAGAGAGAGAGAGAGAGAGAGAGAGAAATCAAACGAACCGCCGAAGCCGATATACAGCGCCTCATGTTTGTTTTGGTGTGGTACTGATGTTACTATAATTGCTACTGTTTCTGCCGCTTTTACTGCAACTGCCGCTGCTGCCACTGTGACTACTACTGCTACTGTTTCTTCTACTACTGCTACCACTACTATTGCCACTAGTACTGCTACCACCAGTATCACCACCACCACCACCAAACCTGCTACTACCGCTACTCCTACAGCTACTGCTACAACTACTTCTACTACTACTACTGCTGCAGCTGTTGCTGCTACTACCACTGCTACTGCTGCTGCTGCTGTTGCTGCTCCAACTACTGCTACGACTTCCTGCGGTGACTTTTGTCGTGTTACTTTGGCTATAGTATTAGGCTTTTTCATCTTAACGTTTTCTGTGCCCTCTTTCTCAAATACATCTACAGAAAAAATAAAAATCAATGGGAATATATTGAAAGTAAAACACAAACTCACTCATTTCTTCGGTCAACATGAACCAACAAATTTGAAGACAAAACGCGACACGTTTCGACCTCTTATGTCTTCTTCATGCAAGATAAACAACATTTAGGACAATGAAATCGAACAAGCAAATACTTACTTATCTCATCAAATTCGGCGCAAGATTATTTTCATCGTTGTTATTTCAGCTCGGATTGTCTCCTTCCAAACGGCCTCAGTTTCATTCAAATGCCCATCTTGCGCCGAATTTGAGAAGAGAAGTTATTGCTCGTTCTTCGTTTTCATTGTCCTGAATGTTGTTCATCTTTACTGAAGAAGCCCCAGGAGGTCGAAACGCGTCGTGTTTTGTCTTGTAATTTGATTGTCCATGATACGCGGCGGAGTCAGTTTCAAATCCTTTTTGAAATTTGTTTCAATTTCCGTTAGCATTGACCTCACTTTGCAACCTTCTATAATTGTTCAGTCATACAGAACTGTCGTCTCACGCCGTTCTATGTGCTTACATTGTCTGGGCTGTATTTTCGTCCCAGACAGAACAGCTTAAACTGATGAAAACGATCAGTATTGTCAATGTACCGGTGGACGGCGAATTACATTAAAAAGAATCAGATGTCGTAGACCACAGTGGAATCCAACTCTGAGTCGGCTTCATTGGATGTGAGTGAGGGGCCGCTTCACGGGTGACAGGTTAAGTGACGGTTCAGACAATGGAAAATTACTGTCTTCAGACACTTGCTTAATGATGTTAGGGTGGAGAGACGGAGGAGGGATGGGTGCCGGGTTGCGCCACAGAGAGAGAGAGAGAGAGAGAGAGAGAGAGAGAGAGAGAGAGAGAGAGAGAGAGAGAGAGAGAGAGAGTTGATTCAATGAGAGCAAAACCTCATATGAAAGGTGTAGCCAAACAGTATGATCACAAAGCAACAAAAATCAGAGGCACGTAAAGGGATAGCAAACAATAAAAACATTATTACATGTGTTTATCAGCAATATCATAAAATAAAAAGTACGTAATTACCTTTATGATCAGCCAAGATCGGCTAATGCCTGTTCTTTCAGATGTTAAAGGAAAATGAAGAAAAACAGGGAATCTTGACTGTAAGTTCATTTGTTTTGGAGCCGGAAGTAGCGTTAGTTCAAAGTGATTAAATTGTTATAAATACTTTGGGTGAAGAAACTAATATTACAGGCTCTGAAATAGTGGATAACATAATACAAAGTGAATAAAGTCTCGAGTGCACATTTACACCGTGTGCATTCCACTAAATCAAGTTTTCTTTCAAATTTTTGTTGTCAGTCATGAGTAGCTACTTGAGGTAGACCAATTCAAACATTTATCAAAGAATGGTTTACGAACAAATTTAGACAAACTTGAGGTTGACCAATTCAAACATTTATCAAAGAATGGTTTACGAACGAATTTAGATATAACGACATAAATGGTAGCATATATGATGTTTTGCAATAGTCGGGTTAAAAAAACTATCACCGTGGTTAATATGTTAGTAGGCTGTTTGCTACCGTAAATCGATAACTTTTCCATACCTAAAAACAAAGCTATCACTTTTTGTCAATACGAAAAGTCTACGTTTGCCACCGAGAATCAATCAATCTTTGTTCGCGCGCTTTTACAGAGCAACGGACAATAAAACGATACCGGTTTCCCTCGTACACAAAAAAAGCATATGTCATTTCTTAACCTTTTCAGTACCACTTTATTCTTTTGACAGATGATGCTCTCTTCAGAAAACCACGTCTGCAGTTCTTTTAAGATTTACTGTCAGTTCTAGAGTGACCGAAGCTCGCTACAAATTATAATCAGATCCGTTGAGCCTTGGAGGAAAAAAAAACAAACGATATGCAAGAAAAAACACATTTCCTGTAGTCGAAGCAGAAGCGTTCTCTGTTGGACACCGCTTTTTATTTTAGCTACTTCAGAATTAAACAGTGAACAAACCCACCTACAGCCAAAGGTCCTGTTGCATGCGTAAGGGATGATTAAAGAGTTCAGAGACTTCAGGACCCCAGAGAACAGAGCTTGGACAGAACTTCACACATCTTTGAACATTGTTTCTGAGGAGACATGATTTTTTTTTTTAGCAATTCGCAAAGCACATGGCGATCAACAGTATTAAATGCCATCATATATAATACATCAAAGCGACATCGGATTACAGTTAGTTTTCTGATAATTAACAGGAGTTGATAATGAAATCGAAAATAACTATGGGGCTTACCGTGAAATACTGTTCGTGGAATCCAGTTTGATCTTCACAAAGTGTTTCTTGGTTCTCTATCCACTTACTCAACGCCTGCTTCATTACAGTGGTAGAAACATTACTATGAAAAGAGATACCTCTGTTATTCTAAAGGTAACTAACATCGTCTAACGTGGTGGTGTGTGTGTGTGTGTGTGTGTGTGTGTGTGTGTGTGTGTGTGCGAGGAGAGAGAGAGAGAGAGAGAGAGAGAGAGAGAGAGAGAGAGAGAGAGAGAGAGAGATGGATTGAGTGTAAACGAGAGAGAGGGAGCGAAGAGAGAGAGAGAAAGCGAATATGGAGGTTAAAAAAAGGAAAAGGAATAAAAGCTTGCATGGCTGGGTAAAAAGATGATAATGTAAAACTTGTCTCATGGCTGGATCATTAAATGATATGTAAAAAATTGCGAAGATTGATTGAGAGGTTAAGGTCAAGAAGATGGAAACGCAACAATACGCTGAAGCAGCACAAACAGCAGCTAAGTCAGCAAGCCAAACCGCACTGCAGCATTACAGCCCGACTGGATTGGCATGAGGAACACAAGATTAGTACATACTTAAGAATAAGTTGACAATTAGCTGTAATGATTAAATATGTGTAGTATAGGACTAGTTGCGAGCAGCGAACAGCAGTAATCATTCAGCAAAGACACCATGCAGCATGAGAAAAGTCAGCAGCACACACAGCAGTTGCGTAGCAAAACAGTGGTATAGCGACAACTGCTCAGCTGCACGCTGTTGCACCGCCACAGCACATCACACGGCATTCAGTTGTAGTATTGAGTAGTAGTAGTAGATATTCTTGGTAGTATACTTGTTTTATCAGTGCGTACTACAGCTTACGCAATAGCAGGATTCGAGATGCAAGAAGAAAAAATCGTCGATTCGTCTCGCTGTTTACAGAGTGCTCTCTTTCTGACTTAGTCGAAGGAAGACGGGCCCATGTACAAACAGACAGCGTTGCCTGCTGGCTTGATCAGTACGTTGCGTACGTTTACCTCGAATGGGTTATCTTGGTTCGTTTGGAAGGCTCCAGCATTTGATGACTGGATTGCCTAGCATCCATATGCATGCCCAACACTGTGAATCTCTGATAGTTCACTTTGTCTCGGGCATATTAGGAACTTCGCTTTTGGTTAACATTACCGTTACATTTTGAAACAGTTCATTATGCTAAATGTTATTAATATTAAAATTAAATTCAAAGAACATTACTCTGCTAATCTCGAATCCTTGATCAAACCGCAATCTTCTCCAACACACAACACAACATTACAGCAAGAGAAATAATTACTCACCAAACAATGACCAACTAATAACCACAAATTGAAACAAAAATTATAAACATGAATCATGACAATTCTGTAATCGATCAATAGTTGATCAAGCAGAATCTTCATCAGACATAGAGAGACAGAGTGAGAAAGAAACAGAGAGAAAAGAAAAAGTTTTTCTATAAAACAAATAATGTATAAATAAACAATACATTGTTATTTTTTTCAGATTAGAATACATACTTTTAGTCTTTAAACTAGCAGAAGTATGTTTTTTTCAATCAACTAAATACATAACGATACTTACTATAACCACACGACAGATAATTGAAAAATGAAAACATATGTGAAATAAAGCATTCTAAAGATTAATTTTATTTACATACATACTTACAAGCGTTTTGCAGTTCGGAAAAGATAAAAATTATTCACAAACAGCCAGAAAAATCTGCTAAAATTGGTCTCCTTTCCTTAAGGACAATGTGCCATATCTGGAACGTGCATCAGAGTTGTGTCCTTGGATTTTTAAGGCAAAGCTGATGTGCCACATATGGAATTAGCTTTTTACATGCACTCATATGAAATATTCTAAGTTGTTTGTAATGATAATGTGCTAAATTGCAACTGAAACACATTTTTTTTTGTAATGTATCAACATAAGAAAGGCTAGTAGGCTTACCTTTCGTTGTATCAATGCGCAAACAGCATCAGTGCAGCAGTCTTCCAAACACGTGTTGAAAGCATGGAGAACCAGGAAGCTGGTGGTAAGGTAAAGGTTGGATTGGAAATCTAAGGGAAGTAACTCGAAAAGTAACACTGTTTTGTCTGGTCATAATGAGATTGAGGCAGTTGTATCCCTTGAGCCACAATGCTGGTCAATTGAATTTGATGTGCCATAAATGGCACCCACGGCCTAGAGGGTTAAGCAGGAGGAGGAGGTTGACGGGGAAGTGAGAAGAGGAGAACAGCACACCAATAGCGGCGATAGCAGCACAACAGCAGCAGCAGCAGCAGCCAAAACAACAGCCGCAACAGCAGCAACAACAGCAACAGCAGGAACAGCAGCAGCAGGAACAGCAAGAGTAGTAGCAGTAGTATCTGTAGTAGTAATAGTAGTAGCAATAGTAATAGTAATTAAATAGTTGTAGTAGTAGTAGGAGGAGTAGCGGCAGCAGCGGCAGCAGCAGTATCAGTATCAGCAGCAGCACCAGCAGCAGCAGAAGCAGTAGCAGCAGCCCACCAGCAGCAGTAGCAGTAGCAGCAGCAACAGCAGTAGGAACTGCAGCAGCAGCAGCAGCAGCAGCAGCAGCATCAGCAGCAGCATCAGTAGTAGTAGTAGTAGTAGTAGTAGTAGTAGTAGTAGTAGTAGTAGTAGTATGTAGTAAATGCAGTAGCGGAACTAACAGCATTAGCAGTAGCAGAAGAAACGAAACTGAAGAAAAGAGCAGCAAAGAAATGGTGATCATCTCTCCTTTTAAAACAGTCCTCTCATTTCTTTGAACTTCAGTGAAGGGAAGAAGGGCCATGGCCAAACAGTTACAGCGTTTGCCTGTGGAGCTGATGACAGTGAGTGCGAACCGTTACCCGCAAATGGGTACCTGGTTCAGTTCAGGAAGGTTCAAGGCAGTTGAAGGAGCGGGATGGGCTTAACATTCCATTATGCAGTGCACTCAACACGGTGAATCTCTGATAGTTCACTTTGGCTACGGCCATTAGCTTATGGGAACTTTCGCTTTTGTAACATTGCCTTTAACTTTTGTAACATTGTTTCTATTTATTGCTAAATGTTCTTGGTGTCTTTGGAAATTCTGAAAGCTTCCATGGACACCACTACTCTGTCAATCGATCGAATCCCTTGATCAAACCGGCAATCTTTCATGACTGCAAGACATAGAACTTGAGGAAAGAGAATATAGATTTAGCTGTACCAAATGAAATGGTTCCAAATTAAATTAATTCACAGAATGTTTGAAACAAATATAATTCTATAGAACATGAATATCACAGACACTGACAAAGTTGTTTTTGTCATGACCAAAAAGAAAGTGTTTTTGGACATGCGACCGAGTAAGAAAAACAAAACAAAACAAAACTTTGTGCATTTCAGAATTCGGGAAACGAAAAGTGTGCCAACACAAATTTATCGTCGACAGTACAGATTTTATTTGGATATGATGACAATTATAAGGTACACAGTACATTTGACTTTATTCTGCTGCTAGCTAAATTTTATGTCACAAAAATTAGTTCGAAGGTAAACAACCTCAATTCCAACAATATACTTCATAACTGAAAAGAAGATACGAAACAGAAAAATATGCCAGTCGCATACATTTATTAAAGAAGAACACACTGGCACGATGGCACATACATGTGCTTCTTTGAATAATATACAGACTTCATAACTGTTGAATTAATACGGTTCTCTCTTTTATGCAGATGTATACTATGTACTTTGTCAAATGTTTGCCGGTGCTTGTATGTCTGTACATTGTTTCTGCAAAAGAGAACATTAGAAACGTTAAGAAGAAAAGGTCGTGCTACATGGAGTCAAACTAAACGATGGATCTCTTTAGCACATCATCCTATCGTACTCAACTGACTTTGTTAAGGTATCATCTTCCGTGTGCCCCTGATCCCATCAGTCTCACGCTACTTATTCTCATGCTGTGCCATAATCACTCCACTCCCGAATAAAATCATACAACGGCGGATGAGAAAGAGCACTTACTCAAACTCATCCCCATGGAGTAAATCCAGGTTGACCGTCTCCCTTTGTACCAAAATCACCTTTCTCCTGCAATATTCTCATTGTGTGTTAAACAGAAAAAAACAAACAAAAAAAAACCCTTTTACATCAAATCACATTGCACCGGAATGTGAGGGGGAAGGGGAGTGATGTTGGACCTGGCATTGGATATTCGACCCCTGTTCCAAAATCGTTCCCAGGTAAATGATTTAGGGCATGGATCAGAAACATCCACGGGGTGAAGACAGGCACGTGCTCCGCCTTATCTGATCGGAGGATGCACATGGACATGGGCCTATATCAGACCATGGGGTGTTTCTACCAACCCCTAATCACTAACTGGGAAGTGTTTTTTGGAACGGGGAGGGGGGTCCAGCATCACCCCCCCCCCCCCCCAACCCGCCCCTCAGTGTCACGTGAAATGCTCTTTGATACGTTTTGTCGTTTTGAAAATGTTGAAGCGGAGGGCAGTTATTTTGTAAGAAAAGGGGAGGTCGCTTTGGATTTAGTTCCTTGGGAATTAGTCTGCGTGTGTGTCCTTTCTCACTCACCAGAGAATAATTTTGGGCGTGGAGTAATAACAGAATATCATCTCGGCAAAACCGTACACAATGACACCATACTCTTCCTGAACTAACTGTCCACAAGAAACGATCCATACTAGACCGTCACGAGGTAGCCCATCAGAGGAGACAC
>CM031604.1:30213266-30220766 GCA_018398815.1 Conus ventricosus
CACGGGACAAGGGGAGAGGTGGGGGGAAATTTGGGGGTTTCGCCCAATTTTTCACTTGGGAATTCCCTCGGGGGGCTAGGGGGGAAAGCAGGAAAAAAGGTAAAACAGGGGGGCCAAAAGGGGGGAACCAAAAAATTTCTTTCCCCACCGAAAAGGTCCATCCCCCCATGAAAAACTGGGTGCGAGGGGGTTGCGGCCGGAAAAAAGTGTTCGACAGGGTTAAAAAAAAACCCTTTTCCAAAGGAATTTGGAAATTTTGGCAGTTTTGGTGGGAAAGGGGCAAAACGAAAAAATCAGCGGGGGTTTGTGGGGGGCAAAGGAGGGGGAAAAGGGTAAGTTGTGAAAAAAAGGGGGAAACCGAAAGGAAAATCCAGGGGAAAACCCCGCGGGAGTTAAAGTTAAAATAAAAAAAAAGCGGGTTTTTTGGGTTTTCCGGTTCCCAGAGAGAAAGGTTTTTCCCTGCCCCACTTTTTTTTCGGGGAAAAAAATACCCCTTTTAAATTTTAAAATTGGGTTTCAGTTTAATAAAGCAAAACTTTTAAAAAATTTTCAGCAAAAGGAGATTTTGGCCAAAAAAGGGGAAGAAGCATGAAACAAAGGGAGGTGGCCGGAAAACGAGGCAAATTAAGAAGGGAAAAAATTTAAAATTATGACTAGGGGAAAAAGGGGGACAACTGGGCCCAAGGAAAGACCTTAAATGTTTTAAATTTGGGAGAAAAATTAACGTTGTTTTTGGGGTGTGGGGGGGTTTTCCCAAATAAACCAGCTTGCACAATGTGAGGGTAAGGGGCCCCCCACATTCCAACAATTGCTGGGTTTTTTGAAACCAGGGGTTTTAAAATCCACCATCGGGTTTCAATTTTCCCTTGGCAAAACTTTTTACTAAATGATTTTGAAGGTGGCCCCCAGGGGGGCCCTTTTGGCCCAAAGCCAGAAAGCAGAAAATTTACCCCAACCCCCAGGAGCCGTCCCCCCACGGGAATAACCAGCAATGGGGTTACCCCCCAAAGAACGCGCCAGGGGAAAAAAGGGCCCCCCGGGCCTTTTTTGGAAAACCCCTTAGGCCCCTTTTTTCAAGGGGGGTTAAAAGCCATTGCCAAAATTGTTTCAAAAACCTTTTGGCGGGGCCCCAAAATAAACCTTAAACCGTCCTGGCCCCTTTGGCCCCCGGGGGGGGAGCCCGGCCCCCCCCTTCCCCCCCACCCCCAAAACCCCAATTCCCCTTCCCCTCCCCCCTTTCCCTTTCCCCCAAAAACCAAACCCCCAAATTCCCCCAAACCCCTTCACCCAACCCCTCCCCCCCCCCACCAAACCCCTTCCCCCCAAGTTTTTTTTTTTTTAAATTTTTTTTTTTTCAAAATTTTTTTTTAACTGATTTTTTTTTTTAAAAAAACAGACTCCCCAAAACCATTCCTCCCAGTGCCTTTCAGACGTAAAACAGGATCCGTCCAGGGCACATGATAACAGCTGAATGTCGTACTTTTATTTTCCCGGGTTTTGGGAAAAACAAATTTGTGTGCGTGCGCGCGGTGCGTGGTTGGGGGGTGTGGGGTGTGCGGGCTGTGTGTGTGAGTGGTGTGTGTGTGCGCCACGGGGCGCATGTGCAAGTTGTGTGTGTGTTTTGTGTGGTGGGGGGTGTGTGTTTTGGTGTGTGTGTGTGTGTGGTGTGTGTTTTGGGGTTTTCTGTGCGCACGCGGGTGTGGGGTTTGTTTTTTTAAATCGTATGTATCGAGGGATGCCTGGTTTTAAAATAATCATATTTTTTTTTTCCCAAATTTTATTAAACGAATATTTTTTAAGATAGAGTATGTTGCTTGTTTTAAAATGATGATGAGATGCTCATTTTAAAATTTTTTTGGGTTTCCCAAAGTTTTAAAAGGGATGGATGTGTACTTTTGTTTGGGGCACGCCATGTATTTGACTTGTGGTTTTGTGTGTTTTGGTGTGTGTGTGTGTGTGGTGTGTTGTTTTGGGGTGTATGGATGTGTGTGGGGGGGGGGGGGGGGGAGAGTTTTTTGTGTTTGGCATAAAGATTTTTTACTGAGGGGGTTTTATTTACTAGGGTTTTTTTACACGGGCCATTTTACGCCTTTTGGTGTGGGGTGTGTGTGTGTGTGTTTTGTGTGTATGGGGTGTGGGTTTTGTGTGTGTGTTGTGTGGGGAGTTTGTGTGGGGTGTGTGTGGCCGCGCGCGCGCGGCGCTGGGTGGTGTGTGGTTGTGTTTTGTGTGTGTGTGTTTGTTTGTTTTTTCCTGGTATATGGCTGCTGGCTGTCAAAAATAAATTTTTCCTTTTCCCCTTGGACAAAAAAAATTTTTTGTTTTTTTTTTTAATTTTAAATCCTGTATCCTTTTAAAAACAAAAAGGGCGCAGCGCAGCAGCACACGCAGCAGAAGCAGCACCCAGCAGCAGCAGTAGCAGCACAGTACCAGTACAAACAGCAGCTAGAAAAACCTACTGCGTCGAAAAAACGGAAAAGCAAAAACCAACACCTCATTAAACAAAAGTCAAGAGCAATACTTTTAATACGAGTAACATTTGCGGCGCCCCAAAACAGCAAAATCATTGCACCCAGAAACCAACTGCAGGGGCACCCAGTAGCACCCTAGCATAACAGCCTTTGGTAGAAATAACGCGGGTTTAGTCACTTTGGGCCCTCAAACACACAAAACCCAGCCCACAACGATCAACAAATGGGGAAAGAGAACACTAAAGAAAAAAACGAGGGGGCGGAAAGCATCGTAAGGGGGGAAAAGGGGTGGAGGAAATAAAAAAAGGCCCGGAAAATACCAGGGGAAGATACCCCCTTTTCCCGCAAGTGAGGGTTTAAGGGGGATTGAGTGGAGGGGTCGGGCCCGCCCTTGGGGAAGGTCCCCAAACCCGACCTTAAATGCAGTCGTGAGGGGCAAACTGCAGGGGCGGACAGGCGGGGGGTGACAAAAGGGGTCCCCCGGGGCGGCAGCAATCCTGGGTTCCGTCTATCAGGTTTTCGACATTACCACGGGGGCCCAAAAAGCGGGGGGGAGGGTGGAGGGGTGGGGGGGGTGGTGGAGGTGGGGGGGGTGGCGTGATAAACAGGACAGATCATAGTCAGGAAGGGGGAACCCCAGATGCGGTTTAGTTGACAACCCGATGTCGATGAGTTGGGGGAAGGGGAGAAGAGAGAAGAGAGGGAGAGAGAGAGAGAGGAAGGGGAGGAAAAGAGAGAAGAGGGGAGAAAAGAGAGGCCCTGCCCTTTCGTTGGTGTGTGTGTGTGTGTTGTGTTTTTTGGTGGGTGTGGGGTGGGTGTGTTGGGATTTGGGTTTTTGGGGGGTTTTATAGAGAGGGGATGGAAAAAAGAATAGAGATGGAAAGTAGGGGGGGGGCTCAGTAAAAAAAGATAACCCAGTTTAAAAAAAATTCGACAAGGAGCGGGGTCGTTGACTTTTTTGGATCCCGAAAAGATTTGAAATGCTTGTGGGTGTTTTTGTTGTGTCTTCAATTTAACGCCCTTTCCACATTTTAAATGATATTAGATTTTGTATGGGGTGTGGTGTGTGTGTGTGTGTGTGTTGTTTTTGGGGTGGGGTGTGTGTGTGTGTGTGTTGTGTGTGGGGTTTGGGTGTTTGGTCCCCCCCGCGCGGGGGGTGGGTGTGTGGTGTTTTGGGGTGTGTGGGGGTGTGTGTGTTTTGTGTGTGTGGTGTGTGTGTTTTTAAATTTTTTTTGTCTGTATGCTGTAGTATTGCAAGATGTATGTAAGAATTTCAAAGTGTACATTATGAACTGAAGTATATACAATTTGTTTTGTGAAAGTGTCTCCTAGTGTGTACTTTTGATGTAAAGCATAAAAATTTTGTGGTGTGTGTGTTTGTTTTAAAATTTATGTATCCGGGTTTTTATATTTTAAATTATATATATATATATATATATATTTTATAAAATTAATATATATATATATAAAAAAAAAGGGGAGAGGGGGGGAGAAGAGAAGAGAAGAGAGAGAGAGAGAGAGGGGAAAAGAAGAGAGAGAGATCAGTATATTTAAATTCCTAAAACAATTTTTTAAGTGCTCAACCCTTTGGGGAAAAAAAAATTTGTTTTTTAAAAAAAAGTTAAAAGAGGAATCTTTAAAAAATCTACAAATTTGTTTTCCCGCGTGTTTTTGGGGTGTCTCAGGATGGTTTTTTTGGTTTTCCCACCGGGCCCATGTTATATAGAAAAATAAAAAAAAAAATCATTGGGATAAACCCCCCTACGCGGGGGAAAAACAAACCCCCCCAAAATTTGGGGGAAAAAATTTCCTTTTAAAAACCCAACAACTTTTTTATTTCCCAAAAAAAAACAAAAATTCCAAAAATTTTTAACCCAAAAAAACCTGCAAACTATCGTTTCCATGTAAAGCCCAACCTCAAAAACCTAATTGACGCATCCAAAAAAATGAAAATTTAACACAGCAAAAAAGGGTGAAGAAAGGAAAACTTGCAATTGCCCCCAGAAAGGAGAAATGCCCACAAAACAAAAAAATGTCTTTCCCAAAAACATTTTTATTCCAGCTACTGTGACCCTCAAAAAGGGAAAAAAAAACATACATTGGGATCACTGAAAAACCCCTTTTAAAACCAGATTGCAAACCCCAAACAGTCAATTTTAAAAAAGAAAAATATTTAAAAAAACCAAAACAGAATGAGCAAATATATTTTGGAAACCCTTTAAAAACGCAAAAAAAAAAGCTACAAATATCCGAAATTTATTTTAAAAAAAACATCACCTTTCAGCAATGTTTCAAAAAGGTGCAAACCCATGTTTTTAAAAGAAAAAAAGATTAATACTATGCAAAACCCCCAAAAAATAAGCAACTTTTTAAAAACCCAAAAAAGAAATGTAAACAACTGCCGGGGATAAAGGAAATCGTTGTTAGTGAAAAACCCCCCCCCCAAAAAACCCGAAAACCCCCCCCCAAAAAACGTGCACCCCAAACCCCCCGTGCCCCAAAAAACCCCCAAACCCGGGGGGGCCCCCACCTAAAAAAACATCGGCGGTGGGGAACCAAAAACCATCCCCCATGACAGCGCAACACGCTTTAAACAATTTTTTAGATAGTTTTAAGATTCCCTTTTTTTAATTTTTTTAACTATATATATATATAGGGTTTTTCTCTTTCCCGTCCATAAAACACACACACACACACCACAACACCACACACCACAAATATATATATATATATATATATAAAAGGGGAAAAGAGAGAGAGAGAGAGGGGAAAAGAGAGAGGGGAGAGAGAGAGATATTTAAATATTATATATATATATAAAATATTATCTCAGAGAGAGAGAGAGAGAGAAAGAGGAGGGGAGAAGAGAGAAGAGAGAGGGGAGAGAGAGATATCTCTCCTCTCTCTCTTCTTTCTCCTATATATATATTTATATATATAAATATGTGTGGTGTTGTGTTTTGTGTGTGTGTTTTGTGGTGTGGTGTGTATCCCGGGCAGGGGGAAAAAGCTTCGGAGAACGTGATAGAGTGGAAAAAAATTTAGGCTCCAGAAAATCCTTCGAGAAGCAAAAGGGAAAGGGCCCGGGGTGGGAAAAACCCCCCCCCCCCCCCCCCCCCACCCCCCCTAACCCAACCCCCAAAAAAAAAAAAATTAGGGTCACCCCGGAATTTGGAAGAAAAAAAATGCATGCAGGTTTGTAAAGATTTTTTATGTATATGTGTATTGTGTGTAGTTGTATGCATGTAGCAAGTATGTGTGTACTACGTACTTCGTGGTATGTATTATGTATTTTATGTATGTATGTAAATTTGGGATGTATGTATGTAAGGGAAGTATGATGTATGCCTTTTATGTATGGCCCTTATGCAGGGATGAAGGATGTATGCATGTAAGTATGGGGTGGGGCATGCTGTTGTATGTATGTAGTATGTATGAAATTTTTGTATTTTATGAAAGGGAGTATGTAAGTATGTATGTATGTATTGTTGTATGAAAGTAAAGTATGGACATGACGAATGTAAATACAAATGTGTGGTGCGTGCGTGTGTGCGTGCGTGGGGTGGTTTCGTTTGTGTTGTGGTGTTTTGTGTGCGTGCGTGCGTGCGTGGTGCTGTGGGGCATGCGTGCGTGCTTTTCGTGGCGTGAAAGCGTGCCCTGCGTGGGGTGCTTTTGGGGTGTGTGCGTGCGACCCTGCTTGGGGCGCGCGCGCGCGCGCATTTTGTGTGTGTGTGTGTGTGTTGGGGTGTGTGTGCGCGCGCGTGTGTCCCGTGTTTCCCGTTGGGGGTTTGTGGTCAAACTTTCCCTCCTTTAGAAGAGAGAAGGAGAGAGAAGAGAGAGAGAGAGAGAGAGAGAGAGAAAAGAGAGAGGGGAAAAGAGGAAAGAGAGAGAGAGAGGGAGAGAGAAAAAGAGAGGGAGAGAGAGAAAAGAAGAGAGGAGAAGGGGAGGAAAAGAGAGAGAGAAGAGAGAGAGAGAGAGGAGAGAGAGGAAAAGAAAACAACAGGACAGACAGACAGACAAACAGAGTTTTCTGTCTTTTTCCCGTTCCCCTATCAACAAAACCTTTCGATTGAACCTCGTCGTCATGCACCCCTCTGAAAACCCTCTTCTTTTCCACCCCTCCGGCCCCACCTTTTTCCTTTTTTTTCCTTCCCGCCTCCCCCCTTTCCCCCCCTCACCTTTTTCCCTTTTCCCCCCCCCCCCCCTTTCTTCCTCCTTTCCCCTTCCATTTAATCCCCCTGCTCTCTCTCCCCCGGGCCTTTTTTTCACCCCCCCCAACTTCCCCTCCCCCCCCCCCCACCCCCGACCCCCCCCCCCACCCACCACCCCCCCCCCCCCTCCTCCCCCAAAACCCCACCCCCCCCCCCACCAAAACCCCCCCAACCCCCCCCACCTCCCCAACCCCCCCCCCCCCAAAAAAACCCCCCCCCCCCCCCCCCACATCCCCCCAAAAACCCCCCCCCTCCCCCCCCCCCCCCCACCCCCCGCCCGCCCCCCCCCCCCCCCCCCCCCAACCCCCCCCAAAAAAATCCCCCCCCCTTGGGGGGGGCCCCCCCCCCCCCCGGGGGGGGGGGAAAATTTCCCCCCCCTTTCCTTCCCCCTTCCCCCCTTTTTCACCCCCCCCCTCCCCCCCCCCTTTTTAAGGGTTTCCCCCCCCCCCCTTTGTCCTATTTTTCCCCCAAAATTTTCTTTTCCCTCCCCTTTTGGTTCCTTTTTAAAAATTGGAAAAAACCTGGTCCCAAAACTTCTGTTTTTCCCCCTCTGGGTTTTCTCCTTTTCTTTTTGCCCCATAGACAAAAAGAAAAACCAGGCAGAATTTTTCAAAAAACGGGGAATTTTACCCAACAACAGCGGGCCAAACCACACCCAACACCCACCCCCCCAAACACCCCACACAAACAACCAACAAAATGAAGATGAAAAAATATGAATAAAAACAAAAACAAAAAAAAAAAAACCCAAACACAACACACATTTACACACACACCCACAAACCCCAACCCATCAACACCCAAAACTATTAGACAATTTT
>CM031604.1:30230766-30268266 GCA_018398815.1 Conus ventricosus
GAGGCATAATTATTTATGATGGTAAGTAAAATTATGACAAGCAGTTTGGCTGAAAACGAACCAAATTCAAAGAAATACATAAAACACAGTATTTGAAACAGTATGGACCAAACATATCATCACCGCGACTGACTTGTAGAATCAGCTGAATGTACATTTATTAACTCTATATTGAACGAATTATAAATGCTGTCACAGATGTTAGAAAGTTATTCTGGATTAAATGCAATTCTGCATTCAAACTGATCATGTAAAGTCTCCATTCTGACTGGCTAATGAAAAAAAATTCTGGAGAAACTGACGCTGTTTTAGAAGACGACACATCAAAGATTTCCTGTATCAGTGCGTCAGCCTCTTCTTCCTCTGTTTGGTATTTTATGGAAGGAAAGGTGTAAGTCATGCAACCAAGAATACTACACAACCCACCCTCTCCACCTCCCCCATGTCCATTGAAATTAAGCATGATCAGTGTTTCCCTTCATTTGCAAACCGGAAGTAAATTTTCCTGACGCATGCCCATGGCTGTCCTCAACATACTGGATATGCAGTGGAACTTGAGAGTTTTCCTGACGCATGCCCATGGCTGTCCTCAACATACTGGATATGCAGTGGAACCTGAGAGTTTTCCTGACGCATGCCCATGGCTGTCCTCAACATACTGGATATGCAGTGGAACCTGAGAGTTTTCCTGACGCATGCCCATGGCTGTCCTCAACATACTGGATATGCAGTGGAACCTGAGAGTTTTCCTGACGCATGCCCATGGCTGTCCTCAACATACTGGATATGCAGTGGAACCTGAGAGTTTTCCTGACGCATGCCCATGGCTGTCCTCAACATACTGGATATGCAGTGGAACCTGAGAGTTTTCCTGACGCATGCCCATGGCTGTCCTCAACATACTGGATATGCAGTGGAACTTGAGAGTCCCTTCCACCCTGTCCCTTACTGCTGTTCTTGCATCACACTCTTTTGCTATTCTAGATTTCTCAGTTGGATGGGTACATCGCTAGGGCTGACTTCCTCCGCATTATCTATTTGTCTACCAGCTCATTGCTGTCGATAAACATGTCAATGAAGGAGAAATAGATAATGTGAACTGTGTCAGAGTGGTAGACCTTTAACGTCTTACCACTCGCCCCCTTTTTTTAAGTCAAGGAAAAGATACAGACATCTTTGGGGTCTTCCTGTATTCAGTTGAAGCCAACCAACCCTCAAGTTGCACATTGTCGTCGTCCTGGTTTCCGTCTAAATACAGGAGCATGTATAGGCGTGTTTGCGAACTGTGGAGATTTTTTTTATTTTGCATTTTGTTGACATGAAAAAAGGGGATTAAACAACTTGCTGGCAATTTAGCAAAAGTAGAATAGGTACTATTAGTTGGAAAGCAGGGCTTTAAAGTTGAGCACCCCCCCCCCCCCCCCCCCACCCACACACACACACACACTCTCTGTCTGTCTATCTGCCTATGTTCCGTGAGATTTTATCCAAAGTTACATTTCTTTTGAACAAATCCATTTAAAGAACTCAGAAATAAACACAACAAGATTCATAAGTCATAACAAGTTTGCACTAGTATCGACAAGGTTTGAGAGAGAGAGAGAGGAGAGAGAGAGAGAGAGAGAGAGAGAGAGAGAGAGAGAGAGAGATAGAGAGGAGAGAGAGAGAGAGAGAGAGAGGAGAGAGAGAGAGAGAGGGGGGGGGGGGGGGGTTCGTACGTGACATTCAAAATAAACAAAAGCAAGAGATACAGAAGTTCATACAAGACATTCGAAATAAAAGACATTATTTATGTCCACTAAGATGCCAGAAATGCTTCAGCCTTGCAACACTCCTCCTTCTGCGCACCCAACCCTCCATCTCTTCCATACTCTCCATCCCCCATAAAACAAAAGTTGCACAACCTAACAATATATGCCAACAAACAACACCCACCATGGAAAGTTATTCATCTGTAATTTATTTACAAGACTACAGGCAGTGCATCCACTAATAAATGTTGTCCAAAATGGCCAAACTCACAAGTTTCATCCTAACTTCCGGTTGTACTTGTTGGTCTTTGGATTGTTCGCCCACTAGCTTGTGTCTAGGGTAGTCTAGAGCGGAAGAGGTAGTGCGTGCGGCGCCGTTCTCGTATAGGAAACAGCATGAGTAGTGTCCCTTGTGAGAGACATCAAGCGACTCAGTCGAGAGTTTCATGATCTTTCACGATCGTTGACGCCTCTTCCGCTGTTAAACCGAAGGACAGGCCACCCTAGTTTTTCATGCTCTCTCTCTCTCTCTCTCTCTCTCTCTCTCTCTCTCTCTCTCTCTCTCTCTCTCTCTCTCTCTCTCTCTCCCCCTCTCTCTCTCTCTCTCTCTCTCTCTAAAATCCAGTATATTTTCAGATAAGACAATGTTAAGATACAGAGCACCATCTTTTTTCCACATTTGGCAAGATTACCCTGAAAGGTTGGTCTTTGCAGAAATATTACTGTACTTTTTAAATATACTTTATTAGTGTGAGGATTGTACACAGCTACCATTCAAAACGGCAGAGGTTTTGCTGTAAAAGAGCAATGGCGCACATACTGTTCATATTCTTGTGTTTACTGTTTTTCTATGATATTTGCAAACCATTAATGAGGGAAGGGGGTTGGGAAGAGGGATGAGGTCAGGTGGGATTATGAGAAAAGGAGAGAGCATGTATCTGTAGTAGCAATATTTCCTTTCGTGCTTTAGTCTGGATTTGCCTATGCTCCTAATGAACGCCTAGGCATCATCCTGTATTGAGTGGTAACGCGTGTTCGCATCACAATTTTCTTGTGTTTTACAAGCCACATTTTCTGAGCGGTCATAGTGCATTGATGCTGTTTGATTGCGTGGCCATCATAAGGTGCGATCTTCGCTACCCATATCTATCTATCGATCTATCTGTCTGCCAGCCTATCTATCTATCTATCTATCTATCTATCTATCTATCTATCTATCTATCTAACACACACACACACACACACACACACACACACACACACACACACACACACACACACACACACACACAAAACTCTTCCAGCTGAAAAGAACTGCTGACTTTCCATTCGGGCAATGAAGCAACAAGCCAAGTTTATTTTCCTTTTCAACTCTGTTACTTCCATTTAGCTCTCGCCATTCACGTTTGGCGAGTACACGCGCGGTAAGCTCCACAAAAGCGAAGGGTTGTCTTCACACCAGGGACCGTAGTATTGGGGATAACCAACTGCAGCTGGCACGCTTCACTGGGCCTTTTGTGAACTTGCAGACAGACCCGATTGGTTTCCACCCACGTCGAAGAAACTTACGCCTGGTCGTGAAGTTCACAGGATGGAGTGTGTTGATCGCTTTTGCTGAGGCGAATAGAACATTTGCAAATTAAGAATTCCGAAACTTTGTTTACAGCATAGACCGCCTTGACTAGTATTGATGGATGTTATTTTCTCCAAACAAGTAATCATTTCAGTAGCTTAATTGTTCGTAATGGTAAATAAAGTTATGACTGAAACAGACCACTGGTTTGCTGGAAACAAATTTATACAAATACACTCACAGAACATAGTACTTCAAACAGTATCTGAGAAATGAATGCATAAATGATTGAAGAATCGTTGCTGTACATGGGCTGAATAGGTCATCACTACGACTGATTTGTAGAATTGGCTATTTTGTAATGTATCTTGTGCAAATTATGTTTATAGCAGTAAACGTTAAAGAGCCATCCTGCATCTGATACGGTTCAGCGTTCCAACTTGTCATTACAGAGTCTATTCCGACTGGCTAATGAAAATGAATCAAGATAACTGATTCTTTGTTTTGCAGATGAAAGGCTACTTTACAGATCTTCCATGTCAGTGCGTCAGTCCATTGATCTCTCTTTCCTTTTTTTGACAGTTTTATGGAAGGAAAGGTCTAACCCATGCAACCAAGAATGGTACAGCAAGACACACATTTAAACACATTCACCCTCCCCTCATCCTGGCCCTCCCTCCCCCACCATCCCTGTGTCTTTTGAAATTAAGCATGAGCAGTTATCCACTTCATTCACAAACCGGAAGTAAACTTTCCTTGCGCACGCCTACCCATGGTTGGCCATGTTAAATGCACTAAGAAACCTCAATGTCCTTCCTCTCTTCCCCTTACTACTGTCCTTGCTTCTCATTCTGGGCCTATTCAAGACCTCTCCGTTGGATGGGTACATCGTTACGGGTGACTTCGTCCTTATGATCTATCCAGTTACCCACTGATCACCGTCAATAGCCTTACCATTGACAGAGAAACAGATTTGAGAATTGTGTCAATGGTAAATCTTTGTTGTCTACCTTTCGTTTTCTTTTTAGATATAAGAAAATTCGTGACAGAGACATCTCAGAGGTTTTCCAGTATTAAGCTAAAGTCCACTAGCACACTCACTCCACATTCACATTTTTCTGTTTTTCTTCTACATACTGGAGAGATTTTTTGGCGTGTTCATAAAATTGTGCAGATTTTTTTTGCCTTGAAGAAAGAGGACGTCAGCACTTGCTGGCAATTCAGCATCAGTAGCATGGGTACTTTTGTTGGAAAGCAGGAATTTGAAGTTGAGCCAGCTTCTGCCCTCTTCCCTCTCCCTTTTGTCTCTGTCTCTCTGTCTCTGTCTCTCTCTCTCTCTCCCCTCTCTCTCTCTCTGTTCTCCTTGACACAATATCCACAATAACCATTCTGCTGAACAAATCCATTTAAAAGAACTCAGAATTACCACACCACAAGATTGGTTAAGTCATTGCACGTTTACGCCAGCATTGACAAGATTTGAGAGAGAGAGAGAAGAGAGAGAAGAGAGAGAGAGAGAGAGAGAGAGAGAGAGGAGAGAGAGGAGAGAAGAGAGAGACAGAGAGAAACAGAGAGAGACAGAGACAGAGACAGACAGAGAGAGAGACAGACAGGCACAGAAAGAGAGAATGAGAGAGAGAGAGAGACAGAGAGAGAGAGAGAGAGGAGAGAGAAGAGAGGAGAGAGAGAGAGAGAATTTCATGCGTGACATTCGAAATAAAAGACAATTTTTCTGTCCATGGAGATGAAAGTAAGTGTTTCAGCCTCAATAGAATCCTCCTCCTGCACATACAACTCCCTACCAGACTCTCCATCCCCTCGAAAACAAAAACTCCACAAACTAACAAAAATGCCAGCAAACAACACCCACAGTGGAAAGTTACTCAGCTGTAATTTATTTAAAGCAGTACAGGCGGCGCATTCACTAATATATTTCGTCGAAAATGGCCAAACTCCCAAGTTTCGTCCTAACTTCCGGTGGTACTTGTTGGTCTTTGGATTATTCGCCCACTAGCTTGTGTCTGGGGCAGTCTGGAGTGGAAGAGGTAGTGCGTGTGACTCCTTTCTCGTGCAGGAAACAGCAAGAGTGGGTCCCTGGAGAGCCATCAAGTGCCCGGGGGCCAACTTTAAAGACTTTACGATCTTTGCGCCTCTTCCGCTGTTAAACCGGCACCCATCCAGTTTTTCAACTCTCTCTCTCTCCCCTCCTCTCTCTCCTCTCCTCCTTTTAAAAACCCGGGAATGCAGGGGGAAAATTTTTCTGACACAGAAAACATTTTTTTGGGGATTTTGAAACAACATAGACTAATCTTGCAGAAATATTATTAAATTTTTTAATTTTTTTGAGTGAGTGGGGTTGTACAAAAGCACGCAAACCACAGAGGTTTCACCGGAAAGAGCAATGCTGCATTTTTTCTTTCTTTTTTCTCGTTTGCTTTTTTGTAGTTATTTTGATTTTGCATCCATAAAAGGAGAGTGGGGGGTTTGGGGGGCATAGGAAACGGGGCAAAAAAACTAAAGAAACAGTATCCCAATGTTTTACCCTTTGATTGTTTATTTGTAATAATTCAACGTTTTAATTTGGTTGCGTCCGAACCCCCCCTTTTTGTGTGTGCACAACCCACGTTTTTGACGGCAATACATTGAGCTGTTCGACAGCATGGCCATCAAAAGGGGTTTCCTTCGCTACCCACATTTCTACCATCTGTCATCTATTTTTCTCCCTTCTATCACCGCCCCCCATTTTGGGGGGTGGATGGATGGATAAATAAATATATAAATCGATAGATAGATAAAAAATTTAGATTTGATGATGGGGTAAAAAGAAAGATACATTAAAACTTAACATTAAAAAAAGCCACCCCTCTCCAAAAGGCAATTTCTTTTGGACGAAACCGTTTTAAAAAAAAAGTGGATAAAAAAAAAAACTCAAAAAATCACTGAATTCTTTTCTGTATTTTTAGTCCAACATGCGGGCCCTTTTTGGGTTTTCACTGAGCCCAAAGAGCTCAGACAAAAAGTACACAAGTTCCCTTTTTATTGAAAAAAGAAAGAAATGGGGGGGGGGGGGGGGGGGGGGGGGGGGGGGGGGGGGGGGGGGAAAAGGGGGAATCCGATGGGAAAGAGCCCACTCATTCTGCTCCCTTCCCATCATTACATCCTGATGAAAAAGCACGGGCCTACCTAAACCACATGCATCTAAATGAAAGGGTGTACATGCCCTTTTATCACGTCATACAAAACTTTCTTTCACCACCTGAATTGTCGCAGATGCTCTGGACTTGCTGTCTTTTATTTCATATCACCGGGGGTTTTAAAAAATCCCTTTGTTAAAAAATAAAAATCAAATAAGGAACATTAAACGGAGCAAATTACGTAAAGGAAGAAAACGCCGGGGAGAATTGAAATCCTAACTTAAAAATTTAGTCAACATACACAAGAAAACATAATCATGGGATAAAAAAAACCCCACACAAAAGCAAGCACTGGAAACAAAAAAATAAACAATGTAAAACAATAGAGAAAGAAAGAAAAAAACCTTCGGGGAAGGGTACAGGAAGCAGAAGTGAACCAACGTATTACGCAGCGGGGCACACACCACACACCACCACAACCACACCACACACCACACACACACACACACACACACCGCGTGCGCATGCACGCACGCACGCACAAAACGCACACGCACACACACACGGCCACCCACATACACAAGCACGCATGCACGCACCACCAGCACCACGCCGCAAAACACGCACGCACACACTCACACAACCGCAGCGGGCCACACCCCCAAAACACACACCACACACACCACCACACAACACCACACACCCCAACACATGACTCGCCCCGAAGGGGTTTGCTGACTTTCCACCGGGCAACGAAGAACAACCAAGTTTTTTTCCTTTTTTAAAAGCTTATACCCCCTTTAGCTCGTGCGTCACGTTTGTCTAGAAAAAACACGGAACCCTTTTCAAAAGCGGGGGTTGTCTTCCCCCCAGGAAGTGGTAAGCGGAAACCAACTGGGGCGGGCCCTTCCGGGCCTTTTGTCTGCGACAGACCCTTTAGTTTCCACAGACGTCGGGAAATTCATTTCCCGGGTCATGAAGTTCGCAAAAAGGAGTGGGTTGATTTTTTTGTGCGGGGCAGATCGAATGTTTTGAAAATTTAAAATTTCTGAAACGCGTTTCATAAACCACCTTGACAAGCATTGATGATTTATTTTTTTCCAAATGCAAATTATTTGGTAATGTTATAATGGCAAAGACTGAAACGACCCTATTTGGGGGAAATGAACCAAATTTAAATCAACACACAAAACAGGGTTTTTGAAACATACTAATGATAAAGGAAATAACGAGCAAAACTGCTCTGCCTGAGCTGACCAACAAACTACACGACGGGGGTTTGCCTAAGGCTTTATAAAGTAATTGAACAATCAGAAGGTAGCAGGAGATTTAAAGGGGGTGATCCGCTTTAAATGCGTTTCCTTTTCGACTGTCATGCAACGCTCTAGCCGAGCCATAAAAGACTCAAACAACGAGGCTTTTTTGAAACAACCATAAAAGTTTTTCCGTATCGTGCCAGTCCATTCACTTTTTTTTTCCCTTTTGGGCATTGAGGGAAAGGGAAAGGTCTAATCATGCAACTAAGAAGGCACAGCAATCTACTCCCACCCCCCCTCCACCAGTCCCTTTTAAAAAAAGCATGATCATTTTTCCTCCCATTTGCAAGCGGAAGTAACTTTCCGGGCGCATGCCTACACACGGCCACAACATACGGGAGCACAGAGAACCTAAAGACCCTCCCCCCTTTTTCCCCCCACTCCCCTTGCTTACACCCTTGAACTTTTCAGATTTCTAATTTGGGAAGGAAACATCACGAGGGTTGATTCCTTCCGTTGTCTATCCGTGTACCTTTTATTTGCCGTCGAGGCCCGTCAATACGGAAACAAATATTTGGGACGGGCGGTAAACCCCTTTGAGCTTGCTCTTGGGTTTTTTTTTTTTCCCTCCTTTAATACATAAGGGAAAAGACATACAAGGCCTTCATGTATTTAGCTGGGTCCCCGGGCCCCACACCCCAAAGCATCGTGCCCTTTTTCCTTCACATACGGAGCACACGCTGTTTGAAAACGGAAGCCCTTTCCTTCACCTTTGAAAAAAAAGAACTAAAGACTGCGGCAAGCGCAAAAGCAGTGTGGGGGTCGTCGTCGTCCCCTCCCCTGCCTGTTCTGTCTGCCCCTGTCTTCCTCTCCTCGTTTTTTTTTCTCCTCTCTCCCCCCCCTTTCCTCCTCCCCTCTCTCTCTCCTTTAAGCCGCCCTACCTTTATCCCGACCATCCTCTCTCTCTCTCCCTTTTCTCTCTCTCCTCTCCCCCTCTCCCTCTCTCTCTCTCCTCCGTGAGCCCCCCCTTTCCCCCCCGACCACCTTCCCTCCCTCCCTCTCCTCCTCTTGGTAATGACATAGCCGCAATTTGGGGCAAAAGCGGCAGAGGGGCAAAAAAATGGGACGTTGAAAGGAAGTTTCGTAGTTGATAAGGATGTTGCCAAATACCACAGACTAGGCACACGCGACATCAAAAATCTGCAGAGTTTCCCTTTTTCAACACACAACACACATACCCACACCGCGCACACGCGCGCGCGCGCGCGCGTAAAAACCCCCCCCCCCCCCCCCCCCCAACACACCCAGACCGGAGGGGGAGGGGGTGGGGGGCAAGAGCGGGTAGTGTGAAGATTGGGTTTTGGAAGTGAACGGGTGTCCAAAGGGAGTAACACTTTCGCGGGCCCAACGCGCGCGTGCCACACACAGAGAAAACAGACAGAGAGAGAGAGACAGAGAGAGAAGGAGAGAGAGAGAGAGAGAGAGAGAGAGAGAGAGAGAGTGAGGGGGGAGAGCAGGGGGGAGAGAGAGAGAGAAGATGCGAGGAAGGGAGTTTTGGGTTTAGGGGGGGGAGTGATTCGGGGGCCAAGGAGAGTCGGGCGAGGGACAAAAAGGGCCAGAGTCAATACAAATACACTATCAAAGTTTTCCCCCCCCCACCCCTTTGCATGTTTTTTACACAAGTACATTCGGGGTATGAGAAATCCAACTTTCTCACAACAATCGATCATATACTTTTTTAAATTTGCACATTTTTTCAACAACTCTATAAACGGGCACAATTTGGTTTTTACTTTTGATTTTGATGATCCAAAAAAAATTGACAAAACAATACAAAAAATAGAAAGGAAAAAAAATTTTTAAACTCTAGGGGGGGAAAAACCTTTTTCCCGCCCGGGTCGCAAATTTTCAGAAACCGTGCTTCCCGGAAGGTACCGCCCCGAACCCGGGGTTTGGAAAGTTTAGCTGACTGCGCTCCACGTCACTTTTTAAAGCCGGTGAGCGAACCGGTTAGGCATCTCGCAGGTTTCCGGGCAACGCAACACACAGAAGGCCAAGAGGGCCCACTATTTTGGGGCCAGGTTTTTTATCACCCAATGTTTATTTATAGCAAACCAAAAACCGTATTCCCGGTAGGAGCGACTGAACCTCGCGCAGTTGAAGGTTTTGTTTTTAAAAAAAAATATTTGTTGGTTCTGTTTTCCCTAGACTTGATGGGGAACAAAACGAAATTTTTTTGGGAAAACAAGAGAAGTGAGGTAAAGGAAGGTCTTTCAAAAAAGAAAGAAAAAAAGATTTTTTTTTAAATTCTGGACTTAACACAGAACTTCATGATAAAAAAGGGGTTTTTTAAAACAATTCTTGGGCAAAGGGGGAGTTTTTTGGATGCATGGAAATACCTCCCAGAGGAGCTACAGAACACATAAAAATGTTTTTCATTTTGATGTGGAGGATATTTAACTCACTTTTGAAGAATATTGAAAAATTGGGTTGGAAACAAGGTTTTGTAAATCTTTCCCTTGCATATATAAGTAATGAATTTTTTTAAAAGAAACAGGAACGGGAAAGGCCGACTCAAACCCTTTTCCCCCCCACCGAGTTTTGGGGCGAAAGGACCAAAAGCACCTTTTTTTCCCGTGGGGGGAAGAAGAAGAGAGAATCACCGGGCAGCAGACAGACAGACAGAGAAAAGAAAACAGACAGACAGAGAGGGGGGCGACAGCCAACACACCACACACTCCTCTCTCCCAAAAGACAAAAATCCCACACTCTTCGACTAATTCCACCTAAAAAAACTTTGTACACGGGCTGAAAACTGATCATTTAAAGGGGGCCGCGGCATTTGAAACTAGCCGGCTTTTTAAAAACGAAACACATTTGCGGGTTTCACTAAAATTCACAAAAATTCGAATCCCCCGTCGACAAACCAACGGGGCGACGCGACACAACGGGGCGAAAAGGGTGTTTGAGCCACCACCCAAAAAGGGCGTGTTTTTTAGTGTTATTTTAAAAAGGCAAAATTTTCGAAAACAGGTTTGTTTTTCGAGGCCAAAGTTTTACTTTTAACCTTTTTTGGAAACCCGGAAGATGTTTTAGAAAACAAAAGGAACAACGCGGGGAAAGAACGGCATTTTAAAGGGGTTTTTGGGTTCAAGGAAATAAACAAAATTACTTTTTTAATACGTGTTTGACATGAGGGAAATTTTTTTTTTTTAACAAAAACCGCACACTTACCGACAAATTTTCTAACCAAAAAACAGGTAGACACGGGGCCCGAAACCTCCGCTTAATTACGGCAGCGAGACGCGCAACCTCGTTCACAAGGGCAAGCGACCAAAAAATAAATAAAGCAAGACGGGTTGCCAGGTGAGGGGGGGGGGGGGGGGGATTCATTTCAGGGGGACACGCGCTGGGGTCTTTGCGCCAGGGGTTGTTTTGTTTCTTGTTTGATCAATGATTGATGTAACACAGACAGTGTTCATGGGCGGGCTGATCTGTGTTTTAAAGGAAACTTTTTCACTTTTCTAATTCAACCAGTTCATCTGCCTAAAATTCCCTTTATGCAACGAAGGCGATTTTTTAATTTTGGGGCAAACAAACTAATAGGGTTTAGGCACGCACGCCGCACTAAAGAGACGACAGACAGACAGAGAGAGCACGCGCACACAACCACACCCCCACATGGGCACAGACAACACCATACACCGCGCGCGCGCGCCTCACCCCTGGCCGAAAAACGAGAGGCAAAAAAATCAAACGCGCCCCGCTCCTCCCCTCACCCCACTCCCTCACGCCGGTTTGCCATTCAATATATTTTCATCACTTTTTTTCACAGCGCCACATGACTATAACCAACCCGGGTTTTCTCATCTTCCTGACGCCGACTGGGGGGGTTTTTTTAATTTGCCGGTAGGGCTGGTGTTTTATTCAAAAAGGCGAGCCGTTTACTGAGAACAAAATTGGGCTACAAACACAAGTTTTACTTAACGCATTTTTAGAGTATTGTCAAAAAAAAAAACGGTAAGCATGTTCTTTACCGCCAAAACCCAAAAAGAAGATTGCTTTCCAAGGGGGAAAAAAAGAAAAAAAGTGAACCAAAATGCTTTGGAAAAAAACGACACCAAGGTTGTTGGTTAAAAAAAAAGAAAATGACATTCCGAACAAAAGGGGCAATTTATAATAATGTTTAACTTTTTGAGAGATCTTCCTTTTTTAAAAAAGGGGGCGCTTTTGATAAAACAAAAAAAAAGCAAAACAATTCATCACGCGTTGATTGTTGGGCCTGGCTTGAGGCACAAAGCCATGTTTGAAAGCAAAAACGCATCAAACATGGCTTTCATTTTGGGGCCAGGGGGGCATGTCTGTTTCGCAGCTAGAAAATTTATTCAAATTTCTATTGTTTTTTAAAACACCAAAATTTTTCAAAAGCAGGAACATAAAGAACTGTTTCAAACGCCAAACCCAAATTTTTAGACTTAGCAACGGAAAAAATTTTCGAAAGTTGGGGCAAACAAACTAAGGGGGTTAGGCAGACCTTATAAATCTACCAGTAGGAGAGGATAGTTGGGGGCCAGCATATCTTCATAAAAACCCCTCCAAAATATAAAAAGAGGGATGTACACTACGGGTAGAGCCCCAAAAAAACGGGCTACAGAAATTTAACGGCTAAAACCTGCCAAAACCCCTTTGCAAGCCGGGTTTAGAAAGAGGCACAGCAAACAAGGCCAAGTATCAAAATGATCACTTGCCCCAAAAGCGCAGCACCCCCCCTGCCGCAAGACTCAGCACGGACACCTGCAAACAGGCCAAGTGATCAAATGACTTGACCTCAAAGGGCCGGCAGCACCCAAGCCAGGGGAAAACAGGCCAAGGAAAAAAGTGCATTTGGGCCATTGATTGGGGTGCGCGCGGACCAACCTTTTTTTTTGTCACAAAGCAAAAAAGGGGCCTAAGTTTTTTTTGTTTGTGTTTGTCCACCCCCGCTCCCCAAAACCCCCACCCCCACCCCACGCACGCACGCCCCCCCCCCCCCACCCCGGACTGTCATTTGTGTGTTTTGGTTTTGGTTTTGTCACCCCAACCTGAACCCCCACCCCCCACCCCAAAGCAAAGGGAGTACCCCCCCAAAGCATACACTCAAGTACCACAAGTTTTAATTAATTAAAATACTTCTTTTTTTCCCCTAAGTTCTTACCAAATCTTTCCAAGTGTCCTTAAGCCCCCAAAAGTTTACTTTCAAGCAAAAATTCTTGAAAGTTTTTTAAAAGCCCTCAAGATTAATGTACCCTTTAATACCCAGTTCAAAAATTTAAAAAAAATAAATTTATTTTTTATTAAAAGAAGTTAATTGTCCCAGCCTCAAAAAAGGGTTTCGTTGGGGTTTTCTTTTTTCCTTTTCCTCCCAGTTGGGAAGGGTTTTAACCGAAAAACCCAATTGAAAAAATTTGGGCCATGGAAATTTTTTAAAATTAGACCCATTTTTTTTAATAACTTTTTTTTAAAAACGCCCATAACATTTTTTTTTTATTTTTAAATGGATCAAAATGTTCTTTTTTTGGGTTTTTTGGGTCCGGCTTTTTTCTTTTTCTTCCCAGGTTTTTTAACCTTTATCGTTTTCTGTTGCCATTGGTTTATTTTTACCTAATATGCCCCCAAACAGCGCATGGGGAAAATAAATTTTAAGTTAAAAAATTTTTCCATAAAATTTGGGGCCCTTGTTCACATAGTTTTAACTGCTTAATCAATTGCTTTGGGGTTTATGTTTTTCGTTATCATACTGTAAAAATTTTTTTGCGGGCCACTCTGCAAATTTTTTCCTGCTTCCCCCCAGGTTTAATCCTTCACCATTCGCGTTTTCCTGTGATTTTTAAAATTTTTTCTTTCCCCCATCGGTTTCGGTTCGCTGATTTTTCCAGACTTTTTTAAAGGGCCAAACTTTAAAAATTTAAAAATCCCTTTTGGCGATAACAATGTTCCAAATCAAAGAAAAAACCCCTAAGATCAATACTTTGTTAAAATTTTATTTGGTTAAATAACCCGAAACGTTCAAACGGGGGAAAAACCACTGCTTTTTAGTGACCAAGAACCTTCCCCCAACTTTAAAAATTTAACCCCAGTTTGCCTTTTAACCCTTTAATACAAATGTCTTCGCACTCTGTTTGTTTTCGTTAAGCGAATTCTTTGAAAAAAACTTTTTGTTTTTCCACTGGCCAAAAATAAGCCTTTCCCTTTTTGGGCAAAAAGCTTAAAACCCAACTGGCAAAAATTTTTAAAAAAAGGGGGCGTTGGAGGAAACACGTCAGAAAATAAAAAATTAATTTTTTAAAAAAAAAATGACACCGAAAAAACGGCAATTTTGTACCATTTGGTTTTTGGGGGCCAAAACGAAATACTAATGGGGAAAACAAAAAATTCCCCCAAAATCCAAACAAATTTTTTAAACCAAACAAATTTAAAAACTTTGCTTTCGTTGAGAAATTTTATGGCAAAAAAATTCCCAAAATAAAAAAAAGAAAAAAATCTTTTAAAAAAATGGCTTCCAGGCAAAAAAATTAGGGGCGCGTGGTAAAACCGTTTTGGGCAAATTTTCATTTGAAAATGGGAATGCCGAGAAAAAAGACAAAAAAACTTGGGGAAACACCCAAGACCCATAAAGGCATAGCTTAAGTTAAAAATTTAAAACAAAAAAAAAAAAAAAAAAAAAAGGAAAAAAAAAACAAAAAAAAAAAAACAAAAATAAACCCCCCCCCCAAAAAAAAAATTAAGGGATTTTATAAAACCCAAAAAAAAAAAAAAAAAAAAAAAAGGAAGCTTGGAAAAACCGGGAAAAAAAACAAAAAACTAAAAAAAAAAAAAAACTTTTAAACCCCAAAAAAAAGGGACACCCAAAAAAAACAACCAACCAAAAAAAAAACCCCCGACAAAAACCCCCCCGTCAAACCCCAACCAAAAACCCCGCCCCCAAAAAAGGCCCCCCCCCGAAAAAACAAAAAGGCCCCACCCATCTTGAAAAAAGCTTAAAGATATAAAAGTGGGCCCTTAAACCAAAAGAGGCTTCTGCGTTGCTGTTGCCATAAAAACCAAAATTTCCCCGGGGCCCTTTAAACTTACCCTCGCATGTTTCAAGCGACGATAAAAAAATTTTTTAAAAGCCAAGGAATCATTATTTTTAAACAAGAGTACCATTAAAAGGGGCATTCCAGGAGTTCACGATCAAGCTTTATTTTAAAACTTAAAAACATTTTACGGAAAGACTTTTCCTCCCAAAATCACGAGGCTTATGACAATTCTCGAAAACCAGAAGGGTTGAAGACCCCTCATTTTTGCGCGAAATGAATAAAAAATTTAAAGGGCTAAAACCATTACAAGCAATCAAAAAAAAACAATAAATTTTGCTGAAGGAGAGTTTTTCACCGGCAAACTATTCCTTTGGGGGATTAAAGAAAAGGGACCTTATTTAAACCGGGGGGAAAGAAAAGGGGGACACTCGATCGGGGCAACTGATCCATTTTGGATGTTGACCCATATGAAATAAAAAGAATTGTAAAGATAAATCCGCCCTTTTTATTACGAAAAACTGACACAACAAAACAACCAGCTCCTCAAAAACTTTTGGAAGGAAGAACGCAGAAATCCCCCCCGGGCACAGTTCCTTTTTAAATTAATTTAGGGTTCCCCCCCCCCGATTGCATATGAAAACTCTGGATTAACAAAACTCTTTTTGTTTTTGTTCTATCAATGACTTTTTTTGTTACAACCGGGTTTTGATCTCATTAGATTAGACGCATTTTAAAACGTTGCATGATGAAAAGTCTTTTCCCCAAAAAATCTCTTTGTATTTCATTGATATTTTGACGCACAACGTGCGAAAATTTTCCCCTTTTGTTTTCTTAAGATTTTTTCCCCCGGTCGAAATACTGTACATTTTCGTCTTAACCCCACAAACTCCTTGACCCTTTCCAGAAATTTCATCCTTCATTTTCCCCAAAAACCCTTTTCTTGTTAGTTTTTTGAATGAAAGGCGACCTTTAGGGTAACGAGGGGTTTCAAAACCATCCGCGCTCTTTAGCTATTTCTTTTCCTGTCTTTATAGATGTCTTCAGTGGGAAAAACTAAACAAAACGCTGATCTGTGAAATACCTGACCGGGATACGGGGCTTAAAGTAGTATAAAGAACTCTAACAAAAAAGCTTTGTAATTCAAAACAAAACCCTAAAAAACGGGCTTTCCAATTTGACTTTTTTTTTTTCACATTATGCCAAAAAAACTGATCATGAATCTTTTAAAGTCCTGATAATTTGGGTTTTTAAGTCGCTAATTGCTTCGTTCTCTCTATGACCAAAACTAACACTTACCTTGTGCGGATTCCCATATCTTTTCCCAAAAAAGCGTTTTTTTTTTCACTTTTAAAAAGCTTTTTTTGAAGCACTGTGATTTTTTCTGAGATCATGTTCTTCATGATGTATTTTCATAACTGTTTTTTTTTTATCGAAAGCAATTAGGAAACTCTGCAATTTTAACCCATGCTTTAAAAAAAATTGTAGAAAATCTGTAAGACGACAAAATTTTTTTTTCCCAAATTAGGGACAATTTAGGCGGGTCTCTTGGGTCCATCTTTTGACTTTCGCTGCTAAGGATTCAATGCAGGTCAGGAGTCAAGGGAAATTTTAAGTCAACTTTTAGAATGTATCCACGTGCTGACAGGCGTAAACGTTTAACCCCTTAAGCCTTTTGAAAATTTCCCCTTTTACACGGTTGGGGGGTAAAGGGAATGTTGCCCATAGCCCAAAAAACAGATTGTTGCATCAAAAAACATGAGATGTTAGACTTTTTTACTCATCAACGCCCAAATTTGTGTTTGCTTTTCTAATGGTGCGACGCCATACTAATTTCCCCCACCAATCCGTTTTCAACACTGAATCATTGGTAATCCCCAAAAATCAATCGTACTCCTTTAAAATTAAAAAAGCGCCCCCCCCGGGCGCAGAAATATAATGCGCAGGGCCAGGGTAAAATGTTTCATGCAGGTCTTTCAAATTTTTAAAAAACTCCCCCCAACAAACAAACGCACCTCAAGTAGAGTCATGATTCTCCCACGTTTTACACTCAACTTTTGCCACCATCTTTACATGTTGAACGAATCACTGGTCCTTTTCCCTAAGACTAAAAAGAACGCCCTTTAGGGGGAAGTGGCTTTGTCAAAACCTTTCCCCCCGCATTATCAAAAGGGGAAAACACCCTTTCTAACAAAGTTGAGTCAAAATTTTTTCCGTTATGGGCAGCAAGGAAAGCCGTGCCTCTAAGAGCCCACATGGGTTGCATAGATCGTAGAAAAAACATGTTTAATTTTAAAGGGGAAAAACTTTTTACTTTCTGATACTGTGCAAGCATCTACCCTGAAGGGGCTGGTTCGCTTTCATTATAAGGGAGAAATCAAACCCCGCAAATTGAAAAAATACAGGGACTTCCATGTCTTTGGGTCAAACTTAGTTTAAGATTGCATTACTTTCGCGCACCTCAAAACCCCCTAATTATCAGGGGCTCTACGTGGGTTTACACCTTGGGCGTTGTCAAACCGCAAATCCAACAAGCGTGGGGAAGCTACTGTTTGGTCTTCCCGGCGTCTTTTTGATTTTTAGTAAGTTAGATTATAAACGTCTTACGCACTTTCGCAGCGTTCTAAGAAGTATTCTGCAGCATCTGGGCCCCTATAAATTCGGCTCTGAAAAACGCCACCCACCTAACAATAAAAAAGGCAAAGAACAATCTGATGATACCTTAAGACTTTTTTTCGAAGTTTTGTGGTGCTGGGCCCTTCAAAGGAAAAAAAGCGACCGAACCCGCTAAAAACTAGGACTTTTTGCACCGTTTCCATTTTTAAAAAAACTTTTTTCCGGCGGGGGGGTAGTTGTTCTGCTTTCAGTCTACAGAACTTTTACAATGTTTATATTTCAACGCGGCTTTAGCGTGTAATTTTTTGTTAAACATTTTCTACAAATTCTGTTTTGTTCATGTTTTGAAGTATGCCAATAATCTGCCATTTTCTATCAAGTTAAGGGGCACCCGCTGGCGAAAACATTAGAATAATCCACATGACTTTTTCTGGGTTTGCCTATTGTTGGCGTTCTTGGACACTTTTAATGGCACCAAAATTTTTTCCTCACCCATGGTATACATTAACAGTTTATTGGGTTGTTTTTGTTCTTCAAACTGATCAATTTTGGTCACCAACAGGAAAAATTCCATGAATTAAATCTTTGGCGATTTCCGAAAATTTGTCACTCTTTCTGCGGGCGCGGACATGATGCAGCCTTGCAAAAACAACCCCCAAGAAACATTTGTGTCGAATTTTTTATGTTTTAAAAGCTCTCTTTTAAACCAAATCCCCAGGGAGCGGGAAGTAACCTTGCCACAATCGGCGCATACTTTGCCGTTTTAAAATAACTTGACCGCCCCTGACCACCCGACCTCTCATTTTCTTCCAGCAGCCGAAAAAGGGGAACATTCGTCTGCCCAAACCGGGGTGTTAAGCATTAAGGGGAAAAAAGTCGCTGTTTTTGTTTAGACCCCGACTTCTGGTTTTTTTTTTTATTTTATTGTTCATACGATTTAAAAAAAGCTACATTACTTTAACGGGGGGCCTATTTTTGTTTTCCGGAACGAGAAATTTCGAAACCCAAAACTTTCCGTACGTTTGGGGGACAATGACTTCTAGACAAACATCATGCTCTTGTAAACGCTCTCTCTCGAGCATTCCCAAACAATTTTCCCTTTCCTTTTAATCTTAGCCCTGCGTCTTTCTTTTTTAAGCCAAAATATTTATTTTTAAAATTAAAAAAAATACTTTTCAAACCAACAACGTCTTTTTGTCTTGGACCATAAAATAAAGAAAAACACCTTTTGGGTTGTTAAAGTAGCTTTAGAACAAGTTTAAGTCTCGTTTTCTTTTTTAAACTTCCTTTTTTTTTGCCGGGGTTGGGGTTTAGAAAAACTGGCCCGCCTTTCTTTTTAAAATCAAACTTTTGTCTTTTTTCATCAAAACGGCCTTAAACGATTAAAATTTTTCATCCGGAAGTTTTTGCAACAAGCGCTTTTTTATGTCATTTAAACGACTAAGTTTGCTGTAATTGAACCATAGCGGTGCTTTTGGGTTTTGTTTTTTATTTTTGCCCCGCACTTACATAAAGAACACAGGCCGAGAGCTAAAAGACAAACCTCCAGATTTAAAACCGGGGGCGCCTTTCCCCGGGCCAAAAGGCCAACACTCGTTCCTGCTGAAAGCACTTTAAGCGATGCCCCGAATTTAAAAAATGTAACAGCATTTAAAAGGGAGCAGAATACCCGTTTTGGGCGTATTTTGAAAGGCTTGCTCTAGACTTGCGATTTGCGTAAAATTTGAAAACAAATTTTTTTAAAAGTTAGGGGTTTCTAAAACTCTTTTTTTGCGGGGCTGAGGGACATTTTGGGTAACCGAACGACCTTTTTTTTAAAAAAAAAAAATAATTTTGTAAACTACAGTTTCTAATCTGTTCTTTAAACACTGGATCCCAAAAAAAAAAAAAAAATGAACATAAGCGGGTTTAAAACGGGTTTTTTCTTCTTTCAATTTTAATGTTTATTACGTCTCTCACGCTCCCCCTTCCAGCAACGATTATCCCTGTTGCTTTGTCAAACCAAAACCGATTTTTTTGTAAATAATCACAAGCTTACACTGGAAAAGGGTAGATCTTTAGCCACAAGGTCAACTGTTGGGTTTCCCACACCTCCCACCTCCAAACAGTTTTCCCCATTTCATCCAAAGCGATAATTTTTAAACCGCTGCATAGATTTGGGGGAGGATGCCCCAACGAACTTGACTTTTGTTTTTTTTGGATTTAAAAAAATTTTCCCCCTTCCCTTTTTAACGGCTTTCTTTCCCCACAGCAATAAAATACCTTTAAGCGATCTTGCTGGACACTAAAACAAAATTCCATATAGTGTCGCCCCGCCGGGATTGTTTTAATGAATCATCTTCGAATAAGCAATTTTGACATATTGTTGCCAATCAGCCGCAAAAGGGGCTAACAACGCCAAAACCCAACGGAGCAGAAATGCGACAGCTCGGGTCGGATCGAAACACGTTTGATTCGTTTTTAAAAATTAGTTCATAGACAGCTGCTTTTTTAAAGCCCTGAAAGTATGGCGCATCGCTTTTACAACTCAAAAACAAGGAATGGGAAAAACGATTCCAAACGCAAAAACAGCCACATACTTTTTTCCGTCTTAGATCTGCGGCACCACAGTTTAGGCTTCCATTTTTATTCCTTGAAACGCAAGATCAGCCCATTTCATTCCCGGTTTCCAAACAAAAGGGAAAAAAGTCTGCATTGTGAAAGAAAAATTTTTTGCCCCTCAATTTTTTGAAATTTTCTTAACAATTGCCCGCCCCCAAATTCGGACAACTTTCCCGTTTGTGCTGTTGTTGAACAAGTACTATTTTGAAAGTAAGACGCGCAGAGCCGGCACAATCACTTCATCGCCCTAGGCTGGAAATTTAACAGTAAGAATTTGTCTGCACAATAGTAATGGGAAAAAAGGGGAACAGTAAATTCCGTTTATTTCCCTTCAGCCAAGGGGGCCCTTTCCCCATTCGGGCCAAGAACGAGCCAATGCTTTTGGCATTTTTTTAAAAACAAAATAAAAATTAATTTTTTTTAAAAAAAATGGCAGCATTGTAAGAAGATATGATGTTTTTTGCGGGAGACGAAAGTGATTTTCCCCTTGGGGGCGGCACGCTCAGGCCCCATTTCAGAGAATTAGCAGAAATCGGGAGTACATTTCCACAAGCGGAAAATTAAAAAAAGTAAAGGCCCAGATCATTTAAACCCAAAATTTAGGTCAAAAACCTCCCGAATTTATAACCCAAAGATTTTGAAAAAAGAGACCATTGTTTTTAGGAGCGACCCCAAAGGGCAACTGTTCAGCTTTCAAATAAAAAAGACCCATCAAAATTTTAGCCGTAGGTTCAATTAGAAATAGGCTCATGGAAAATCAAAATCCCCTTTGGGCCTTTTTAGGCAAAATTTAAAGGGGGGAGGGAGTTTTTCTAAACCAAAAACACTGCAAGAACTCCCAAAAGGAAAAAACCAAAAGCAAAAAATGGAACTTAAAGAAATTTAAAACAAACACGGTGAATTAAAAATGTAATAAAACGAATCCATTTTTTTTGAAAACAGCGTTTTAAAACATCACACTCACCGCTACCCGCGAGAATTATTTGCCCTTTATCGACTTTAAAAACCCCCAAAGGGGAAAACAAACAATTTTGCAAAACAAGTGAACTAGATGAGCATAAAAAAGAGAAAAAAAAAACTCGGGGGGCTGATACCGCACGTAGGGCCTGAATTAAAAAAGAAAACCCAAAGACTAAAAGAACTTGAAAAAGAAAAGCCAAACTAGAATGCTAACTACTACCAAGACCAATTTCAACACAAAGGGAAAAGAATAAAAGAAAAAATCCGAAAAATTTTAAATAAGACCACAACGCTAGCAGAACAAACGAACGCTGTTAGAAGCAAAAGGGGTCACATTAGCAACGTTATAACGGGCCCAGGATTGCAATAATACACGGGGATGCTATTTCAGGCGGGGCGGTAAAGCCCCGTGCCTCCACCGCCATCGCCTATAAATCAGGGGAAAAAAAAAAGCTTTAAACCTTTGGGGAGTTTATTAAAAAAAAAGCCGGTAAAGCCGTGGACGCTTTACCCGGAATATGGGGAGTAATTTTCAGCGGCTTTTGTCACCGCAACAAAATATTTTGGGTTATGGGGCCCAGCACTTATGGGCATTTGTTTTTCCCAAAAGTTGGGTTAATTTTTTGTAAGAAAAGAAACCCAAATAATCCAGGCCGTAATCCAAAACAAGCGTGTCTTTTCATATTCATGGCCGCGAAAAAGGCTGCGAGCTTTGCTGAGTCTTTAATGACCTTTTGGGGTTTGGCCGCGGGGTTGAGACTTATTTTTGGGCTTCTTTTACGGGTGCATAAACGGCTCAGAATTTATGTCGTTTTTTCCCAACCCTTTTGTTCATTGCCTCTATAAAAAATTTCATTTTATAGTTTATTTTTGTTCCTACGGGGGGGCCCAAGGGCAAAAGGGAGCATGTATAAACCTGCCAACACAAAACACTTCGTCTTGCGTATGTAAAAAAAATTTTGGTACCTTTTTAAAACTTAAGGCAAATTTAAAAGTAAATTAATGGCGTCCCAAAATTTTTCTAAGTATTTTTTTTGCGCGCAAAGCCCTAGAAAAGGGCATTTTGTGACTTGCCTGTCTTGCGACCCACAAAAAACCAAACGAAAAGAATAATCGTTTTTCGTTCATTCCCCCCAATTTTGGCCCCTTTGAAGTGCAAAAAAGTTGCCAGCTGTTTTATGCTCCTCTTGGACCAGGGCCAACAATTTTGAAAGGGAACGCCGGGCAAAGTTTACTTTCTGGCTTTCCCGAAAATAAAAAAACCCTAGCCAAATTAAATCCAACTTTGCTAAAGTCGTCTTGATGTTAATATTGAACGTTACAGATCCCAAAAGCCTTTATGCATTCGTTGCTGAAGGATTAAACGTTTGTCACGTAAAAGGGGCCTGCAGTTTTTTTCAAAATACGCTGAAGGTTAAAGAAAAAGAAATCGGACACGACCCGCCAAAGGCATGGGTTTAAATGACAGCAACCCACTCCACACCCAGTTGAGCGCAAAACACCAAAAATTAACGGTTCTGATAAACTGCATCGGGGAAATAAACCCCGCTTTTTTGGATGGGCCTTTTTCATAGGGGGAAAAAAGCCTTTTAATGGGGGACTCACCTTTTAGAAAAGAGGCAGCGGGCACAGCAATGCAAGATACATTGCAAAATTTTGTTGGGGCGGGCCCAAAGAAAATTTGCACCAGTATAGATGCACCCATTTTAAAATTTGGGGTTTTTAAAAAATGTTTTGACAAAACAACCAAACCGCCCTTTTTTTTTAGAACAGCTATTTAAACATTTGGGGGGGCCCAAAAGGGGGCGCCCATGAAATTTTTACAAAGCGGATGGTTTAAAAATAAAACCAAGGGAAAAAAGTTAAAAATAAGAAAAGAACAAACGACGTTAAACATTAAAAATCCTGGTTTTTTACGGTTTTTTCCACTAAAAAAGCAATGATAACTAGCATTTCTCTTAAACTTAACTGCAAACTAAAAACAATTTTAACTCAAACCGAAAAAGCAAAAAAACGATTTGATAGAAGCTAGCTAAAACTAGGGTTTACAACTAAATCCAAAACCCACCATATTTTTTGTGTTTTGCCAGAGCAAAACGTTGGGGGGAAAGGCCGCTCAATCTTGCATTACATTCATTCTCATGTTCATTTGGACGAGCTAAGCACTAAGAAAACTTATGAGGAAGGCCCTCAACTGTTTTTAAGAGCTCTTCCGTCAGGGAAAGCTGCATATTTCGATATAAATTAACAATCCCTAAAATTCAGTTTAAAAGAAGTTTGGGAGGGTTGGGTCTTTAATATAAAAAAAAAAGACAAAAAAGGGGAAAATCGTAAAATGTGATAACCTCACTTGTTTTAGAAATAAAAAAATAAGTTGTACTAAAAATGCGCGTGGGGCCCGAAGAATCCGGAGTTTCAAAAGCCTGTAAGGGGGTATAAACCTTTGAATTAAAAACCTTTCAAGTTTCGGACTTTGAACAGAACGGTGAGATAGGGACTTTTTAGGGTTTTGGACCAAAAAAATTGGGGAAAAACGCAAAAGGGTTTGGGACAGCAAAAAATTTCCTAAACTAGAACAACGCGCAACTAGAGGAAATAAAGTTGGCCAGTAGAAATAAAAAGTTTTGAAAACCGACCTCAAAGGCACTTGGAACCAATTAAATGGGAAAAAAATTTGAATTCATAAAACCCTTTACAATTTTTGCCGCCAAAAAAGTTTCAAAAAGCATTTAACCTGCCCTTTACATGAAGCTTATGCCGGCGACAATAGTCGGAAAGAAAAGAAATAACGCCGATGGGGAAAAAACAGTACATCCCCACAGAAGAGAATCAGTTTGAAAAATGCTTTACAAAATTACAGTTCATCCGCAAAGAAAAAGAGACAAATTCACAATGAATTTAAATTTTTTTGTCTAAAGAAAAGAGGGGTGGGGGGGGGGGGGGGGGGGGGGGGGCGTTAGGACGCCCTCAAAGGAACTAATAGCTGGCAAAACTAGCGTTGAAAAACTAAAAATTACCGCGTCATTCTTTCCAATGGCGAGGAAAAAGGCATAAAAACAAGCAAACAAAACAATATTAGCTAAATAGAAACAATCCTTTCAAACTGAATTGGGTTAACACCATTAGGCCCCATAGGGTTTTATTACACGAACAATTTTGACAAAAGGATAAAAAAACAAAAACTGGATTTGATTAAATCTGAAAAAACATGGAGCAGTTAAACTTAACAAAAACCCCTCTTGTTCTTAATTTGTGGCAAACGGTTGTGAAAAACATTTTTACCTCAACCTGTTACAAACAGTTATCGTTATAAAATTTTTTCATATTGGGGGTTTCTGCCCAACACTTAATGGAAAAAAGCATAACAGATAGAAGGTTTTTATGGGGCAGAATGAATTATTTATTGACCGCAATAAACGATGAGGGTTTTTAAAAAGTTTTATAAACTTTTAAGGAAAGCAACCTATTTATTAAGATGACTGTTTTGGGCAGAAAAAGACAAAGTTTAAAAAAAACCCTTTAACAAAACTTGCTTTCATGGAAGACATGGGAAAGGTGTGGGTTTTTAGTCGAAATAAACTCGTTTTTTAAAAACTTTAAGAACAGTTTAAAAAAAAGTTTTTTTTTTTACTGAAAGACAAGACTCAAAAGAAGTTTTCGCAAAAGAGTTATTGAAATGACCCGGAAAAAACAAGGATTTAAAAAAAAAACGAAAACTGAAATTTTTGTAAAAGTATTTAAAAAAAATAACCCCACGTATGTTTTTTTGTAAAATCGTTTTTTTTTGGGGGTGACGTCTTACTTGCCAAGAACAGTAAATTGCGCTTTCGGGTGGGCGCCCGCCGTCGCTGCTGTCGTCTCTCTCTTCTCTGTCTTCTGCCGTGATTCCCTCCCTCTTCCCCCACAGGGAAAAAGGGGCTTTAGGCCACTTTGCCCAAAAACTCGTGGAGGGGGGAAAGTGGGTTAAGGGCGCCTTTTCCCGTTTCCCGAAACTTTTTTAAAAAACTGGGGAAAATAAATAAAAATGAAATTTTTGCGTGTTTCAAAAAAAGAAAGAACACTTTTTTTAAGACGAAAGACATTTTTTAAATTTAGGGGAAAACAACAAGGTCAGGAATTGTAATTATGGTTTTTTTGGGGAAAGGGGGAGGGAAATCTTTTCCCCCCAATTTTGGAAAAAGACTAAAGGTTTAATGGAAATCCTTTCCGGTAGGGGGGATTCCGGAAAAGGGGAAATTTTTAGTGTTTTATCCCCAAAAGGAATTTTTAATGTTGAAGAAAGAGTAGCTGATTTTGTCCCAAGTTTAGGGGGAATAAGATTGGCTAAGAAAAAATGTAGTCGGATTTTTAATGAAAATAGCCAGATAACAAGGTAGTTTTAAACAGTTTCCCCCAGGAGAAGTCCCCGGACCAAGCAACAAAATTCCGAATACGACACGCCTCTTAAGCCACAAGTCCGTTCATCGATTATTTCCCCTTTGTCGGCCGGGGCGCAGGCCGCGGGCGCTATGTGAAAACGGCCGGGTTGAAAAAACGACCCCGCGGGCCGCATTTGTTGATAAATTACCGAAACCTTAGCATTTGTGACGACGATTTTAAAGCCCTACACTTTTTTGGCCCTCCTTGGTTTTTTGGGGCGTGGGCAGTAGGTGCGTTGGCACTGCTGTTGGGAGCATACCATGTTTTTTATTATGTAAGTGTTTTGGGTGTGGGGTGGTTGGTGTGTGGCATGACTGTGGAAAAAAAGGGGGTTTGGGGGGGGGGGAGAGGAGAGTTGGGGGGGGCAAATTTAAAAAAAAACCATTTTTTGGGGCTCCAAAAAAACTTAAATTGGTTGGTCAGTTTTAAACAAAGCCCAAATGGCAAATGAAAGGGGTGGGGGGGGGGGGGGGGGAAGCAGTCCGCCACCCCCAAAAAAAGAAAAAGTTCGCCCAAAACGAGGTTAAAAAAAAAACTGGTGCATTTTTCCCAAACAGCTTCAAAAATTTGCAAAAAAAAGCTTTTTTAAAAAACGGGAAAAAGAAGCACCCAATTTTAAAAACACCATCAACCTAAAATAACATGCGACGAGAAAGGGCCCAAAAGAAACGGTCATTGTCATGTGGTTTTACAAGAGCTGGGGGGGAGGGGGGGAGTTGGTTTTTTTTCCCCCCTCCTCCCCCTTTTCTCCTCTCCTTCCCTCTCTCCTCTCCCTCCTCTCTCTCACACCACACACCACACACCACCACACACACACACCCTGCTAAACCATTTAATGGGAAAAACTCAAGGTTTTACACACCAAGCCATGCACTGCACGCGAGAGAGAGGAGAAGACAAGAAGAGAAGAGACAAAAGAGACACAAAGAGACGTAGAAACACGTGGGTTTCGGCACGTCTTATCAACAAAAACATCAGGGGCCCTGTGAGGGCACGGATGCGTGGTCGGTTTTCCTCCCCCCGCCATTGTTTAGCTAACGGGGCGTAAAAAGCCCGTAGGTAAGATTTCTAGAAAAACAAGGTATGCGCATTGCCTTTTCCCCAAAAAATATAAAAAAACCAAAAAATAGTAATTCTTATAACGATTTTGAAAAAACCTCATGTTCATTAATTTTGGGCAAACTGGTTGTGGAAAAACAATATTTATCCTCAACCTGTTACAAACAGTTTATCGTTATAATTTTAATCATATTGTGGTTTTCTGCCCAACACTTAAATGGAACAAAGCATATCATGATAGAAGGTTTATATGGACAGATGATGACATATATTAGTTGATCCTAGCAATAAACTGAGTGAGTGTTTAGAACAGTTTTATAAACTTTTTGAAGGAACGCAGACACTATTTATTATAGATGACTGTTCGGCAGAAAAAGACATAGTTAAAAAGAGAAACACTTTATCAAAACTTGCTTTCAGTGGAAGACATGCTGGGATAAGTGTGTGGATTTTATGTCAGAAATATAACTCGGTTTTAAAAGACTTTAGAGAACAGTTAAAAACTGTAGTTTTATTTCACATGAAAGACAGAGACTCATTTGAAGAATGTTTGCGCGAAAATGATGTTATTGAAAATGACCAGGAAAAACACAGGATTAAACAAAAACTGAAATCTGAAAAGTTTAGTAAATTAGTATTAAAAACAGATAACCCTGCACAGTATGTTTGTTTGTAGATAATCGTTATTTTTTGGTTATTGACGTCTTACTTGCCAGAGAACAGTAATATGCGCTTGCGTGTGTGTGTGTCTGCCCGCCTCTCTGTCTGTCTGTCTGTCTCTCTCTTCTCTGTCTGTCTGCCGGTGATTCTCTCTCTCTCTCTTCCGCCACAGGAAAAGGCGGCTTTTAGGCCACTTTTGCCCAAAAACTCGGTGGAGGGTGAAAGTGGCTTAGAGTCGGCCTTTTCCTGTTCTCTGAAACCTTTTAAAAATCTGGTGATTATATGAAATAAAATGAACATTCTTGTCGTGTTACAGAAAAGAAATGAACACTTTGTGAATTGACGAAAGACATTTATAGTTTGATGGAAAGCAATCATTAATTGTGTGCAGTGAATTGTATTTATGGTTTATTGAAGAGGGTCTAGGTGGAAATCTTTTCCCCAATTTGGAAAACTGAATTCTGAAAGGTTTATATGGAAATCCTTTCCTGTGTAGTGGTGTGATTCCGGAAAAGGGGAATGTTGTAGTGTTATGATTCCAGAAAAGGGAAATGTTGTAATGTTGAAGAAAGAGTATGCTGATGTTTGTCCCAAGTTGTAGGGGAATATGATGTGGCTAATGAATATGAATGTAGTCGTGATTGTAATGAACAGTAGCCATGATAATCAAGGTAGTTAATCAGTTTCCCCCAGGTAGAAGTCTTCCTGGACCAGAGCATACTACATTACCGAGATACGACACTGCCTCTTACAGCCTACAAGTCCGTTCAGTCGATTATCTCCCTTAGTCGGCGCGGGCTGCAGGCTCGCGGCTGCTATGTGAAAACGTTGCCGTGATGAAAACAACGACGCCCGTCGGGCCGCATTTGTTGTCATAACTTTACCTTGAACTGCTTCAGCAGTTTGTGACGACAGATTCAAATGCCTCTACACATTTTTTGGCCCTCCTTGTGTTTGTGTGCGTGTGCATGTAGGTGCGTGTGTGCACTGCATGTGTGCATGCATACGCATGTATTTTTATGTATGTATAGTGTGGTGTGTGTGTGTGTGTGTGTGTGTGTGTGTGTGCATGACTGTGGTAAGATGGGTGAAGGTGGGGTGGGGAGAGAGAGAGAGAGTTTGTGGCTTGTTCTAAATTTAAAAAAAAGACCATTTATTTGTCTCCAAATCAAACTTTAATTGTGTTGTGTCAGTTTATAACAACGTCCAACAATGGCATAATGAAAGGGGTGGAGGTGGGGGGGGGAGGGGGTAATGCAGTCCGTCTCATCCCACAAAACATAGAAAAAAGTTCTGCCATCAATACAAGATGGATTAAAACAAAACTGGTTGCATTTTCCAAACAGTCTGCAAAAATTTGCAAAAAATGTCTTCTTTAAAATACGAGCAAAGAAGAAGCACACAATTTCAAATACACACATCAACCTCAAAATAGACATTGCGACGAGATAGGCCTAGACATGAAACGGTCATTGATACATGTAGGTTTACACACGAGTATGCTGGGGGTGGAGGGGGGTTAGTAATGGTTTTCTCTCTCTCCTCTCTCTCTCTCTCTCTCTCTCTCTCTCTCTCTCTCTCTCTCTCTCTTCTCTCTCTCTCACACACACACACACACACACACACACACACACACACACACACACTGACTGAAACCAATTTATTGTCAGATTAACTCAAGGTTGTACACACACAAGCCATGCAACTGCACGCAGAGAGAGAGAGAGAGAGACAGAGAAGAGAGAGAGACAGAGAGAGACACAGAGAGAGATTCGGTGATGAAACACGTGTGTCGGCACTGTCATTATCAACATAAACATCACTGGCCATGTGAGGGCACGGTATGCGTGGTCTGGTTTTCCCCGCTGCCTAGTTGTTTAGCTAACGGGACTGTAAATAAGCCAGTAGGCTTAATGATTTCTAGAAGAAACAAGGTATGCGCATTGCTCTTTCCTTACATATATATATAAAAACTGTTAAAAATCTGCCCATGTGGCTTCATAGTCATACTATAAACTTGATCTAGACTAGACTCAAGTTGCACCAGATGCATAGTCCCACACCGTATACGGTATTGCTTACGTGGTTTACTCTGCCAATAATTAATAAAATGCAATAAAGTTTGTACATGCCTTTCTTCATCCTTTGGAAAACGAAAAAATGCCAGCCCTTCACAATCGATTTTGTTGCGAGCGTTTGAACAACCGATAGCGCTGCAGGCTTCGCCTCCTTGCTTCTTGCGCGTCGCTATGTTGGAGCTGAGTTTACACGTGCTGACTAAGGGCCGTAACCTAGTCCGCGGTCTTACGGAAAACCCCCAAGTGTCGTATCTCGGTAATGTAGTATGCTCTGCCTGGACTGAGGGGGACTGGCTGCCATTTACTGAGGGTCGGGGCCGTAGTCACATACTACCCCCTTGTTTCTCCGCCTTTTGTCGGCGTGGAGAGGTCGGCCTGAGTGCCGATAACCACCCTACCTGCCAATGCGCCCGGAACCGACTACCCGCTGAGCCAGTTGGGCTGGAGACGCCGCTGCTGCCAAGCCAGAGCACCGCTCCCGAGTTTGAACCAGCGACCTGTTGGCTAGGCCGTCGCTGCGTTGTGTTTGTGTGTGAGCCACAGCTCCTGTGCGAGTCTGTCACCTTGCCGCCGGCAGAGACAACGTGGGTGTGGCAGAGATTTTTGAGCCACAGCTCTGAAGTTCAAGTCCTGTGTCGGACTTGACTTGACGCTGTAGTCGTCATCTTCGTCGTCTCGCCGCCTCCATCGTCTCGTCGTCTTCATCATTGTCGTCGTCGTTGTCTTCGTCGTCGTTGGACCCAGCAGCGCTAGTTGATAGCCGTTATATATAGACATATTTTGTGTGTACGCCTCATGATCGGCGTGCCGACCTATTGATGTTATTGCATTTATATTATATGTTTGTCTGATGGCTCGGGCAGCATAAAGCAAAAAAAAAAGTGTTGTTCTGTTGCCTGGCTGTCAATGTTCGGGTGAGTGGGTGTGTGCATGTGAATTTGAAAAGTCGTGCATGCATCCGTAATTTCTGTGTGAGAGTCAGACAGCTGCAGACATACCCATACCATCCGTAACATCTAGTAACAAAGACGAGGAAAACAACTCACTTCAAGAAGCTCGAATGAAGTCGATTGGTAGAGCTCTGATGAAGTAGTTACAACTTCGACGATGGATTTTGCAGATGGTTGATAATACTCATAAAGCACCTAGGACATTTACAATATTTTGTTTAAAACATAGTTCTAATCTGGAGCAGTCTATAGCTCTGGAAGCAGTCCGATAATGAAGAGAAATTGCTCTGGAACTGATGTATCTTTTGGAGCACTTCTTGTTCCTAACACGTAGACGTCGTTTACAACAAAAACTGTATTTTCAGATTTTTGAACAAGACAAAACTTTCGAGTTAGAACAAAAAAAAAATTATAAAAAAAATGTACTGCAAGGGAAATGACTGTGCACAATGAGTTTAGATGCTCTACCTACCTACAGGCCACTTTTCCAATACATCTTATTCTTCTTTAATGGATTACTCCCAAGCTCTTTGCCAGGGACAGCAGTTCAAACAGAGCAGCGTTCGTATTGTTGTCATTGTACATAACAAGGCAAATTTCGAATACACACATAATGAATGCTGCGACAACAAGAATAAAGTGCACACCATGTACATTATTCACAATTCTGATATCCCTGTACAGTAAAGAGAAATAAAAACTTTACATTTCAAAACTAAGACCGCTGTTCTGCTGCGCAGTTGAAATAAACCCTCTAGTAAAAGTTTCAGATATACGAAGCCAGAGAAACAATTTCAAACATGCATTTGTCTCTAAATACAAAATGAGGAGAAGAGAGTGGAGAAGTACAATATACAAAAATTGCGACTTGAAAATTGTTAGTATTACGGAAAAAAGCTGACACAACCTTCGAACGGAAATACGAAAATCTTACCGTTTACATTGCAACGCTTTACTCAAGTACGTAGTACTGACAAATTATAAATTCGATTATGAGTTTATTTTATCCATTGTTTTACCGCATTCCAAGCCTGATTTGTCAGTTAGAATCGGCGTCTACCGATCCGGTTTCACAATGGCAAGAAACCAGATATACTACCTATGATTCTGTGGTATTTTCATCACCAAGCGTTCAAAAACAGAATCCAATCGGCACCCTCGAGCAGCAATTGAAGGGTAGAAAGTAGAATTTATGAGAGTGCTGAAAGGAAATACGTTGTATTATAACGTCTAAAATTATCACATAAAGGTGATAAGTATAAGGGAGAATCTTTGAGCCATGCTTATGGAAACAAATGGAAAAATACAAGGGAGGTAATAAAGGTATCAGTAGTTAGAATGATCGGTTCGACTGCATTATACATACATACAGACATGCATACATACATACATACATACATACAGAGAGATAGATAGGTAGATAGATTGATTGATACATAGACACTCAGATGGATAGATAGATACACACATTGATATGAAGATACATAGATATCCTCATCTTGAAAAACATTTTCACGAGTAAAACTTATGTTTCATTTGATTTCTTCGGAAAACTAGTCTTTGGTAACTGAATATCTCATCTCTTACAGAGTGTCACATGGCTAGGCTTTCAGGAATAATTATGATTATGTTTGTGTTGTTCAGGGAGTGAAAGTACGCATGCGTCCCTGAAGCTGATTAGAGTACACGCATACGTTGGACTCCAAGATTATGATTCATTTACTTTACTTACCAAGTTTTCTTAGCCTCATCGCCGGTACCACCACGACAGTAGGGCAGGAAGGGAAACGGAAAATTTAAGACTTTTTCATGATGATCGATGAGGATGTTGATGATGATGGTATGGAGTTGATGCAGGATGCTGCAGGACTTGCAACTTGGTGAAGACAATTATTCAATCAGAACAAACATTCCTCTTCACTGCCAGCTCATTTTGAACGAGTCCAGAAAACTTATCCGCAACACAGACCCGTTCGGCCCTATATTTTTTTTTTGCTGGGTAAATATTCCAGCTAGACTGAAAACAACAATAACAACAATAACAAAACAACAACAAAAACAACAACAACAACAACAACAACAACAACAACAAATCAAAATGAAATCTCTGTCCGCAACATCCTTTACACCCAACCCAGTCCTCGAACCAAACCAGTTATTTTCAGGGAAGGAGAAGAGGAAGGAGACAGAGGATGGGAAGGTAGAGGAAGGAGGATGGGGAAGATGAGTAGGGGGCGGAAATGGGAGGAGGAAGAGGAGGAGGATCAACTGCATGTGGTCAAGGATACCCCTTTCATCCACAGACCGTACCTTGTTTTACCCTCGGAAAAAAATACCTTTGTTAAAAACTTACAACAAACAAGTGGGGTAACTTTTGCTCCCATAAGAAAACCTAACACAGAGTAACTTTTATTCAAGACTTTTAAACTTGAATAAAGTCAGACAAATACAAAAACGAACAATCCAACAGTGGGGGAAAAACGAGCGCAGGCCAACAACTCAACTGTCTTCATAGTAATGACTTGGCAAAGATTTGGACTTAAGGAGGGGGGTTGAAGATGGAGAAACTGGGAACATGAAATGGAGAAAAATATAATTATTACAGTTATGGAAACTCTTCACTAGCCGCACGAGGGAACCATCGCAATCCCAAGCAAGCATAGGCTCAAAGATTGTCCCCTACATTTTATACTGTTCGCATAATGTCTTTAGTTTTTCAGCAACTTTTTTTCCCTCCCCACACGTTCGTTTGGTTTCATTTACCACCCTTCGCTGGCTGGTTTGGGGGTGCTGTTGGATTCTTTTTTTGAACCCTTGGTGGTGAGAACACCACGCTATTATGGACTGTGGTGTGTCTCTATTTGACGCCAGGAGCACAGACACAACCAGCCGTGTCTCCCTGATGAGTTCCGATCCAGCAGACGAAAGGCCTCGGAGCAGGCAATGCAGGTGGATCTGCCTTCGAGGGGGATTGCGATGGTTCCCTCGTGCGGCTAGTGAAGAGTTTTCATATCTGTAATATATTTTCTCCATTTCATGTTCCCAGTTTCTCCATCTTCAACCTCACCACCCCCTCCCCATAAGTCCAAATCTTTGCCATGTCATTACTATGAAGACAGTTGAGTTGTTGGCTTGCGCTTGTTTTTTTTTCCCCTACTGTTGCATTGTTCGTCTTTGTATTTGTCTGACTTTATTCAAGTTTGAAAGGCTGTACCAGTTTTAAATAAACGTTACTCTGTGTTAGGTTTTCTTATGGGAGCAAGAGTTACCCCACTTGTTTGCTGTTCCCTGCCTCACTTCTTTCTCAATAAACATTACAAGTTTAGACAACTCACAAACGCAGAATTATTTCCCTTTGAATCCTGGGGAACCAAACACCATACCATGGCTTATAGAGCAGCATTGCAGTTCGTTTGCCTCCTTTCTGTGAATTTCTTGCATCACGGGTTGACTGTTGTAACAATGGCACAGTGTCTCTCTCATCTGTGTGTTTATCACTAGGTTGTTGGTGGACACTGTGTGTGCGCATTATGTTTACTTGTACAGAGAGAGAGAGAGAGAGAGAGAGAGAGAGAGAGAGAGAGAGAGAGAGAAAACAATTCACTCAGAGGAATTTCGTCACAATATATGAAGCGGTGTCAGCAAATCCTAGATCATATCACCGGAAAGCATCACAAACAAAACCTCAAAGAAACATAGCAACCACACATTGACCAGCATATATAAAATGATTCAGAGTTCGAAACACCCACACGCGCGCGGAGAGAGAGAGAGAGAGAGAGAGAGAGAGAGAGAGAGAGAGAGAGAGAGAGAGAGACTTAGGCGGCCATTGTTTTCGTACTCCTAGAGCAACTTCTGCCGGTGTTTGCTAAAGAGACAAAGTATCAAAGAGTTAAGGGTTCGGACCTCGTGGTGTTCGTGATGGCGTGGGCTAAGTGCCGGGTAGCCGACCAGCGATGGCAGGTGGGAGGCAGGTGGGAGCAACATGGTGTGTGTATGTGTGCGTGCGTGCGTGCGTGCGTGCGTGCGTGCGTGTGTGGTGTGTGTGTGAATACATTACAGCGACGGTGAAGGATAGCTCTCTCGTGCTTGTTGTCTTGGGGCAGGTGATGACAGCTGTGGAGAGAGAGAGAGAGAGAGAGAGAGAGAGAGAGAGAGAGAGAGAGAGAGAGAGAGAGAGAGAGACCGTATGTGCGTAAACACGCGCGTCTCTCTCTCTCTCTCTCTCTCTCTCTCTCTCTCTCTCTCTCTCTCTCTCCCCCCGACCGCAACTCCTCTCTCTGCCTCCCATCTGTTGTTTGTGTATGCGTGCGCGCGTGTGTGTATGTGTGCGTGTGTGTTAGTGTGTGTGTTAGTGTGTGTGTGTGTGTGTGTGTGCGTGCGTGCGTGCGTGCGTGCGTGCGTGCGTGCGTGCGTGCGTGCGTGCGTGCGTGCGGGCGCGCGCGCGCGCGCGCGGCGTGTGTGTGTGTGTGTGTGTTGTGTGTGTGGTGTGTGTGTGTGTGTGTACACGCGTGTGCACGCGTCTCTCTCTCTCTCTCTCTCTTCTCTCTCTCTCTCTCTCTCTCTCTCTCTCTCTCTCTATATGTTTTGTATAAGACGTCAAACTGTATTCAATGATACAAACAGATAATTCATCCGTTTAGATGGAATATGATAATGTTTTTGTTTTTTTCAGGACCGCTCACCAGATTGTGTTAGGAATCAAACTACAGAGAAACGAGCTGCTAAGTTTGTACAAACCAACATATTTTTGCTCCCCGCGCGATGCTAATACAGTTTTCGCTTTCATAACATAAGCACTGTCTACAAAACAAATCCACTCTATTGCGAATAAGGTCTTGGATAGAGAGCATGGACTAGAATATACGAACGCAGACGTACATTATGTATAACATTCCCCAAGATTTACTAAGGATCCTCTTAGAAAGACGGAGGGGAGGGAGGGGGGGGGGGGGGGGGGGAGGGGTATTACAGGCTAGCGCATCTTACACCGCATGTAATCAATCTATTAAAAAAAAAACATATAAAAAGGTCATTGTGCACATTTCTGTCAAGAAAAGTAACTCTAACGCACATGACTAGGGACACGTACTAACTTCCCTTTAGAACTGTGAACTGCTGGATTGCGGCCCTTCCCGGCCTCGCTGCTAGCACGAGAGTCGGTTTATTACAGAACAGGGAATTGAATTACGTCGCCATCAAGATGGTGGCGAGCACTTCTGCTGCTGACCTCATCATTCGTGCAGATAAGTCGCTGACAGGTAGGTTTAATTGTGTTCAAGATGGGCGACACAGGGCTGTCGGAGGGGAGAGATAAGAGGCGAGATTGCCCCGACAGTGACAAATTCGTTTAGGGTTCCTCGGGCTGAGGGGGTAGGCGTCTGTATCATTGTGTGCATTCCTCGGGTTCAGGCGGTGGGGGTGGTGGTATAGGCCTCTCGCTTCGGGGGTGTGTGCTTCGCGGTGGGGGGGGGGGGGGGGGGGGGGGGGGGGGGGGGGGGGGGGTGGGCTTTTCGGTGAGGTGATAAAGTTGGCGATGGTGATGCAGGAGGGGGTTGGGGGTGAGGTGTGGGGAGGGGTAGGGGTGCGGGGAGGGGGATCCAAGGTTAGTACCCTCTCCATCACTACCAGTCTTGTCGCTAACTGATATCACTGTGTAGTGGTAGAGGAAGCCTGGCCAGTAAGCATGCTCCATCTTTGCTGCAGTCAGGGTTGTCTTCTTCGTCATCCTCTTCTTGTTTGTAAGTCTTCGATGAAATGAAAGACAAAAAGAAATAGTTACTTTACATTGCAACATGCCTATCAATTGCCTAAAGTTCCGTTGTATTGCCTTTACCTGCAATGCAGCATGAAACCAGAAAACCATAGAGGCAGCCCTCGCTCTCGCTCTCTCTCTCTCTCTCTCTCTCTCTCAACGTTAATTAAGCTTAAATATTATAGACATCCTTCACTGTTTAATGGAGTTTGTTAATGTCATCGACCGTACCTGAAGACGTAGATAATCTTTCATTGTTTTTACATAAAGGACTTAAAATGAGAGGAAAAGAAAAAAAGAAAAAGAAACACCCGAAGGTGCTGGGGAGGACCAGAGAAGCACTGTCTTCACCTGCCCTTAGAGCAGTCCTGTACCACCCCTGGAGGCCTGCGCTGTGTTGACGATGGGTACAGGCACGCGCAGGACACTCCATTAAGATATCAAGGGACATAACTGCTCCTGAACAGAGGTAAATTAGACTACAGGATGCAGCTCATAACAGCCTCAAAGTAGCATCCCCATGGGTGTACCAGCCCGTATTTCATGACTGCAGAGCCCACCGGCGAAAAAACACCACCCCATACTATGGTTATCTTTTTATTTTGAATATATTATATACCTTCATTCAGTTGCATGTTCACATTCCTCTGAATGATGGGCTAAGGCCTAATATGAATAAAATATCTTGAGTCTTCTCTCTCTCTCTCTCTCTCTCTCTCTCTCTCCTCCTCCCCCTCTCTCTTCCCCCCTCTCTCTCTCGTGCCCCCCCTCACCCATTCTCGATCCCAATGAGAGCAATCTGGAGACAAACCACCAGAGAAGACACAGCACAAGCAACATATGTGGATTCTAAAATTTGTTCTTTTAAACTCTCATAGTTCTGGAGAGATGTCTGGAATCTTCACGTTGATTTAAATGCAGACTTTTAGTGCATTGGAGAACAGACGGATCTCAGTCTGGTCACCGTAGCTCATTCAGTTTCTGGTCCCTTTCTAAAATAGGAAGCCCAATCTGGAAGCGCATGTGCTGCCTGAAATCTTTATCCTTGACTAGTAAAGATTTTGAATCTCGAATGCTCTTAGTTGTTCCCCCTCGCAACTGGCTTCTGACGGTATTTTATACGGCCCACTAAAATAGTTGTGTTTTTAACAGCGCCTCCTGCAATTCCTTCTCCTCCTCTTATTCACCCCTCTCCCATCTCCCCTTCCACTACTCCTACTCTTCGCCTTCACCTTCCTTCTAGTACACTGTTGTGTGTGTGTGTGTGTGTGTGTGTGTGTGTGTGTGTGTGTGTGTGTGTGTGTGTTGTTCTTCAGTTTAACGTCCTTCCACTATAAGTGATTCAGACAATATTATAGTGTAGAGTGAGCTTGATGTAAGAATGATAGAGATGCATTTTTTAGAGAGTGTAAGGGAGTGTAAGTTTTAAAGTACTACATAAGGAATGTAATCATAACCATCCACCCCACCCTATTCATCAGAACGTTTAACTTAAACTAAAATTGTAACTGTAACAATCACAAATGCTAAGAAATATATTAAGTGAACAGCCTTGTAAACATTTAGAAATGTGTTGTGTGTGTGTGTGTGTGTGTGTGTGTGTGTGTGTGTGTGTGTGTGTGTGTATGTGTGT
>CM031604.1:30275766-30285766 GCA_018398815.1 Conus ventricosus
TCCCCATGTCATTGAATCTGCCAAAACCGGCGACCCCGACAGAATCAAACCAAGGCCACAGATGTGGAAAGGGAATCGACAGGGCATGAAAGGCCACAAAATCATTTTAAGACTGATAGGTGAGGATGAGGATGATGAAGATGATGCTCCGGATTTCCATTCTGGTCTGAGACTGCACAGCAGGGCTTTCCTCTTCGCTTACTTTCAGAAGATATCCCGGCGAACATTACAGACACCTGGCAGTGTGGGTCAGGAAATTTGAGCAACAGTCTCAGAAATGCATCCATTAATTGGTTGAAACTTAACTGTGTGGTCCCAGTCTTCCCTAATGAGCCCGCAGCTGGAAGGAGCCGATCATATACAGTAGCGTCGTTTGGTGGGTCATACTATGAAATGCAAGAAATGCGTTTCGTCAGATTAGACTGAGCACGTCGTGAAATGAGTTCACTTGCGAAGCAGCTTCAAAACACGCAGTCGAGTTTCAACCAATTAATGGATGCGTTGCTGGGAGGGTTGCTCAAATTTTCTGACCACCACTGCAGCTGTCTGTCATTCTCACCGGGACATTTTGTGAAAGTAAGCGTCGAGGAAAGCTCTGTCATGCAGTCTTAGACCAATGGCACGCCGTGCTGCACGTGTCATTCGGTGCGAAATGCTGATTCGCAACTTCCGTGTTACGTTTGCCATAGAAAAACTCCGACACATGTACACAGAGACAATAGAAACTGGCCTATATGCACGCATACATACGCGTTGGCATAGACCACAGGTGGGTTGACACATAAACCAGAGAGAGAGAGAGAGAGAGAGAGAGAGAGAGTGGGTGTGTGTGTGTGTGTGTGTGTGTGTGTGTGTGTGTGTGTGTGTGTGTGTGTGTGTGTTGTGGTGAGAGAGAGAGAGAGAGAGAGAGGAGAGAGAGGGAGAGAGAGAGAGGAGAGAGAGAGAGAGGAGACTCAAAGACTCAAAAACTTTATTACTCAAGGATAGAGATTTTAGGCAGTGCCTATTCTTCCAATCTGTCCTTGCTATTCTACAACATTCAACTAAACACACTGCACATATTAATAATGGTAGAAACAATGAAGAATATAGCAACATTATAATAATAACAATAACAATAGTAATAAGAATAATAATGATTAAAAAAAAAAATCCATTACAAAATTACACAAACATAATCAGAGACGTACGTGCGCGCTCACATGCACGCACACGCCCACACATACACGCACGCACGCGTACACCCACACCCACACACCACACACCCACACACCCACCACACACACATACATACACATTTTCATCAGCTAATATAGAGGCAAACATAAAAGCAGGGCGTTGAGACTATGATCAAAAGGTTAGATTTATTGTTCAAGTAAATGTTTATGTATTGCTGAATTGAAGGACGGCAGCGATTGACATGTTTTGGCAGACGGAGGAAGAGAGTTCCACACAGATGGACCAAAAAATGCAAAACTAGATTTGAACAAATCAATGGGACACGTGGTAAAATGTAATTATTTGAATCATATCGCGTTGTTGCCATTTGGATAAACTCAGCAAGATATGTTGGCGCCATGTTTGCATGGACTTTAAACATTAGTACTGCCTTATTATAGATCAGTTGGCTCTGCAGTGGTAGCATCATTAGTTTTGCGAATTTGCCGTGGTTGATAGAAACTTGTCGGGAAGAATCAGCTTAATGCATAGAGTTGATCTTTTTTATGTGATTTTCACCGGCACCACTCCAGACGGTGGACGCATAGTTGATGTGAGAAAGGCAATGGGCTTCAAAAAATAATTTCCGGATGTGTGGTTCAACATAATAACTGAGTTTATTGAGCAAAAACAAATTGCGAGCCAACTGTTTGCAAACATGATTTATATGTGATTGCCATTTAAAATTATCATCAATAATCACGCCTAAGACACGGTGTTCAGTAACCTGCTCGATCAAGGTTTCACTCATTTTTAGGTTCAACATAAGATGCTGTCGTTGATGTTTCTGTCTCGATGCTAGGACCATACATTTTGTTTTGTGCGGATTAAGGACCATTCGGTTTCGGTTGCACCATTCTAAGACATCATTTATACTTTGAGAGAGAGAGAGAGAGAGAGAGAGAGAGAGAGAGAGAGAGAGAGAGAGAGAGAGAGAGAGAGAGAGAGAGAGAGAGAGAGAGATCTTGGCAATTGCAATACTAAAACAAAGGGAGACTCGCGATATATAATTGTCACTATGGCATCACTAATGAAAACCTCTGCTTTTCACCTGAAGGCGCAGGGCAGCACGCATTCCAAACGCATCTTCACAACATCCGTGGTTCCACGGGTGAAGAAAGGTTTGCATTCTTCAACCTGAATTCCGCCTTTCCTACTTCCAGGATCAGCCCTTCAATATCAGGTGCATCACAGCGTGCGTTCGTGCACATAGACCGATATGCGATACGCACTAACCGCACCTTAACCCCTACCCCTACCCCCTCTCCCCACTTGACCCTCCGCCTCTCTCCTAACCCAACCATTTCTCTCCGCCTCCCAACCTTCTCCCTCTCCCCCTGACTTTTGACTTTGACCTTAGCCCCCTTTCATTACCGCCTTATCCCTCCGCCTTTTGCCAGCATGCTCTCTCTCTCTCTCTCTCTCTCTCTCTCTCTCTCTCTCTCTCTCTCTCTCTCTCACAAACACACAGAGTGGAGAGAAGAGAGAGAAAGAGAGAGAGACAGACAGACAGACAGACACACACACACACACACACACACACACACACACACAACACACACACACACACAAAACACACACACACACACACACACACCTTCCACAACTCTGGCTCTCTCTCTCTCTCTCTCTCTCTCTCTCTCTCTCTCTCTCTCTCTCCACACCACACACACACCACACACACACACACACACACACCACACACACACACCACACACACAGACACACACACACACACACACTCCCATTCTAAACTATCTTATAATATGCACACCTTAGAATGGCCGATCGTCCCTGCTGGTTGTATAAACACCGATGCAGGTAAAAAGCGTTATTCGTTCGACCCTCTCTTCACGTACTCTCGGTCAGTGAAGTGGTCACCTCTCCGGCCTCTCCTGGGGCAACTTCTACAGTTGAGGGTCAAGACGCCGAGATAGATAGTACGATTTGCTGCAGGGCTCTTCGCATGTTGTGTTTGGTTTGAAAAGAGATATTCAAACAAACAAGGCTAGTTCTGATGAAGAGTCAAGCAGTGCGCGTGAGTGGTTCGAGGTCAGAGAGAGAGAGAGAGAGAGAGAGAGAGAGAGAGAGAGAGAGAGAGAAGGAAAGAAAAAGTAGAATTATCACTGCAATAAACTGTTTCCGTCTCTCTGTCTGTCCGTCGATCTGTCTGTTTCTTTCTCTCTCTCCCTCTGTCTGTCTATCTCTGTGTGTGTGTGTGCGTGTGTGTGTGTGTATGCGCGCTTTTTGTATGTACTTTAAGGACAGGAAGCGGGCCTATCGACAGCTTTACAATGTCATGGAGAAGACACTGTAGGCAAAGAGAGCGACAGTTCAGTCATTTGCATAATACTAGACTTACCAAATGTCACGGTGTTCCTGTTAAAACAAAATATCAGCAATCCGAAAATCACCATTGTGACGGTAAAATCGAGCATCCTGGTTCAGGAGCCACAGATGTACAAATGCCGAGAAATGCTTATCAGTTTCCATTATGATGAACATTGATATAATTAATGGGCGAAAACGGGTTCAGGTGGGTAATGGATACATTAGTCACGCCTTATGTTTAACACTATACCCCCCCCCCCTCCCCTCCCTCCCTCCCCTCAATTAGCCCCGACTCAGGTGTGTCTTGGACTTTTCCCTGTTCTTTGTTGTGTTCTTTTCCCCAGTTCCTGTTTTCTGTTTTTGTTTTCTTTCTTTGTTCATTGTGCGTGTTCTTCCTTTGTTCCCTTTTTGTTGTACTCTTTCTTCTTTCTTTCTTTCTTTCGTCTTGATTTCTTTAGCATCTCCACTTATTTGATCCTCCTTTCTTTGTTCCCGTTGCCTTTGCTCTTAGTTTTCCGTGGGTCTTTATCTTTTTGGAAGGGGGGAATGTTGCGTGAGGGTTAATTAATAGGGTGTTACTGGGTTGTTTTATATCGATTGTTCTCTCTCTCTCTCTCTCTCTCTCTCTCTCTCTCTCTCTGCTGTCTGTCTCTCTCTCATATTGTATGCTACCTTTACCATTCACCCCAACCTACCCCTTGCCCTATTGGTTCCACCTTTCCTATTTCCCGTGTGCTATGTTTACACGTTTTTCTATTGCGTTGTTTGTCAATGGTGTGGACAATAGCTAATTTGTATTGAACTGTGCAAGATCTTGTCATTGGTTGTCCCTTTTATATGTATTTGCATTAACTTGATCTTTAATATGCGTTAATTTGATCTTTAATTTCTTTCCTTTTGCCCAGGGTTGGGTGGAAAAAAGCATTTGTATTGCGTATCTCATTACCCTGGGAAAATAAAATTTCGTTCGTTTCGTTCGTTCGTTCTCCCCCTCTCTCTGTGGAAGTGGGTCGGTGGGTGAGCGCGCCCGTGTTTGTGCGTGTATATATATATTAAACACAGATTGATGGGGAACTGGGAAGTAATTCAGTCATTGTGCCACTTAAAGCTCGATTGGTTATATTTGGGATGTCGTTGATATCATCGCCAACTAACAGACACCCGAGTCGAAATCATAAGATTTGCATAAAATGTTTTTGATACACCTGAGAAGTTAAAACAGTTTTAAAACATTTTGGATGAAACATGCTATGACTGAGTCTGGGGATAAAACCGTTTTCAAATGCCAAAAGTAATTTTGTCGAGACGTTCGTTAGGCTCTACAAACTTACTATGTAAAGTTTTATATTCAATTGTTAACTGTCTGTTTTAACAAAAAAAGTACACTTTTCATTCCAAACGAGAAAAGTGTATTTGTCAATTGCCAGATCTCTCTAGACATCTATTGATTAGATTTGGATACATAATTTGATAATAGAGTTACGATCGAGGTCAGACGGAAGTTTAGACTTGCCCACGAAAAAATTCTTTTTTAATTAAGAAAATGTTATACCACGAGATATACAGTTTGATTGTTTTGTTTCTACTGCATTTATCTAAATATGGAAGATTTTCGATGACAGCTTTACATGCCAAAAATGCATTTGTGTATGATCCACTATGTAGTTTTGGTGGTTATTTTGTGTTTGTAAAACGATGCTAAACTTGATTAATCTTATGATATAAAGTAACCTAACTGACCATAAAAAATTATGCTATTCAGTATCCTTTTATTTTTGTGACTTGGCTATTGTCATTGCAACAAACGTCACTTTCACTACTGCTACAGGTACTCTGTACTTGCGTAGCTTTCATCGTTGATGTTTTCGATTTACGTCCTCCATGCCTCTCCTCCAGCCCCCCCCCCCTCCAATCTCCTCTCTCTCTCCTCTCTCTCTCTCTCTCTCTCTCTCTAATATATATATATATATATATATATATATATATATATATATATATATATATTGGTGTGTGTGTGTGTGTGTGTGTGTGTGTGTGTGTGTGTGTGATATTTAAGAAATGGGCGGTTACTGAAGTTGAGAGAATCAGGTCACAGGTGTAAGGTGGTATGCAGGTGATGTAAATAAGTGTCATCTGGGTCAAGGGGACTGTTTGACTGTATGTTTGTATGAACAGCTTTTGACTCTTTTAAAATTCTTTTCCTTCTGCCGTCAAAAATTCATTTTGTTTCTTGCTCCCCTCCCCTCTCTCTCTGTTTTTTTTTTTTTTTTTTTTCCATTTTTCAAATAACAAAAACAACGAATTGATGTTCGAGATTGTTCAATGTTGATTTAAAAAGAATGAAGACTAAACCAAGACCGGTGGCGTTTTGTTGCCTGCTTTCGTTACAAAAAATATAAAGAACAATTGACACCAACGCAGAATACATGGCACAACAACAAAGAAAACAAAAAGAAAATCAACAGTCTCCCCCACCCCTTACAAAGAAACCATACAAAAGAGAACCTTTAAACAACAAAACTCGCGCTTTCAAACTTTTTAATAAGCATTCTATTGGCTAGATGGACGACGGCAGGCAATCAGTGACATTGTATACAACCACCCAAACTATGGCTGACGCATGCTTTAGAGATTTCGTGCGGCGATTCGATTACGAAGGAGACCAATCCCTTTGTTTTATGTGTGTTGGCCCAGCTTTAGCTGCAAATGAAATAACAGAGCTGACGTATCACTATAAATCTAATTATTTGGAATCAGCTAACCCCTCCCCTCCTCTTCACTCCTCTTCCCCCCCCCCCCTCCCTCATCTGCCCCCTCCCCTCCCCATCTCCACCCCCTGACCCTCCCTTTCCCTTGCCCCCCCCCCACCCCACCCCCTCCCCGCTCTCATCCCTCTCTTCCGAATTTCTAAAGAAAAACTCACCTTTGGTGTGTTCCAGGTTGAATAAAGAAATAATAAAGATAGATGGTGATTGAATTTGGTTCTTCCCTGTTTCTTCTGGGTTTGGTCCTGGATGAATGACAGTGGATTAGACCCGATTTCCCTGGATCAATGTTGAAACAACTGAGGTGGGTTGGAATTGTATCTGTTCTTTTCCCGTTTCCTGGTGTAATGCTGAAAAAGTGTAGGTAGACTGAGCCCCATGTTCTCAGCTTGATGTTAACTGAGAATTAATGTGGCTGGTGATTGAAAGCGTTCCTTGATGACTTCTTCGCAGTTTAATGGTGAAACAAAGAAAAGGTGGATTATGTGACTGAAAATGATTGAGTACTTAATTAACTGTCTGTGAGTTCCTACACTGGCTATGAATAATAGAGGAATCGATAAAAGAAGCATTGTTGTATTGGTCGTGTGAATGGTGGTGGGGTGGGGGGGGGGGGGGGGGGGGGGGGGGTGTTGTTGTTGGTTAGTGGTCTGGATTTCTCGTTTGTTGTGCCTGCGTTACAGGATTGTTTCCCCTGCCCCCAGAGCTCCACTCCTTAAACTCACGAACACTCTCGCTCTCTTTTTTTGGCAAAAGCTATGGAGACGCCAAAATGCAAAAAAACTGACAAAACAGAAAACAGAATAATACTTGTACAGAATAAAACAGACGAGTTAAGTTCAGACAGACATGTATTCTTCAGATACCACTGATGACTGACATAAAATGCATGTACAATACTCCCCTGATAGTTTCTGCCAGAAGAACTTTCAGGTTAATTAAGTGAATCTTGAACTTTCATAGGTTAGGATTTGCTTCACGAAAAGTTGGCCTTTGGGAAGGGAGAGAGAGAGAGAGAGAAAGAGAGAGAAGAGAGAGAGAGAGAGAGAGTTCATCCTTAAAAACATTAAACTCTAGTTTCGCATATGACCTTTACTCGTCGTAAGGACTGTCTTTGGGAAGGACGTGGTGGTACCCTCCAATGGAGAGCTCTCACTCACATGGTTTCGCGGTCAAGTAGGTCTCGTCACCAATGGGTCGCTTGGTAGGGGGTTTTGTCCGCGTATTTTGGATCAAAACAGGCATCACTGAACACCATCGAAGTAACTCAGGGCTAGTTCAGTTCTAGTCGAGTGCCTTGACCAGTGATGACCTGAATACCTTCCTCTCAGTGGACGGCGGATGCAGAGGCTGAAGGACGAATCGGGTGTGGGTGCAGGCACAGAAGAGCGGGGATGCATGGCAGGGGACTGACACCACCAGGACACAGGAGCAGATGGGGAGCCCAGGAGTTCCCCTTCATCTACCCCCCAATCCTTTTCAACATTTGTTTTACAGCTGTGCCTTGTCCTCCGATTCTGCTTTTTTTTCTTTAAAAAAAATTGGGTCTTGTTCCTCTCCCCATCCCCCACCCCCACCATCCCACCCCGATATATCAACAACTGATCGACACAAATGTTACTAGATATGTCGCTGGGCCATTTCCCATCTTTTCAGCACGTTTAGTTTAAACAATTTCCCAAATTCTTGCGTAATCTCACCGAACGCACCCTGGATCCGTCCTTTGATCCGGATACGCATCACGGATCCATACAAAAATAAATCGTTTTTTTTTTCAGTGGATCATATTCGTTCTGTACACTATGTTTAGTTCAAATTGGTTCTGTAGGTTTTTTTCTTTGCATAATGCTGCTAGCAACTGGACAAACAAACAAACAAACAGACGCAGATGAAAACATAGCATTCCTGGTGGAAGTTTTTAAAAGAAAAAGCAAGGAAACCGACATTGTTTTGAATGGTTTGTGTGTATTGACAACGACGGATGATCAGAAAACTCCGTGTGAAAGCCAATTATCCAAACAGCACGCGACACTGTTTAAGAGAAGCATGTAACAATCTCATTGCTCCCGGGACTATTTGTTTAACTCGATGTGTGTCAAGATCATACTGACACATGGATTCAATGACAGAGGGGAAGGAACATAAAAAAACAAATCACCAGTTTAGTGTGCTCCAACCCATTGCGTGTTCACAGAGACATTAACATTTGGCTTTTTTTTTCAGGTTTGGGAGGAAGCGAGGGTGTGTGTGTGTGTGTGTGGGGGGGGGGGGGGGGTGTTTAGGAAGTAAAAGGGCGGGAAACAAGCCATGAAGGTTGAAGGGGGGAGGATGAAAGACAGGAAAAGGAAAAACGAGTCGAAGGGAAAGGGCAAGTGATTAAAACAGGCAAAGAAAGAAACAAAGAAAGGAAAACCATAAAGACAAAGCCAAACGAAAACAAAAATAAATGAATGGTCAGTCTAAATGCAATCTGTTCACTATATTCTCAAATACACAATGTGACACTAATCTTGAGTGAGCTCAATGGTAATGCAACAAACAACATTAAAAAAAAAAGAGAGAATATAAAGAATACTTTCATGTGTGGAGGCGGTAACTGCAACCACACAAACTTCAGATAAGAAATATATATGAATAAGGCAAACAAGTGAATACATTCATACATGAAGTATTTGCGTGTGTGCGTGTGTGCGTGCGTGCGTGCGCGCGCGCGCGCGTGTGTGTGTATGCGTGTGGTGTGGTGTGAGAGAGAGAGAGAGAGAGGAGAGAGAGAGAGAGAGAGAGAGGAGAGAGGAGAGAGAGAGAGAGAGAGAGAGGGAGGGGGATTTGAGAATAAGAGCGAATTTCGCGTTTTGAGTGATGTTACATCCATGGACATGACAAAATCGTTCTGCAAGGAGGTTAAATGAATGAACTATGCGAAGGCATGAGTGATATCTTTGAATTATGCGGGGACGTGAGAAATAAGGATAAGAATTATGGGGACAGTGGGTCAAAAATGGGTTTGCCATTATTGAGTAGAAGGTCTGGTGGATGGGGTATTAAGTCCAGAGATACATCCGTGCAGAGGGGGCATTGGAGTCTAATTTTTTTTGTACTGCCAGAAATGGGGTAAACTGTGAGAAATAAAAACATGAAAACTTCAGGCTATTTAGTTTCTCTCTAATTCCATGAGTTATTGCCAGTAGCATGACATGAGAAACCGAGCATCAACGTTGACACAGAAAAGGGAGGAAGACAAATATACGCAACCAACAATTTTTATACGCGAAACAAGAACTGACTTAACGATGCTTTGTATGTTAATATAGATTCCAACAATTTTCATTCGACACTCAAGAATGTCTCAAATTGATGACATTGATCACACTTTTTTTTTTATCATCAACAGTTATTTTTTTAAAATTTCTCTCTGTGTTTTTTTCTTCTCGCTAGTAGGGTGCCAACACTATCCATCCTGTCCCCTGTTGTTCTTTTTTCCACTGGTACGATGCCAACAACGATGGTGGTCTGACTTACCTCTCCATCATACGTAGTATCACTAATACGTTCGTCACAAACGGATAGCAAAACGCGAAACCAGACACATAAATTGGCACGTGATCCTCACAGCGCAATGCTCTCATGGTCTGCCGTGTACTATACCAAGGTCAGGGTCGTCGTCATCTCCCGCCAAGCAGCAGGAA
>CM031604.1:30290489-30297989 GCA_018398815.1 Conus ventricosus
CGACCATGTCTCCATTCTCTCCTGTTTGTCTGAGAAGAACGGGTCTCTTTGAAATGAAAGGAATGTTGAATTCTATATCCCTTTGCATCCATCCCCTCTCCCCACTTCTGTCTGTCTGTCTGTCTGTCTGTCTGTCTGTCTCTGTGTCTCTCTTTGCATTGTAACAGTGTCATAGAAAATCACCAAGGTACTTATACAAGATCTTTCAGATGACAAAGTACGCAGTATCATTATACTATTTCTTTGTCTGGTCATGTTTATGTGAATGTCGATTAGTCACTTATAATGCACACAACCATAAATAACAGGCGCTGCCTTTCTCTGAATAAACAATTGACATTGTCTCTCTCTCTCTCTCTCTCTCTCTGTCTGTCTGTCTGTCTGTCTGTCTGTCTGTCTCTGTCTCTCTGCCTCTCTCTTTATCCTCGGCCTCTCTACCACCCTCTCTCTAGTTGCTTCTCTCTCTCGCTTGCTTGCTCACATGCTCGTTTATTCGCTTCCTCCCCCTCTCCCCCACCCCGTCTCTCTTTGTCTGTCCATTTCTCTCTCTCTCCTCTCTCTCTCTCTCTCTCTCTCTCTCTCTCTCTCTTTCTCTCCCTCTTTCTGTCTCACCCATTTTTCCCCTGTCTGTGGTAAAAATAATCTTGTGACCCTTGAGGCATTTTGTCAAAGATTACAAACATTTTACCCTCTCTCACACTGTCGTTAAAGTTGACTGCTGTCATCGCCAATGAAATGGGCGCCATAGATATGCAGGCGCCTCTTAATTTCTGTCATTATCAGTTTGAAGTGATGAAGACTCACAAATGGCCTGTCATTCGTTTTTTAAAATTTGTTTTGTTTGTTTCATTTTGTTTACAAAACTGTACAAATCGTTTATGATGTAATTGTTCTTCATTCTTCATTGTCAGATTACTAGTATGTTTGTTGATTTTTTTCTTCAGTATGATAATTCTTGTGATGGTGAGTATGAGGATGATGATGATGATGATGATGATGAGATGATATGATGATGATGATGATGATGATGATGAGTGATGAATGGTGGTGATGATGATAATCATCATTGTTATTACTGCAGTTTTGTTGTTGTTATTATTGTTGTCGTTGTTGTTGTTGTAGTTGTTGTTTCTGCTGCTGCTGCTGCTGCTGCGCTGCTGCTGCTGCTATTGATGCTGTTTCATCTTCTAAGAGCTATGATGCTCATTCTGACTTCTACGTTGACACACACCATTTTTCATATTCTTTCCCTTTCCCAAATACTCCTATTTCTTCTCCTCTTCATCCATTTCCATCCCACTATCCCCGCCTTCCTGTTCTCCCCCTTGCCCATGCAAAAACACGGCCACAGTCTTACAAACACATACACAGACACACAAACACACGCTCACACATCTCTGTCTCTTTTCTCTGTCTCTGCCTCCTCTCTGTCTCTTAGTCTCTGTCTATCTGTCTGTCCTTTCTCTTTTCCTCTCTCTTCTTCTCTTCTCTTCTGTTATCTTCTCTTAACTTCTGTCTCTCCTCTCTCTCTCTCTTCTCTCTCTCTCTCTCTCTCTCTCCTCTCTCTCTCTCTCTCTTCTCTCTCTTTCATTGTCTCTCTCTGTCTTTTCATTGTCTCTGTCTGTCCTTCTGTCCTTCTGCTTCCTCTGTTGTCTCTGTCTGCCTCTCTTCTCTGTCGCTCACTCACTCCCTCCTCTCACCCATCTCTCTGTCTTTCTGCCCCTCTCTCTTCTGTCTGTCTGTCTCTTCAGTCTATCTCACACCCTCTCTCTCTCTCTCTCTCATCCTCTCTCTCTCTCTCTCTCTCTCTCTCCCTCATGTCTCTTACTGATCTCACTTTCACAGCCCCCCCCCCCTCTCTCTCTCCCATCCTTTTCACTGTCCTCTTTGTCACAGCATTCACTCCTCTCTAAAACTTCTCTCCCCCCCCCTCTCTAGTCATTCTCTCTCCCCATTTCTCCCTATCTGTGGCAAAATGATCTTATGACCCTTGAGGCATTTTAGTCAAAGTTAGAAAACATTTTGCCCTCTCTCACACTGTCGTTTAAAGTTGATTGCTGCCATTAACCAGTGAGATGGACGCCGTAGAGTATGCGCGTGTTGCCTCTCAATTTCTGTCATCAACCAGTTTAAGTGATGAAGACCTCGCAAATGGTCCGTCATTCGTTATGTCTTTATTCTCATTGTTTTTGTTTTGTTTGGGTTTGGTTGCAAAACTGTACATACCATTTATGATGTTATCGCGTTCTTTCTTCATTGTAAATTACCGGTATGTTTGTTAATGTTCTTTTCTTCTTGTTCTGTGATGGTTCTGGCTATAGTCTTTATGATGATGATGATGTCATCATCATCATCATTATTTGTTATCTCTGCTGTTGTTTTGTCGTAATTGTTGTTTTGCTGCTGCTGCTGCTAATCTTGTTGTCTTATCTTTCGCGACCTACAATGTTTCTTTCCACTTCTTCATTGACATGCAATATTCTTCTTCTCCTTCATTGCCCCCCCCCCCCCCTTCTCCTTTCTTCTCTCCCTCTACTTTCCTTTTGCTGTCTCTGTCTTCTGTCTTGTGTCTCCCCCCATCTTCTACACACTAGATCGAGCCACAGTCATATAAACACATACGCAGACTCACAAACACACTCACACATCCTTCTCTTTCTCTGTCTCTGTCTGTCTACCTGTCTGTCTGTCTGTCTTCCTCACTGCCTCTCTCTCTCTCCTCTTCTCTTCTCTCCTCGGCTCTTTCCTTTAATGCTCTCTCTCTCGCTCTCCCTCTCTCTCGCTCGCTCTCTCCCCCTCTCTCTCTCTCCTTCTTTCCCTCTCGTACTTTCTCTGTCCAATTGGGGCTTCGTGTATTGTAAAACAAAACGGTTAAACTGGAACATTAAAACATTGCATAAAACCTCGCTTCAGTACTATTTTTTATTTGCCCAAATCTTCTGTTCTCGGGCTCAGTGTCTTTTCTTCTGTCTGTCTGTCTGTCTGTCTCTGTCGTTGTCTCTCTCTCTCTCTCTCTCTTGTTTCTCTGTTTTTGTTTTTTGTCGTCTCCCCCCCCCTCTCTCTTTGTAAAACAGAAGAAAAAATTGGGAATTAGGCATAGCATAAAATCTCAAACCCTTAAGACTACTTTTTTTTTTTAGCCTTTAATCACTCTGTGTCGTTTTCCCCCTTGTCCCTGTCTCGTCTGTCTATCTGTCTGTGTCCGTTGGCCCTTTCTGTTTTTTCTTTTCGGCTTGCTGTCTGTCTCGTCTTCCTTCTCTCCCCTCTTTCCTGTCTCTTTCTTTCCTCTCTTTTCTCTCACCTTTTTGTCTCTCTCTCTCTTCTTCTCTCTCTTCTCCTCCTCTCTCCCCTCTCTCTTTTCTCCTCTCTCTCTTCTGTTACGTCCTCCACTCTCCAATCTTTCTCGCAATGTTTTTTTCGAAACCCCAAAAAAGTAGACCCCCTTTTAGGATTGTGCTTTTGTTTTCAGCTTTGAACGTGATATGTTTCACCATTTTTCACGCTTTCCTTACTTTGATAGTTGCCAGACGAGAGATAATCGGGACGGTCCAAAGGGCCTTTTCAAGCCCAATCATTATCAATCATGTGAAACATTTGTTTTCCCTGTTTTCATTATTGTTTTGTTGTTGTTGTTTTTGTGTTGTTTTTGTTGTTTGTTGTTTTTGTTGTTGTTTTTTCTCTTCTTTTTTTCTTTTCTTCTCTTTGTTTTTTTCTTTTTTTGTTATTTTGCGCACAAACGACTGTCGACATCGTTCATGCAAAACGTTTTTTTTTTTTTTTTTTTTTCAGGCTAAAATACTCTCTTGCTTGCCCTTTTTTTTCCTCTGTCTGCTGTGATTTTTTTCTCTCTCCCCCTCTCTCTCTCTCTCTCCCTCCTTTTCTCCTCCTCTTCTCTTTCCCCCTCTCTCTTTCATTATTCATCATTCTGTCATTCGATTGGGTTTTTCTCTGTTTTCCCGTCTCCCCCTTTTTTCTCTTTTCCACATCTTGATGTTGTTCCTAAAATCTTTCAGTCTCCCGCTTCCTCTCTTTTTGCCTCTCTCTGTTTTGCCTCTGTCTTTGATCTTCTATCTATCTGTTTTCGGCTGTGTGGCTTTTTTTGTGTTAGCTCTCTGTTGTCTTCTGTCTTGATTTCCATGCCACTCCTCCTCTCCATTCTAGTTCTGCCCTCCGCCCCAAACCCCTCTTTTTATCACGTGCGGGTGTGGGGGTGTGTGTTGTTGTGTGTTGGTGTGTGGTATGTGTGTGGTGTGTGTGTTGTGTGCACGTGCGGCGCGCGCGTATGTGTGTGTGTGTGTGTGTGTGTGTGTGTGTGTGTGTGTGTGTGTGTGTGTGTGGAGCGCGCGTGAGTGTGTTTGTGTGTGTGTGTGTGTCCACCTTTCTTTTCATACTCTGTCACTGTCTTTCTGTCTCTTTGCCTCTGTCTGTCTGTCTTTTTGTCCATCAGTCTGTCTATCTGGAAAGTTTGCCTCTGTCCGTCTGTCTGTGCGTCTGTCTGCCTGTCAGTCTGTCTGTCCATCTGTTTGTCTGTCTGTCTCTCTGTCTGCTCTCTCTGTCTGTCCTGCTGCCGTCTCTCTCCTCCTAGCTGTGGGAAAAAGAATCTTATGTCCCTTGGGGCATTTTGTCAAAGATTAGAAACATTCTACCCTCTCTCACATCGTCGTTAAGTTGGTTGCTGCCGGTACCAGTGGATGGATGCTGCGGAGATGCTGGCTCCTTTTTCATATCTGTCATTATCATTTGAAGTGATGAAGACTCTCACAACCAGCCTTCATTGGTCGGGTTTTATTTTGTTTTGCTTTCTTTCCTGTCATTATAACAGCTAGATACATTGTTTATGAGGTTGCTGCAGTGTCGTTTTCATTGTCAGATTACCAGCATGTTTCCTTTTGTTCTTGTTTGTATGACGATTCTAGCTATGGTGATGATGATGATGATGATGATGATGATCTCATCATATAATCGTTATTTGTATTTTTGTGATTGTAATTGTTGTTTCTGTTGTTTTGTTGTTCTCAGTCCCAGTATTTCTACAACAACGATCAGTCTGGCTTCTCCACTGAAAGACGCCATTCTTTTTTTTTTAACCTTCTCACCCATCTCTCTCTAGCCCCAAAACATCCTTCTCACTTTGACGTCTCCCTCTGCTTCTCCTATTACTCCCTCCCTCCCCCCCCCCCCCCCCCCCCCCCCCCCCCCCCCATCAATCTCATACACACACAGCCACAGTCTCGAGATATACACAGACACACCAAAACACAGATACAGACACATGTATATACATACAGACACAGACAGACCACGACACAACACACACAAAACACACACAAAACCACACACACACAACACACATATAATTTATATATATATAAATATATATAATATATATATATTATATTATATATATAATATAAGTTAAAACAAGTTAAAAGAGGAATCTATATAATTATAGTTAAAACAAGTTAAAAGAGGAATCTTAAAACATCTACAAATTTGTTTCAAGCATGTTGCTCTGTCATCAGGATGGTTTTTGGTTTGCCCACCGCCGATGTTATATAGCGTGTGGGCTCCGTTTGCGGTTGTTTGCACGTGCGGGTTGGCTGCACGTGTTTTTGGGGGGCTTTCAGGTTTTTGTTTTGGGTGTGTTCACTAACAACGATTTCCATTATGCCTGCAGTTGTTTACTATTTCTGTTTTGGTGTTAAAGTTGCTAAGTGTGGTTTGCATAGTATTAAACCCAATTTTTCAGTTAAACTAGTTTGCACTTTTTGAAACATTGCTGTATGGTGATCCCTCTTTTTATGATTTTCCGGGATATATTGTAGCTTGTTTTTGCGTCTTTAAGTTCCAGATATATTTGCTCAGTTCTGTTTGGTTTTTATATTTTTTTTTTATTAAATGACTGTTTGGGGTTTGGATATTGGTTTTGAAGGGGTTTTTTCAGTGATCCCTATGTATGTTCTTTTCATTTTCTGATGTCACAGTAGCCTGGTATACAATGTTGTTGTGAAGACATTTATTGTTTTAGTGGGCATGCTCCTTTCTGGTGCAATTGCAAGATTTCCTTTCTTCACCCTTCTTTGCTGTGTTGATTTTCATTTTGTTGGATGCGTCAATTAGGTTTTTTGAGGTTGGGCATACATGAGTACGATAGTTTGATAGTTTTTTTTTGTTAAATATTTTGGACAGTTTTGTGTTTTTTGGAAAGGGAAGTTTGTTAGGAATTTGAAGAATTCTTTCCTATGTTTGTTTTGAGTTTCCCGTCGTATGGGGGGTTATACCATATGATTTTTCTTTTCCTATTTTTCTTGCTTTTATTTGTGTTGTTGTCTGGGTTGTATTGTAATTTGTAATTGTATCCACTTGTTTGTAGTGCCTCCTGGTATTCTACTGCTGCATTGTTGAAACACTCTCTCACTGCATGACAGGGTTTTATAGTCTCTTGTTTATGCCATGGGGTATGGTCTTTAATATAGATGGTGGATGGTTCTTTTGGTGTGTACATAAAGAGGTGTAAACGTTGGGTTTCTTGTATGGTTTATATATGTGATTGTTGAGATCCAGTGTTATGTCTAAGTAGTTCACTACCTTTTTGTTTGTTCATCATCATTGAATACAGTTTTAAAAAATGGATGTTGATATTGAATCACATGATGGCACTATGTTGTTAAAAATGTTGGGAACCCGTCATTATAATGTTTGATTTTTTCTGTTTAAATTTTCTTCGTTGTTAATGTGACATTGTATATGGATCCCCCCTTTAGTAGCTATATGAATAAACCATTTTCCATTTATCTCCCTCTCTTTCTCTCTCTCACTCTTCTTGTTGTTGTTGTTTTTCTTCTCTCTAACAGGCCTTCACTCTCCATTCTATCTCTGAAAAGTTCTTCAGAAACGCAAATGCATGATATCCGAAAAAGTTTTCGATTTGTCAAAGATTATGAACCTGATTTTATTATACCGTCTTTCACGCTGTCCTTCCCATTGACAGTTGCCATGACAGTGAGATAGATGCTCGACAGAGTTTCTAAGCCGTTTCGAGTCCATTCATTATCAGTCTCGTGTTTTCTCATTCTTATTTCTGGTTATTTGCTTGTTGTGTAACGTCCAATTAAACTGTCAACATTATCGATGAAATACAGTCTTTCTCAGTTCATGCCTGTGTTTCTCTCATGCGTGTTTTTCTTTCTTCTCTCTGTCTGTCTCTTGTTAGCCTCTCTCTCTCTCTCTCTCTCTCTCTCTCTCTCTTCTCTCTCTCTCCTGTCGTCTCTCTCTTCTGTCTGTCTGTCTCTCCTCTCTCTTTGTCTCACCTGTCTCTTTGGGCTCTCTGTCTCTGTCCTGCTTGTTTGTCTTCTGTTTATCCCTCTGTCTGTCAGTCCGTTTGTCTGTCTTTCATTTGCCCCACTCCCCCCCCCCCCCACTCAGGTGTATTAGTGTGTGTGTGTGTGTGTGTGTGTGTGTGTGTGTGTGTGTGTGTGTGTGTGTGGTGTATGTGTGTGT
>CM031604.1:30300489-30305489 GCA_018398815.1 Conus ventricosus
GTGTTTGTCTGTTTCTTTTCTATCTCTGTGTCGACAGTCTCCCTCTGTGTTTGTCTTTTCTTTTCTATCTCTGTGTCGACAGTCTCCCTCTGTGTCTGTCTGTTTCTTTTCTATCTCTGTGTCGACAGTCTCCCTCTGTGTCTGTCTGTTTCTTTTCTATCTCTGTGTCGACAGTCTCCCTCTGTGTCTGTCTGTTTCTTTTCTATCTCTGTGTCGACAGTCTCCCTCTGTGTTTGTCTGTTTCTTTTCTATCTCTGTGTCGACAGTCCTCCCTCTGTGTTTGTCTGTTTCTTTTCTATCTCTGTGTCGACAGTCTCCCTCTGTGTCTGTCTGTTTCTTTCTATCTCTGTGTCGACAGTCTCCCTCTGTGTCTGTCTGTTTCTTTTCTATCTCTGTGTCGACAGTCTCCCTCTGGTGTCTGTCTGTTCTTTTCTATCTCTGTGTCGAACAGTCTCCCTCTGTGTCTGTCTGTTTCTTTTCTATCTCTGTGTCGACAGTCTCCCTCTGTGTCTGTCTGTTTCTTTTCTATCTCTGTGTCGACAGTCTCCCTCTGTGTCTGTCTGTTCTTTTCTATCTCTGTGTCGACAGTCTCCCTCTGTGTTGTCTGTTTCTTTTCTATCTCGTGTCGACAGTCTCCCTCTGTGTTGTCTGTTTCTTTTCTATCTCTGTGTCGACAGTCTCCCTCTGTGTCTGTCTGTTTCTTTTTCTATCTCTGTGTCGACAGTCTCCCTCTGTGTCTGTCTGTTTCTTTTCTATCTCTGTGTCGACAGTCTCCCTCTGTGTCTGTCTGTTTCTTTTCTATCTCTGTGTCGACAGTCTCCTCTGTTCTGTCTGTTTCTTTCTATCTCGTGTCGACAGTCTCCCTCTGTGTCGGGCTGTTTCTTTTCTATCTCTGGGGCGACAGTCTCCTCTGTGTCTGTCTGTTTCTTTTCTATCTCTGTGTCGACAGTCTCCCTCTGTTCTGTCTGTTTCTTTTCTATCTCTGTGTCGACAGTCTCCCTCTGTGTCTGTCTGTTTCTTTTCTATCTCTGTGTCGACAGTCTCCCTCTGTTGTCTGTCTGTTTCTTTTCTATCTCTGTGTCGACAGTCTCCCTCTGTGTCTGTCTGTTTTTTCATCTCTGTGTCGACAGTCTCCCTCTGTGTCTGTCTGTTTCTTTTCTATCTCTGTGTCGACAGTCTCCCTCTGTGTCTGTCTGTTTCTTTTTTATCTCCCGTGTCGACAGTCTCCCCCTGTGTTTGTCTGTTTCTTTCTATCTCTGTGCGACAGTCCTCCTTGGTTTGTCGTTTCTTTTCTATCTCTGTGTCGACAGTCTCCCTCTGTGTTTTTCCCGTTTTCTTTTCTATCTCTGGTCGACGTCTCCCTCTGTGGCTGGCTGTTTCTTTTCTATCTCTGTGTCGACAGTCTCCCCTGTGTCTGTCTGTTTCTTTTCTATCTCTGTTGTCGACAGTCTCCCCCTGTGTTTGTCTGTTTTTTTCTATCTCTGTGTCGACAGTCTCCCCTCTGTGTCTGTCTGTTTCTTTTCTATCTCTGTGTCGACAGTCTCCCCCCTTTTCGTGTTTCTTTTCTATTCTGTGTGACGTCTCCTCTCGTGTTGTTGTTTCTTTTCTATCTCTGTTTTCGACAGTCTCCCTCTGTGTCTGGGCTGTTTCTTTTCTATCTCTGTGTCGACAGTCTCTCTCTGTGTCTGTCTGTTTCTTTTCTATCTCTGTGTCGACAGTCTCCTCTGTGTCTGTCTGTTTCTTTTCTATCTCTGTGTCGACAGTCTCCCTCTGTGTCTGTCTGTTTCTTTTCTATCTCTGTGTCGACAGTCTCCTCTGTGTCTGTCTGTTTCTTTTCTATCTCTGTGTCGACAGTCTCCCTCTGTGTCTGTCTGTTTCTTTTCTATCTCTGTGTCGACAGTCTCCCTCTGTGTCTGTCTGTTTCTTTTCTATCTCTGTGTCGACAGTCTCCCTCTGTGTCTGTCTGTTTCTTTTCTATCTCTGTGTCGACAGTCTCCCTCTGTGTCTGTCTGTTTCTTTTCTATCTCTGTGTCGACAGTCTCCCTCTGTGTCTGTCTGTTTCTTTTCTATCTCTGTGTCGACAGTCTCCCTCTGTGTTTGTCTCGGTTTCTCCGTTTTATCTATCTCTGTGATTCTGTCTCTCTTTTTTTTTTCTTTCTGTCTGTGTTCCTGTCTGTCTGAGTGTCTATCTGTCGCTCTGTATTTTTTCTCTCTCTGTCACTGTCTATCTGTCTGTCTGCCTGCCTGCCTGCCTGTCTGTCTGTCTGTCTGTCTGTCTGTCTCTGTCTCTCTCTCTGTCTCTCTGTCTCTGTCTGTCTGTCTGTCTGTCTGTCCGTCTCTCTCTCTCTCTCTCTCTCTCTCTCTCTCTCTCTCTCTCTCTCTCTCTCTCTCTGTCTGACCTGCCTGTTACAAATCAACCATTCAGCTCTGACTGCATTTCGCCATAAGATCAGAATAATTGTTTCGCTTTCTGACATGATTGTTTTATTCCAAGACAATTGAGTTGGAAGCCCCAGAGAACACATGCTGCGTCTAAATTTCAATCCTCTTCCCAAAGATGAAGAACATGTCCACAAGTATCCTCACCTCTTCGATCGTTTTCTGCATTCTTTTTGACAAAACAAGTAATGCCGACATTATTTATGAGCTTGCGCCTATTACCACTGTATTGTTATTCCTGGTGCTGTTGCTGTAATTGTTATTCTTTTTATTTCGTTTGGTAATTTCGTTGTTGATGGTGCTGTATTTTTTGTTTTGATGGCGCTGTTGTTGAAGGCACTTTAGCTGCTATTGTTTCTCATTCTCTATCCGAAGAATTGAATGAGTTGGGATCATATTGGCCTTTTAATTCCTGCCGACCTGTCTGTCGTTCTGATTGATTCTTTGTGTGTGTGTGTGTGTGTGTGTGTGTGTGTGTGTGTGTGTGTGTGTGTGGTGTGTGTGTGTGTGTGTGTGTGTGATTGTGTGTGTGTGTGTGTGTGTGTGTGTGGGTGTGCACGCGCGCATGCGCTCTCAGCTTGCAAATGTGCATTCGTGCTTGGGTGGGATCCAGTGTGTTCTTACGCGGATGTATATGTCTCTGACACTGTTTTTGTCTCTGTCTGTCTGTCTGTCTGTCTGTCTCTGTCTGTCTGTCTGTCTGTCTGTCTGTCTCTCTCTCTCTCTCTCTCTCTCTCTCTCTCTCTCTCTCTCTCTGCCCTGCCTATATCAAATCAATCCCTGTACTCTCACGGCATTTTGCCGAAATATCAGAAACATTGTTTGGTTCCAAACGCAACTAATTTGGATACTCCTGAAGAACACACGATGCTTCTAAATTTCAATTATCACAAAGATGAAGAACATGTTTACAAATATCTTTCCATCTTCAGTCGTCCTCTCTTTTCTCTCTCTCTCTCTCTCTCTCTCTCTCTCTCTCTCTCTCTCTCTCTCTCTCTCTCTCTCTCGCTGACCTCCGCCTTGAGCCGCTCTGCAACCCCCATCTTTACCACTCCGTTGCCGATCGGGTGGAGCACGAACAGAGGGTGGGGGAGCGGAGGGAGATGTAAACCCACTACCCTCACTGCCATCCCCCTCATTGCGTTAACAGGGCGAGATGCCTGCTGAAGGCTGAAACAGATAGAGACCCACCCTCCCCACTCTCCCCAGACTGAAATTGAGGAGTAGAAGGTGTAACTGTTTGTTTGTTTCTCTATTATTTTCTCGGCCACCCTCTACTACTTCAGCGTAAGTGCGTGGGTCAGGCAATCTTGGACCAATCACGAGTTGTCCCCTGCGAAAAAATGTTCTTTTCCCTTCTTCATGTGCTCTAGCCTTTATTTTCATCTGTTGGTTTGTTAGGTCATTAGCCACTCTTACTCCTTTTTGCTGTAATTTCTCTCTGACCTCTCTATCGCCAATTATGCACATCTTGTCTTTCCACCTGTTGAATTTCACAATCATTGGTCGTGGTTGGTCATCTCGTTTGTAACCTGTTCTGTGTGCACGTCCGATGTCGTTGTCAGTCCACTGTTTTTGTCCGTCAATGCTATTTAACACATCAACTACTGCACCGCACATGTGTCAAATGATTCGCTGGGGCCCTCTTGGGGAATACCAAAAAATCTTAAGTTATCTCTTCGAGAAAAACTTTCGAGTTTTCTGTGTCAGCCTTCAGTTTGTCCAGTTCTTGTTTCATGCTGTCGTATTGCTTCCTTTCTTTCATCTGACACAGCAAACAGGTCATGTATGTCATGTGTTATATCTTTCACTGTGGCAGTCAGATGTTTTTGTTCAGTCTCCAGTCTGTCACAGCGTTGATTTATTTCCTGGCACTGTCGTTTCACTTGGCCCAAGTCCTGTTTTTATTTCAGACAAGTCATTTCTGAGCACTGTGGTTTGTTCACGCAGCTGGGTTTTTGCATCGCTTGCATCATTACTTCAACAAGCTTGTCTTGTTCTATCAGTGTGTATGTGTTCTTTTCGACTTCATCTTTCGTTTGTGTTTTTTCTTCAGTATTGGGGCCAGGGTTGGTCTCAATGTCTCCACTGAGAAGCAGCCTACGCAGCGAGAACACGACACGCATTGCACAGAAAGCAGACAGCAGCACTTGCACGTGCATGTCAAGTTGACACATGTGTGTGTTGACACACGGCCCTTCATCTACACATTCGACTCTAGTCCCCTTTTGCCCATTGAAATAGTACATCGTACTGTTGAATGACACACATTCCGTTACATTTTGGATGAAACTGACAATCACTCCGTACATCATGAAGATCAAACCAAAACCGACGACGACATCAATGGAAGAAATGTATGTTTTGGTATCTGTCTCCGAACTCACCTTCACAAAGTCACCTGACCTCATTTGTTTACATTTTGTTCTCGCATTTACTTTACCATAGAAAACGCCGATAACGGCCCTCCAAGTGTTCAAGTCCACCATTTTCTATCAAATTTACTGTCACTTGGTACTTACGATGTATATCAACAAGCATAGGTAGCAAACGTCCAGAAT
>CM031604.1:30310489-30315489 GCA_018398815.1 Conus ventricosus
ACCCGACAGTAATTGAAATACTATTTGCCCCCCTGAGTATGTTCTTTTGTTTGTTTGTTGTTTACCTCGTGAACAATATTTGACACTGCTATGAATTGATGTCGTTTCTCAGCTTTCTCATACATGTCTTGCGTGTCTCTGTCTGTCTGTTTGCCGGTCGGCCGGTCTCTCTGTATATCTCTGTCTGTCTATCTCTTTGTCCTCCTCTCTGTCTGTCTTTGTCTGTCGGACTGTCTTTGTCTGTCCGAGTATCTGTCTTTGTCTATCAGTTTGTCCGTGTGTCTGTGTGTCTGTCTGTCTGTCTCCATCTCCTTCTGTTTCTCTTCGTCTCCATTGCGCGCTCTCTCTCTCTCTCTCTCTCTCTCTCTCTCTCTCTCTCTCTCTCTCTTTGTGTGTTTCTATGTTGCTCTCTCTCTCTCTCTCTCTCTCTCTCTCTTCCTCTCTCTCTCTCTCTCTTCTCTCCTCTTCTCTCTCTCTCTTTCTCTCTCTTAAAACCACAGTCGTTTGACCTCCAACAAATTTGTCAGTTTCTCACAAATTATCACCCTGATTTTGTTTTACTTTCTCTCTATTTGTCCTTCAAACTGACAGTTGCCATGACAATGAGATGGACGTTCAATAGAGTCCGTTTTAATTCCCATGATAATCAGTCATGTGAAGAAACTGGCGGTAAACTTGTTTCCCATTTGTGTTTCTTGTTTTGGATTTTTATGTTGTTTTGCACGTAAAAGATGCTGACATCACTTAACGTATTGATTCCTTTCCCCCATGCTTCTCCACATCTCCCTTACCCTCTCTCTCTCTGTGTCTCTTCTGTCTGTCTGTCGGTCTGCATTTTTCGCTCTGTCTCTCTGCCTCTCTCTCTGTTTCTGTCTGCCTGTCAGTCTTTCTCTGTCTCTCTCTCATCATCAACTAATGTCTCTCTCTCTCTCACTCTCTCTCTCTTCTCTCTCTCTCTCTCTCTCTTCTCTCTCTCTCCTCTCTCTCTCTCTCTCTCTCGCTATCATGCACTTCCTCACCTCCTCTCTCTCTCTATGTCTGACTCTCTGTCTCTCCGTCTGTCTGTCTGTCTGTCTCTATCTCTCTCGCCTCCTCTCTGCATCTCTTTCTCTGTATGCCCCTTAAACACAGTTGTACATGACCTTCAAAACATGTGCAATGTGTCCCCGTTCATTAACATACTTTCGGTCTGGCCTTCAAAAGTGATAGTGGCTGTGACATGGATGCTCAATAGAATCCCCGAGGCGTTCAATTTCCATGGTAATCAGTCATGTAAAGAAACGGACAGAAAACCTGTTTCCCATTTGTCTTTTGGATTTCTATGTTGTTTAGCACGCGGACAATGTTGACATCACTTACGAATTGGTGCTTTTCTCCTGTTCGTCGCCAAATCTTGCTCGATTGCTTCTCTCTTGTTTTCTGCCCATGTCTATCAGCCGATTGGCCGGTCGGTCTCTCTGTCTGTATTACGCTCGGTCTCTCTCTTCATCCACCCCATCTCCGCGACAAACTGTCTCTCTCTATCTGTCTGTCCTCCTCTCTCTCTCTCTCTCTCTCTCTCTCTCTCTCTCTCTCTCTCTCTCTCTCTCTCTCTCTCTCCCCTAACACACACACACACACACACACACACACACACACACACACACACACACACACACACACACACACACACACATATATATATATATATATATATATATATATATATATATATATATATATATATATATATATATTATATATATATATATATTGTTCATATGCTTTGGCTACTTTCGTCTCTAAATCAGTTTACAACATGAAAAGGGAAGGGAAGGCGAAGTAAGTGTGTATGAATGATGCAAAAAAGATTTACAATAAACGACCAGCTGGACCGTGTAAAAAAAATGACTGACAAGTTATAGAATAACACTGTGCGATAAAAACAAACAAACAAAAAGAAACATTCGTTTTTGAGACCGGCATCGCGTTTTTAACGACTTCTACAGGCACAATCCTGTTCTTTTTTTTTATCACATTGAACCAAACTGAATTGATCTGTCAGCTTTTTGCTTTTATACGACTAATTTCTTTGCAATAGTTACTCTATCAAGACGGCGTTAGGCGTCCCCTTTCACACAAAGGAATCTCACAGATTAAGAGAAGTGAAGTCAAGCGCTGGTCGAGACTATGTTGACGAATGCTGTGATGTGGTTTGTGAACGGGACAGACCTCCAGCGAATGACCAACAGAACGACCCTCCAGAGAACGTGACTCTCAGTGATATTATGTCGTACCTACAAGGAATGTTAAGAAACATGGAAGCGTTCATTCTGTTGACAGAGAGAATGTGCAACTGACTTCCAGCGGCAATTCAGATGTGGAGGACGGAAGTCTTGTTGACAGTGGATAAACTTTTTGGAAGTCTCAATGACAATCACATCTGTGTTCGATGTTTGTTAATTATTTCCGTGATTTGGTTTCCTCATCGCGATGTGGTTTTCTCCCCCACTGTAACCCCTGCATGAGTATGGGCTTTATAAGCTTAACTCATTAAATCGTTCGTTTTTCGTTCCTTCGTTCGTTCTCTCTCTCTCTCTCTCTCTCTCTCTCTCTCTCTCTCTCTCTCTCTCTCTCTCTCTCTCTCTCTCTCTCTCTCTCTCTCTCTCTCTCTCCGTCTGATCGTCTGTTAGCATCTATCTATTTCTGCCTGCCTGTCTGTCTGCATGCCTGCCTGCTTGTCTGCCTCTGTGTGTGTGTGTGTGTGTGTGTGTGTGTGTGTGTGTGTGTGTGTGTGTGTGTGTGTGTGTGTGTGTCTATCTCTCTCTCTCCCTCCTCTCTCTCTCTCTCTCTCTCTCTCTCTCTCTCTCTCTCTCTCTCTCTCTCTCCCTCTCCCTCTCCCTCCCTCTCTCTCTCTCTCTCTCTCTCTCTCTCTCTCTCTCTCTCTCTCTTGCGTTCTGTCTGTCTGTCTGTCTGCCTCTCTCTCTCTCTGTCTCTCTCTGAATTCACTAGAAAAAAAAAAAAGCAGAGAGACTCCTTAGAGTTGGTTGTGAGAGAATGGATAAGGAAGATCGACAAAAGTATATCATTGTTCGGCGTGATTATAAACATGTCCTGGTAAATAAGAGTAACGAGTTTAACAACCCGTTGTTGAACAAACTTATGACATCAGTAAAGAACCAAGAGAATTCTGGAACCATGCCCATAAAGCTTCCTTTAATAGAAAACAGCCAAGAAACGAGATTTCAGGTGGCAAGTGGTTCCAGCACTTTAAGTCTGTATTGGAAATAGATGTAAATCCTTCTACTAATTATGAAGATCCGACTGATAACGACAGTAAAGTTTCATGAATCGTCCTATTTCTAGGGTGGAAGCATTGATGGCCATAAGAAAACTGAAAGTTTTGAAAACAGCAGGTCCAGATGGTATTGTTAGCCAGTTATTAAACTATTCTAATGATTAATAAGTACTTAAACAAATATTCAATAAACTTTTTGACAACGGGGTTTTTCCGGAACATTGGACAGAATCCATTCATTTACCATTGTTTAAGAAAGGAGAAGGTCATAATCCCAATGATTATAGAGGTATTTCTATTGCTGATATAAGAAGCAAACTTTATAGTTCTATTATTAACAACAGATTACAAGAATGGATAGACGAGAACAATATTACAGGTGAGTATCAAGCAGGTTTTTAAAAAAAAGGGTATTCGAGACAGTCGATCACATGTTTACGTTGTAAGCGCTCGTGCAAAAGCAGTTTTCATATAAACGCAAACTTAATGTAGCGTTCATGGAGTTTTGCAAAAAAATTGAATCGATTAATAGAAATTTGCTGTGGTCTAGTTCATTAAAAATGTTATCAATGGTAAGTTATTTAAATGTATTAAAGTTAAGTATGAAAATGTAAAATGTAGAGCAAGATGTGGCTCTAAACTTTCTGAGTACATTAGATGCACAGCAGGTGTTAAAACAGGGAAAGGCGTGTAGCCCTGAGCTATTTTCTGTTTTTATAAATGAGTTAGCACTACATGTGATTTAATAACGGAAAACATGGCGCTGTGCTCTCACGTATTGCATTTGAGTTGTTCAGTCTTCAGTTAGCTGATGATGTTGTTATATTGTCAGAGACGGTTGTAGGGCTGCAGACATGGCTAAATAACCTACATCATGCTGCTTCTTCACTTCAATTGAAAGTTACTATGAATAAAAGTGATATAATTATATTTTGGAAGGGAGGTTATTTAAGTGTAAGAGAACGATGGCTATATGATGGCGTGGCAATTCTTGCAGTTAATGGTTACAAGTATTTGGAATATTTATCTCCACTCGTCTTAGTTTCACTGCTGCTTGTAAAGATCTTGCCAGCCGAGCGAAGATGCATTGTTGTGTATAGTTCAGAAGCGATATGCTCTAAATAACAATTCCTTTAAATTGTTTATAAATTTTTCTGGGATGCGTGTCCAGCCAGTACTGCTATACGGACCAGAATATGGGGGTTAGACTAAGCCGCTATTCACTACGAGTCAGTTCATTTAGGCCCATTTGCTCTTAAAAAAGTGTTTAGGCGTAGATCTGCGTACTCTCAATGATCTAGTATATGGAGAAACAAACAGATTTCCCACATAGTGTAATGCTGCGGTTAACTGCCTTCGACATTGGTTTAAGCTGTTGCATATGGAGGAACATAGGTTGCCTAACATAGCGTTTAAAATGTTGTATGATGTACATGCTATGGAAAAAGTGGGTATCAAGTGTGCGTGTTTGTTTATATAGCAATGGTTTCGGTGATGTGTGGTTAAATCAAAGTGTGGGAAATGAAAAAAAAAATTATAGCAATGTTTCGTGAGCGGTTGACTGACTGTAAACGGCAAAGCTGGAATAACCATATTTACACTAGAGAAACATTTGGTCTGCATAGAACGCTTTGTAGCCTAATAACCATGACGTAAGGAAATATATGAGAGCAAATATGGACCGAAAACCAAAATGCATAAAGACTAGATTTAGACTGGGTAT
>CM031604.1:30320489-30330489 GCA_018398815.1 Conus ventricosus
GCCCCACTGCCCTCCCCTGTTTAAATTGCAGTCTATCGAAACACAGAGGTCTTTAGTCGTCGTGTCATTTCCTCTTCGCTCCGACTTAGATCCCAGCAAACTTACAGAAATGGAAAAACACCCAGTGAAATGACAGCCTGTGAGTCACACCCAGAAATCTGAGTCGTTCCCTTTTTTTTCATTTAAAAGGACGAGGAATGTTTGTTCGCTAACGCTCTAAGGGAGAGGAGGGTGTGTGAGATGTGGAAGCGAAGGAGGGGGGCGGGGGGGGGGGGGGGGGGGGGGGGTTGGGGGGAAGGGGAGCAGCGGGGGGAGGGGGTATTGAAGCGGAATGGGGGGAGGAGAAATAGATGCACACACACACCACACGCGCGCGCGGCGCGCGACACACGGCACACACACCCACACAACACACACACAACAACACACACACCACGGACAGACGCACAACCACACACCCAACACACCACACACACACACAACACACACACACGCGCACACACACCACATGCGCGCGCGCGCGCGCGCGCGTGCGCGCAGACACACTACGCACTCACGAACGCGCGCACACACACACACACAGCGTCCGAATGCGACACACACACACGCATCAGGAACGCACGCACACACACACGCACTCACACGCACGCGCGCGAGCCCAGACCCGCGCTAATGCGCGTTAGACACAAACAAATCACACAATCACACACAAATACACACACACAAACACACACAAACCACACGCACTCATGCACAACGTACATATACACACGCGCGCGGGGCACGCACACACAGACACATACGCTAGCACACACGACACGTACACAAGCACACACGCACACACACACACACACAATACATGCACTCTCGCGCACGCACAATACGCACGCACACAACCGCACACACAACAATACACACAACAAACATACACACAAATCACACACACACATGCACACACATACAGCATTACACAAACGCGCGCTGCACACACCCACACACACACACACACAAACACACACACACACACACACACAACCACACAACACACACACCACACACACACACACACACAACAGAACACAAACAACACAACACACCACAACACACACACACACACACACACACACACCACACACAACACACACACACACACACACACCACGCAGTGTGGGACCTCACCGGCTGTATCCTAATACCTTTAACGCGTGCCTTATCTTTATTGTCATTTCAAAAGAAAAAAAAAAGAGTGTCTCGCGCTTACCGGTATCTATTTTTCTCGCAGTGAACAGTGTACCTTTTGTTTCCGCCTCCGTTTGAAAACACCTTTATTTTTTTAGGTTAAAGATGAACCGTAGGCTTTAAACCACTTGGGGGGTCGGAGTTTTACGGCTTGGAAACCCTCTCTGTCTGCCCAGCAGTAAAGGAGTACCTGGTTCAGTTCAGGGAGGGTTAAAGGCGGCGGAAGGATTGGGATGAGCCCCGCCTTCCATCAAACTGGCCTCATGAAGGTGGGACCTTGAGCAGTTCATAGCTCAACGGCCTAGTGGGTCTTTCGGTTTCGCCTTAGTCCAGTGTTCGGGTGCTACAGAGGGGGAAGGAAGCAGAAAATGGGAGGGGTGGTGGTGGTGGTGGTGGTGGTGGTGGCGTTCATGTTGATATAGGAATCGGAGAGGAATCAGTGGTGTTTTTTTTTTTTTTTTTTTTTTTCCCGACTGTTTCGAACTATCTCTACAATCTCGTGGCCTCCTCGTTGTATATTCACCGAAGCAGCACTACAGACATTCTGTTTCTGTGGTCGTTTCTAATTATCTGTACAATCTCGTGGGCTACATACATTGTACATTGTACTATCTTGACTGAGGCAGCACACCAAGACAGTCTGTTTCTGTGTCTGATTCCAATTCTTCTGTACAATCTCGTGGCCTCGTACAGTCTATTTTCACCTGGACAGCACTACAAGACGAATGAAGAATACGAGTGACATCTTAGGTGCCTTGCTATTGTGTTCAACAAGGTTTGTAAGGGGGTCAAGGATTGCAGACGATCACAAAGACGCAGGTGTGTGCTGTCAACCGTCGCCACCACTATTCCTCATCAGGCTTATGGGATAACAAAGAAGTGCGTGTTGCGTCCCCGACAGCTCAGGGGTATCGACAGCGGCGTTTAAAACATTGTTCCTGTGGGGAGAAAAAAAAAAAAAGCTATGTTTATAGAGATCGCTTTCAAGGTTGGATTAAGTGACAATCAGTCTTAATTTTTTTTACCTATACGAGAGCTGGTTGAGCATTCAATGCCGAGCTAACATGATTTGTTTCACAACTGTGGTAGAGAGAGAGAGAGAGAGAGAGAGAGAGAGAGAGAGAGAGAGCGAATATGAGAGACTTTACTTCCAAATGTTGATCAAGAAAGGCTGCTCGTTCTGCCCATTTTACTTGTGAAAACAACACGTCCAGTGCCAGTCACTGCTGCCAATACAGAGATCTGGGATATGTTTCTTATTTGCCGTGCTTCATCACGAAACATCTCACTTCAAAACAGAGACCACTGCTAACGTTCGCTTGCACTGCTGCTAGTTTTGATAAAGTGCCAACACCCAAGCTGGCTCGTTATTTTGTGTTCAACGAGCCTTCAAAGTGTGTTGATGACAAGGGAGGGTCATGGTGATGATTTACAATCTACAGGCGTTAATGTCCATCGTCATTTTCAACTCTTTACACATGATGACAGATGTCATGTTCCTGGTTTTTCGAAACACTGAAGGTGTGTGACGAGGATCATTCATAGCCCACCTGGAGAAAAGGAAACAGAAAAAGACCACGGAAATTGAAGCTAGCATGACATGTTGAAACAAATACGACATTTGTGATAACAACTGTATCGCGCGCGCGCGTGCGCGCGTGCACGCACGCACGCACGCACGCACACACACACACACACACAACACACCCCCAAACCCCACACACACACACACACAAAAACACAAACCACGACATACACAGATACACACACGCACATCAAAACCCCAGATACACACACACACATCACACACACACACACACCCACACCACACACACACAAAAACACACACAAAACACACACACACACACACACACACACACACACACACACCCCACAACACACAAGGAGATCAAACAAATTACAAGTAGGCCTGTGTCCCTATGAGCGTGCCTAGGCTTTTACAATGAGCTAGTAAGTGATACACATTAAGGTCAGGTCGATAAACATTTTGATCAATCAACCATTCGATACATACTGAAGAGAGAGAGAGAGAAGAGAGGAGAGAGGAGAGGGGGAGAGAGAGAAGAGAAGAGAGAGGAGAAAAGAGAGAGAGAGGGGAGAGAGGGAGAGCATATCAATAGACAGAAAAATAGGTAGATAAATATATGTAGATACGTTAACAGATGACAAATAGATTGTAGGTAACACATGTAGAGACAGACAATTAGAGAGAGAGAGAGAGAGAGAAGAGAGAGAAGAGAGAGAGGGGAAAGAGAGAGAGAGAGAGAGAGAGAGAAGACAGACGCAGGTGACGGGGTCGCATACTTTGAAGGGAAAGGAAGGAGTGGTGGTCGCGGGAATGAGACGACACTTGTCACAAAGCAAACCTTCCAGATCAAAGCCGGATTAAAAAAAATAAACAAACAAACAAACAAACCAAACAAAAAGCTTCGCTGTCTGATCTGTTCAACATAAGCCGTAGTGTCACACTTCGTCATTGAACAAGAACTCTCTGAAAAAGATCCGGCCCATCAGCCATGCAGCTATTGTTAGATTTCGATAAGTCAACAGTCTTAAGACTTAAGGCTGTTGGGTTTTTTGGGGGGGCTTTATTCTAAACTGGGGGGATCGGGGAGTGTCATTTTTAAGAACATGATTCACTGGGACGGGTATGCGAACGTGGTATGTCCGCCATCAACTTTTTGTTTTGGTGAGACACGGAGTTCGTTATTTCGCGGTTCTCGGTAGCTTAGGGGGATTGCTTAATAAGACCCAGTTCGATTCAGTTCATGGGGTTTTTTTTTTTTTCTTTTTTTTAAAAATTAAAATCTGGCACACTCATGAGAAAAAAAAAGGTCTACTGAAATAGCTAACCTGTTGGAATTTAAAGGGTACTTTTTTTTATTATTGTCTTGAATGCTTTATAAAGGCAAATACACAAAGAGAGAGGGGAGAGGAGAGGAGGGGGGGAGAGGGGGAGAGAGAGAGAAGAGAGAGGGGAGAGAGAGAGAGAGAAAAAGAAGAAAAAGACAACAACAAACACCACACACACCACACACAACACACACACACACACAAAACACACACACAACATACAGAGGGGAGGAGAGAGAGAGAGAGAGAGAAAGAGAAGAGAGGAGAGAGGGGAAAGAGAGAGAGAGAAGAGGGGAGAAGAGGGGAGAGAGAGGAGAGGAGAGAGAGGGGGCGCACACACACACACACAAGATACACAGACGGACACACAGACACAGACCGCACACACACACGCACACACACAACAACACCACACACACAAACACCACACACACACACACACACCAACACAACCCCTCAGCACGCTATCGCCAAAACGTCAAATCACAGGCACTCTCTCTCGGCGCGCGCGCAGAGAGGAGAGAAGGGGAAAAAGAAGAAGAGAGAGAGAGAAAGAGAGAGAGAGAGAAGGGGGGGAAAGGGGGGGAAGGGGGAGAAAGGGGGAGAGAGAGAGAGAGAAGAAGACAACCGACAACAGAGACAAAAATGATTTGTGGTTAGGTACCATAACAGGGTGAGCAGACAATATTACAATATATATAAATTTTTATATAAATAAAGTCATGATCAAAAGCCTGGGTTTAAGCGCATATTACTGGGGACGGTAATGTCACCTCTCACTGGAATGAATTCCTCTTCTTTTCCCCCAAACTGCTGCGATGTAGATATTTTTGATGCAGCCGCAAAAAACCCCGGTTTCCCATCACTTGGCCCGGGTGGGCACTATACACACAAAAAGAAGGACTGTCACGCACTAGTGTGGTGTGTGGTGGTGGTGTGTGTTGTGTGTGTGTGTGTGGTGGTGTTATGTGTGTTGGCGTGGTCCGTGTGCGTGCGTGGTGTGTGTTGTGTGTGTGTGTGTGTGTGTGGAGAGAGAGAGAGGAGAGAGGGAAAAGGGGGAGGAGGGGGAAAGAAGGGAGAGGAGAAGGGGAGAGAGGAGAAGAAGAGAGAGGTAAGGGACGGGGTGAGAGATGAGAGGGGGTGGATGGGGAGAAGCAGAAAGCTGAACAGACAGCAGGGACAGATGAACCGGGAGAAAAAAAAAAAAAAAAAAACAAGTGACAAAGACACAAAAGACGAAATCAGAAAAAGAGACCCGTTTTCATTGAAGAATACTGGCGTTCCCAAAACATGATTCAATTGGCCCCTAGGACCCATAAAATATAAAAACACTGTGCTTTCATATTTTTTGTGGGCGTGAAAATGACAACTTTAAAATACACAAGCTGTTGCAAATGCCAAACATTTCCATCGTGTTTTCATCCCAAACACTGGTTTTGCAGTAAGCATGTCAAAACCCAAACCCCGGCAGCGTATACACAACGTGTGCCCGCGCCGGTTTTTACATTGGGAAAACCTCGTAACCTCAAGACAGCTTGTTATTGATTTTTAAAAGGGTTTCAAAGAGAGGCTGTGTACTGAAGGTGTTAGGAGATGATTCATGATACAGGGGTGTCATTATGGCAACCCTCCCCCCCCCGAGACGAAGGTGGGCTCTGTTTCCTCAACAGCTTAGAGGTTGGGGGATGAGCGTTTTTTAAAAAGTCGCCTGGAAAACCCATGGTTGTATGTGTTTTATCAATTCTAACGTTTCTCTCTTTTTGTGGTTGTGGTGTGTGTGTGTGTGTGTTGTGGTTGTGTGTGTGTGTGTTGTGTGTGTGGTAGTGTGTGTGTGTGGTGCGTGGTGGGTGTGTGGTGTGGTGGTGTGTGTGTTGTGTGTTCGTTTTGTGGTTGCGTGGCGCGCCGGTCGTGCGTGCGTGTGTGTGTGTGTGTGTGGGTGTGTGTGTGTGTGTGTGTGTGTGGTGTGTGTGTTCAATGATATTAGAAAAACATCGTTCTTATTCACAATCTTTCTTTATTCATTTCCTTCTTTCGTCCTTTTCTCTATCTCTCTGTCACCCTAAACCCTAGGTGCCCCAACACACAATCCATCTCTCTCTCTCTCTCTCTCTCTCTCTCTCTCTCTCTCTCTCTCTCTCTCTCTCTCTCTCTCTCTTTGTCTGTCTGTCTGTCTGTCTCTCTCTCTCTCTCTCTCTCTCTCTCTCTTCTCTCTCTCTCTCTCTCTCTCTCTCTCTCTCTCTCTCTCTCCCCCCTCCCCCCCGTCCTCTCTGTCTCTCTCTCTCAAAGTCAGAAGCTCAACCTACACGAGCTATATACAGACGCCGATACTTTTCCCTCCTGTTGGAGTAGTCCAACACGTTTTACTAATCAGAGAGGCTGGGCCACGAGCATGACATGTCAAAACAGACTCTGGCAGCGTAGACAAGCATGTAGCCAGCTGCTGCTGTTCCATTCAGAACACTTCGTCCACGCATCAAGACAGCTTGTTATTGTATTCAACAAGGGTTCAAAGAGAAGGTGTGGGACTGACATCGTTATTATGATGATTCACGGTACACTTGTGTCACGTCAACCCATCACCTGCGCTCTTTTGAGTGATAACGAGGGCGGAATGTAGGTCCTAATAGTTTCCGAGGTATTGATAATAGAGCGTTTTTTTTGTTTTTTTTTTCTCTATGCGTCCCATTTAGAAAAGCCATAGTGAGTATATTTGTGTCATTCATTCTGAACGTCACTGGTATGTAGAAACTCTTTTATTTTAAATGGCTATATACAAATTCTCTGTCTGTCTGTCTGTTTGTTTGTCCTCTCCATCCCCCTCTCTCTCTCTCTCGCACACAGATGCGCGCGCACACACACACACACACACACACACACACACACACACACACACACACACACACACACACACACAACACACCACACACACACACAGAGCTATTATAAGCGTTTATGAACTTACAAAGTAAATTTTTTTATATATTTAATGGTAAGTAATATGACATTTCTACTGACTATAATACACCTTATTATCTTCCTTGTTCTACCAATCATTTTTTTTTCTCTCTTTTGTTTAAAATCTCGTATAGGGACGGAATGTGTGTGTGTGTGTGTGTGTGTGTGTGTGTGTGGTGTGTGTGTGTGTGTGTGTGTGTGTGTGTGTGTGTGTGTGTGTGTGTGTGTGTGAGGAGAGAGTGAGAGAGAGAGAGAGGGGAGAGAGAGTGAGAGATGAGAGAGAGAGAGAGAGTGAGAGAGAGAGATGCATGGGACAGGAGTACAGGAGAGAGAGAGAGAGGAGAGAGAGAGAGAGAGAGGAGAGAGAGATGAGAGAAGAGACAGAGACAGACAGACAGACAGACAGACAGATAGACAGCCAGCCAGCCAGCCAGCCAGACAGACAGACAGACAGGACAGAGAAAAGTCAGACAGACGGGACAGACAGGAATAAATTGGCCGAGCCTCATCACAGCACATCCCACTTCAAAAGAGCCTGCTGCTGATGCTCGCATGCAGCTGCTGCCAGATTTGATAAAAGGCCACCGGCCAAGATGCCTTGTTACGTTGTACCCAAAGGGTTTCCAGAGAGTTGTGGCCAGGGTAGAGGAGGATCATGGAGATGATTCACTTCCACTTCCACAGGCGTCTCTATCCATCTCTCTCATCGTCTCTACATGAGATGACGATGTCATGTCTTGGGACTGTGGAAGTGTTGAGGGTCTACTGACGAGGAGTAGTCGTAGCCCCTGGACGATAGGGAAAGAGACAAAGACGACGCCAGTGATACTGAAACTGGTACAAAATTTAGAATGAATACGCATTGCATGCACATACATGTAAATCAATTCAAACAATACTTTTTAGGTAGTTCTGTGCCACTATATGTGTGCACACCATTATACAATAAGCTAGCAAATGAAGAAATTGATGGGTAGTATATTAGATTTATTGATCAATTAATCAATATCTAATTAGAGACAGAGAGAGAGACAGAGAGACAGACAGACAGACAGACAGACAGACAGTCAGATAGATAGATCTAGATGAAGAAAAAGAAACACCCGAAGGTGCTGGGGAGGACCCAGAGAAGCACTGTCTTCACCTGCCTTTAGATCAGTATATTATATATATATATATATATTTATATATATATATATATACAGATATCGAGAGAGAGAGAGAGAGAGAGAGAGAGAGAGAGAGGAGAGAGAGGAGACGAGAGAGAGAGAGAGAGAGTGAGACAGAGACAGAGAGGAAGAAAGAAAAGAGTAGTAGAAAGAAACTCGTGGAGAGCGTGGCAGCAGAGAGTCCTCAGAAGAGAAGCCCCTTCAAGCAAGTGTTTCGGCCTTATCTCCTGACACTCTAGGGGGGTTGGGCCACACCCGGTTCATGACTCGGATGTCCGTCTGCTGCCCCTTTTTTTTCTCCCCATCTTGGGACGAGCCATGGCTGGGATTCGAACCCATGACCCTTGGACATGCTCATTTTCTACTTAATGACTCGCGCTTTAACCACTGAGCACCAGGGACACCTGATATTTGTAGGGAAATTAAGCGTTATGAAGTTCATTTTTGTTCCTCTTGACCAGTTCCAGCTTGAAACACCTCTCTGCCGCTTTTTGCCATTGCTTTCGGGGCTCTGGTTTTTTCCTTCCCTGCAACTGAGAGCGTTTCATGAGGCGGGTATGCAGACGTTCCCTACAAATCCCCTAGCTCCAATTTTCTGCAGTGAGGACTTTGACCTGATAGCCTTCTCTCCTCAGGTGTTTGCCAGATCAGCATACTTTTCAGTCTTGTAGATTTGAGCCCCTCCATTCTGTTCTCATATGGCACTGTGGTCGATCATGATCAGCTGTTGGTTGACTTAGAGTGGACTACTATGTCTGGTCTCATGCCACTCTGCTGATGATCTCTGGGTGACTCTTCCATTTTGGGAGGTCTGCAGTGCACTCCCAGTCATCTGCCCCATCAGCAGACTCTGCCTGCATGTTTCGAGTGGCACTGTTGTTCTTGGCCATGATTTGCTGCCTCCTGCCGTGAAGAATTTTTGCGGGTGCTTTTGGAGCCCTTGATTCTCCCTTTTGTGGTGTTGGTACTAGCCCAGACTACTTGTACAATTTCTTTGGCACTTGGTTGTGCCTCCATGTGTACCTTCCTTGAGACAGGGCTACTTTTACATGAGCTTTAGAACTTGCTCCACTGTTTGTTTTTCATGGCAGAGGGGGCATGCAGGATCGTCTGTTTTCCCCCACTTCACCAGGTTTGCATTTGAGGGGCAGAAGGTCATATGCGGGATCTGAGAATGAAGCTGATCCTGAGAGGGGCATGTGCCAAATGTCATTTCCAAGTTAGACTTCTTTGGGAGTGCATTCTCCCACGTTGCCCATTGCCCTTGCTGGCTCTGCTGGATGCTTTTTGGAGTCTTTTTTGGTCTTCTTCTTTTCTCATCTCTGAATCATCATGTCTCTTTTGGCTTTTCCTTTGGCCTTTGACCACCATTCAGTTTTGGTCACCCCAGTCCTTGTCTGTTGGTCTGTGTGTGTCCTGTTATTTCTCTGATTTTGAGATTTCTTTTGCAGAATTCCATCCCCTCTTGAACTTTCCATTTTCTGCCTGTTTTAGCTGGGGCTTGATTGTTTCTTACCACCTTGTCTCCTGAGTCCTCCAGCATGCTTTGAAGTCTGTTCTTCCTGCTTTGTATTCCTCCAGGAGGGATTTCAGTGGTAGTTTGAGCTTTGCTTGGCGGACAGTACAGCGCGATGTCAGTCAGACAGGGGGGGGAACACCAAGCCTTTTCCTTGTGAACTTGTTGATTTTGGCTTCCTTTTGCCTCCACTGTGCTGGTGCAAAATGTCGTATTATCATCAGAGGCCATAGGAGCTTTGGTATCA
>CM031604.1:30345489-30362989 GCA_018398815.1 Conus ventricosus
CCATAAACAACACGGGCCCGAACTGATTTGAACTGCACTTGGAAAATGGACCTGGCAAAATGCACGTGCGTTGCAGTTTAGCTTTGTGCTTATCGGCCCTTACTTGGAAAACGTCAACAGTCTTGCGACAGCTTGTTATTCTACCACCGAGGTTTCAAGAGAGGATGGGGGAAAGTAGAGGTTGGGGATGGGATGAAGGGGGCGGGGAAAGCGCGCGGGGGTGGGGGGAGGGTGGGGGTGGGGGGGAGGGAGGAAGTGGAGAGGGGGTGAAGATGGGGGACTGGTGGATGGGGTGGGGTGGTGGTAGTGGTGGGGTAGATCATGAAAACGGTTTCCAACAGACAGGCCCGTTCACCCGCCCTTTCCTTTCAAACATGTCGTTCTTCCCGCAACACAGGTCCGTTCACTTTTCAGTCATTTTTACTACTTGTGTTGTTTTGTCAAACCATAGAGAGTCTATTCAGTCATCAGTCAAATCACAGAGAGTCTGTTTAGTCATCAGTCATGTTTACTACACGTCCTGTTTTGTCAAATCACAGACACTCCGTTAAATCATCAGTCAGGTTTACTGCATGTATTGGTTTGTCAAACCACAGACCGTTCGTTCAGTCATCAGTCATTTTTACTACATGTCTTGTTTTGTCAAACCACAGACCGTTCGTTCAGTCATCAGTCATTTTAACTACATGCCTTGTTTTGTCAAATCACAGAGAGTCCGTTCAGTCATCAGTCATTTTTACTACATGCATTATTTTGTCAAACCACTGACAGTCTGCTCAGTCATCACTACTTTTTACAACACATGCTGCTATGTCAACCATAGAGGTCCATCCAGTCAGCACTATGCTTTACTATATGATCCACACAGCTCATTTCTATCATCATTACTTTTTGCTACACATGTCGTTCTACCGGTAACATCCCATTTGGTCTACTCCCATTTCGTCTACTCCCATTTCGTCTACTACTCCCATTTCGTCTATTTCCATACTGACCATACTGCAAGGCTCCCCCCTGGCGTAACCAGTGTCCCAGTCTACTCCAAAGCAGAATCGATGGTCTTTAGATTAGAGTAGGGCGAAGCCCGAGAGAGGACGAAGGATGAATGAACGAAGGCCGTTAGGCCAAGTCGTGCTCACACATTTCTGAGTAGGCGAAATGGGAGTAGACCAAATGGGAAGTAACCGTTCTACCAACCACAAAGGTGTGTTCAGACAGCAGTATAGTGTAGGAATAGTAAGAAAGTGCAGAAACATGAAGAGATCTAAGTAACAGAGACACGTGTGGGAATACGTCAGAAAGTGCAGAAACAGGCATTAATCACAGGTGTGTAGGAAACCATGGGAACATGTTGGAAAGTCTAGAAACTGTACGAAAATGTGGAAACCAGAAGAAAGCCGTATGCAGCGTAGGAATACGCAGGAAATTATAGGGAAAAGTAAAAAAAAAAAAATGGACAGTGTAGAAAATTTAGGAAGTTTCAGTTTTACCATGGGTAACTGTGGAAAAAAGCAAACAAAAAAATGCAGACAGTGCAGAAACGTGCAGAAATGTATGGAAGAGTAGGGACACTTAGAAAACTGTAGGGGAAAAGATTAATTTGAAGAAGAGGTGCTAGTTGACTGCTCCCCGAGCGTAGGCTGACGTGCCAGATGAACAATCATTTAATCATCACTGTCTCCCAGCAGGTACGTTGTCACCCGCCTCTGCTGGTTTGTTTGTCTATCAGCAAGATCACGCAGACACTGCCCCGTTGATTCTTACAAATCTTGGTGGAAAGAACGAAATGTGGACCCAAGACGAACCCATTAAATTTTAGTGCCGAAAAAGATGAGATCAATGCAGATGGAAAATCCGTTCCACCTTATAATGATATGTACTTTTCAGAGTGCCTTTCTGTAGATTCCGCCGCCCCCTGCTACCCCCCACCCCCCACCCCCCGGATCCACTACCTTACAAAGAGTATCTCTCAACTAAGGACGTTTCACAGTGCTTTGATCCAGAGTCTCTGTCTCTGACTCTGTCTGTCTGTCCGTCTGTCTGTCTGTCTGTCTGTCTCTCACCCGCCTCACACACACACACACACACACACACACACCACACACACACAACACACACACACACACACACACACACACACACACACACACACACACACACACACACACACACACACACACATACACACACACTCTCTCTGACTTTTTTTTTATAATTTAAGCGTATTTCTCTTCGTTATATTTATCATTTTTACGTGAGGTTTATTCGTGTTATTTTTAAAAAAACAAATAACCGAATTTCTTCACACTTTCTTTTTCTTTTTTTCCCTTATCATGACAAAGTCAGTTCCCATTAAGGTTTTACAATGGAACTGCAGGTCTATAAAAACAAACCTGTCTTATTTAACTCAACATCTTGTTTCTTCAAAGTACCAGGTTCTGATTTTACAATCTTTGAATGTAAACCAAAACAGCCTACCTAAACTGGTCAATTATTATTATCCACCAGTGCATGAGATAGTAAATAAAACAGAAAATATTAAGACAGCTATATACATTAATGAAAAAATACAGTATACAGTGTGCGATTCCCCAGCCCCTAAGAATGATCCTAATATTCTTTCATGTGCTGCAAGTCTAAAGTTTAATGATCAACTTATAATAAATGTTGTTTCTGTCTACTTACCAAAAAGGCCCCACAGAAATTAACACGGAATGGATTCGTACAATACAAAATCTAAACAAAAAGTGGCTAATTTGTGGAGACTTTAATGCACACTCCCCTTTTTTGGGAGAAAAATTGCACTTTTATCACTAGTCACAGATTTTTAGAAAACATAGTAGACTCAAATCTTTACCTTTTAAACGATGGAAGAGTGACTAGAATTCCAGACAATGCAAATCATAGAGCCACCTCCATTGATCTATCTTTAATATCCCCTGCTTTGGCCCATAATTGCACATGGGAACCACTTTGTGACACGCTTGGGAGTGATCATATACCCATTGTTACCACTATCAATGATCAACAAATATCTAGCGATAGAGATGAAGATGTCATTCCTAAATACAATTATAACTTTGCTGACTGGGAAACATTTAGAGCTTTTTTATGTGCACAAAACATAGATTGCATTAAAGATGATGACAGACATTTATTACTCAAAATTTACAGAAACAGTACTAAATGCGCTGATTATGCCATTCCTAAATATGCAGCTCGCAAATCAGACAAACATGCAGGGAAGTATGGTGGAATGATGAATGCCAGAAAGCGTTGACAAGAAAACAGAAGAATATAAATTACACCTACAAAATCCTGGACCAAAAACGCATGCTCCAATGAAGAAAGCAAATGTCATGAGTAATAGAACGATTGCAAAAGTCAAGCGGGAATATTGGTCTAATTTCTGCACCCAATGAAACACATACCCATAATGACTTACAGAGGGTGTGGAAAAAGTTTAATGAAATGAAAAATGGTGTTCATTTGCCACAATGTCCAATCAAATTTGATGGTAATGAATTACTAAGCAATTCGGAAAAGGCAGAATCATTTGTAGATATGTTTGCTGATATAATGAATGCAAGCAAACTACAAAAAAATCATAAAAGTTTCAGGGAAAATGAAGAAGAAATGATGACTATCAAGATCCACAGCGGACAGATGATCTTTATGTCAATGCTCCAATTACAAATACGTGAGTTGAGAGAAGCTATATTACTCCCTGACTAATAAAAAGTCATCAGTAGGCATGGACGCTATTTTTTAATATCTTACTTAAACATTTGCCAGACAGTTGGGTACTGTTGCTACACGACTTATTTTAAAAAGTGTTGGAACAGGGACAAAACCCTAAAATATGGAAACATTCTATCATAATACCGATTCCTAAAGAAGGAAAAACGAAAAATAATAAGAATAATTACAGACCTATATCATTAACTTCGCATGTAGGCAAACTTATGGAAAAGATAGTTTTAAACAGACTAATATTCTATTGTAATAAAAATAAAGTGATCCCCAAAAACCAAGCCGGTTTTCCGAAAGGGTAGGTCCACCATTGATCATCTTGTCAAATTGACTACACAGGTAAAGCATCAATTTGCTCGCAGAAAGAATATTCTAGCAACCTTTTTTGATATAAAAAAGGCATATGATCGTGTTTTGGCATCATAAATTACTATATAAATTGAAACAAATTGGTTTGTCTGGGAACATCTACTTTTACATAAAAGACTTATTGATGAAAAGAAGCATGCAAACAAAGGGGAAATTCCTATTCGACTACACGCATGCCTACAATGGGTATTCCACAAGGCTCGGTAATAGCGCCCCATCTTTTTAATATTACTTCATGACCTACCTCAATGTTTGTCAAAAAATGTCAACTTAGTACAATATGCAGATGATATTTGCATGTGGATGAATGTGTCCATGAAAAAGAAGTCACCAAAAAGAGATATAAATTACTATAGAAAAGCTTATCAAATGGAATTAGATAAATTAAATAACTACTTGTTTGAAAATAGACTAACTCTATCAACTGAGAAAACTCATTTGGTTTTATTTAACAATGGTGCTGATCCACCCAATTTACCATCCCTCCAATTGGGTCTGATATTTTGGAATATAAACAAAGGGTAAAGTTTTTGGGTGTTCATATTACTTCTAAATTAAACTGGAATTATCACATTGAATACTTGTTATCTAAAGCAAGAAAAACTTTAAATTTTTAAAAGTTATCAGTAAGCAATACTGGAGCCAAGATGTCAGAGTACTAAAACATCTAGTGATAAGTCTTGTCGCTCTAGGCTTACGTATGGTCAAGAAGTTTTTTTCACCGCTCCAAAATATTTATTAAACAAATTACAAAGCGTGGATTGTAAAGCTTTTCGATTGGCCTTGGGGTTCCTTTCCATACATCAACAATAGCGACATATAGAGAGGTAGGAGTACTTCCTTTAAATGAATGCCGTCAGCTTGCCATCGCTAAATATATTTGTTAAAAGGCTCTTTAAGTGAAAACAATGTTGAAAATGAAATTGGCTTAAGATCAGATTTGATTTCCCCAAACGAGCCAAAAATATATCATGTCTTAAAACAATAAAAACTGAAACTCTAGATACTTTTCAACAATCAGGAATAGAATTAGACGATATGGTAAAATGTAGTAATCCATGTAGTGCTATCCCTCCATGGGAATTACAAAAAGGACATTTTGACATTAATTATACCCATGCAAAGAAAACTGAGAACATAAATTTATTGGCACAGTTGCGAATGAGCATTTTATTTCTCAATTATCCAAATCATCTCAAAGTTTATACCGATGGTTCAGTTCTAGAAAATCACGAAGCTGGTGCTGCTTTCCCCTATCCCCCACTTAAAGGTCAAAAGAGGTTTTTTATATTGGAAAGCACAGATCTATATTTACAGCTGAATTAACTGCTTTTCTTATGGCTGTGCGTTATTTGCTTGATTTTCCGAAAACAGTGACTCAGATTCTTTTTTGTGTCGATTCAAAATCAGTGTTGTATGCCTTAAGCAATTCAAATTCTAGTGTGAGACAAGATTTGATTTTTGAGATGAATCATTTGGTGCATTTCCTTATTCTAAGAGGTAGTAATCTTACCTTTCTTTGGGTGCCTTCACACAGTGGAATACATTTCAATGAATCGGTAGATAAACTAGCTAAAAACTCTGCAGATTATACAAATGAAGCATATAATTTGAAAATCCCATTATCTCTGAAAGAAGGGTATAGCATAGTGCAGAATGCTTGCTGGAAGCATTTTAGATAGAAACAAGAAGATGTTGGCCACTCATCACCTGCTGACCACCAAACGAGTTTTGAAGATGTTTTTATATCTAAGTATGGTCAATTGTCTAACTTAAGGCTTTTAACTTCCCTTGCTTATAGATTCAAACTTAATGCTTTTAAAGACGAAATTCACTTCCAACATCACATGTGTTTGTGGTGGGAAAATTTCTAATGAACATATACTTTTCCACTGTAGAAAAATGAAAACATATCTGCCTACTTTTCGGAAAAGTCTCTGAAGGAGGTTTTAGTAAAACCCCTTTTGATCTGTGACATTGTTTTTAGGACTTGTTCAGAGTACCATTTTTAGATTCCATTAATGATTCTATTTTCACGTTTAAATGTTATTACCCTGTTACCTTCAGCGTTCATTTGATTTTTTAAAATGTTATTCTAGTTATGTTATAGGTTGCAATTTTTATTTATGTAACATTTTTTTTTCCGGTCCCATTCTGATCCTCCTTTTTCTCCTTTCTTTCCGTTTTCCATTTATACTTCTTCATCTTTTTCTATCTCCCTGTTTCTCTATCTCTTTTTATCTCCATCAGTTGCCTGTCTATCCACCCCCCCCTCCCCTCCCTTCCTCCTTTTCTACCTTGTTTATTTTTTTTGTTGTTGTTGTTGTTGTCTAAAATCACTTACGTGTATAGACATTAAATTGAAGAACACACACTCTCTCTGTCTCTCTCTGTCTCCACACACACACACACACACACACACACACACACACACACCCCCACACACACACAACACCCCACACACACACACACACTCACACACACACACAAAACACACACACACACACACACACAACACACACACACACACACACACACACACACACACACACACACTTCGTATTCTCTCCTTACCCCTCTGTCTGTTTGTCTATCCGTCTGTCTGTCTGTCTGCTCCTGTCCGTCTGTGTGTCTGTCTGTCTGTCTATCTCTGAACCAACCTCACTCTTTTAGATGGCTGTCTTAACAAGCTGTATGATAATGATATATATATCTACTAGTGTTGAGGATACAAATAAATTACAAATAGCAGCATGTCTCTGCTACACACATACTATGCAATGGACAATTACTACCGAAGCCGATGCTGCTAACGGAGTTCAACCACGCGACGGACACACAGAATGACTCAGGTCAGACGAAAACCTTGGTTTTGTCCCTTGGCAGAATACCGTGGATCCCATCTGCTACTTTTGAATTTTTCAATATTTAAAATATGTATCTTCTTTTCAATTTCCCCTCCTCATGCATTCTCCATATGCACCTACCTCCATGCCTCAGAATCTCCCTACCCTAGACCACTAGCGATACTTCATGACCCCTGTCACACCTCCACCCCGTCCTTTCTCGACAAATATGAGGCAAGCGAAAACACCACGACTCACAGATTCACACTTTTGGTTAATTTCTTCTGTGGAGTTTCTGTGATTATTAGAAGCTTGTTCAGGCTGGCAATCTCCACCTGGGGTTTGTAACTCTTGCACCTCTCTCTGTCTGTCTGTCTGTTTGTCTGTCTCCCTCTGTCTGTTTGTCTGTCTCATTGTGTCTCTGTCTGTCTTTATCTGTCTGCCCGTCTGTCTGTCTCTGTCTCTCTCACGTTCTCTTTCTCCCTCCCTCCCCCCCCCCACACCCCTCTCTCTCTCTCTCTTTCTCTCCACACAAGCAGATAAATAGATAGATAGATAAATGCATGTATACATACATGCATACATACAACATACATGCATGCATGCATACGTACATACATGCATACATACATACACTCATGCATACACATACATGCATACATATATACACATACATATAAACATATATAGGCAGATGTGTGTGTGTGTGTGTGTGTGTGTGTGTGTGTGTGTGTGTGTGTGTGTGTGTGTGTGTGGTGTGTGTGTGTGTGTGTGAAGAGAGCGAAACTGACTATGCCAAGTACTGTAAACATTTTCCATGATTGGTAAACAGCTTATGTATCCTTTACATGATTCACGTAGTCGCCACTATGGATATACCGTTCAAGGCAGCTCAGGGGTAGCGTAGAGCGTAGAGAACTGTTTTCCCCCTTTCAACACACGCTTTCGCCCTTTGAGAACTCATCTCCATGTTCTGTTCTTCTGTGTTTTCTTTCGTATGTATTGTTTCTTGTGATTTGGTAGTGTGCATGGCCCCACTACCCATTTTCACTGGCAATAGTAAATAAACAAGTACATGATGTATGTTAGTCATTTGATATTTACTTAGTTATCATGTGTATATTATTTTGCTCATTTATTCATTTATTTGTTTATTTATATATTTATAACCAAATCGCCGATCAATTAAAAAACAAACAAACAAACAATGCCAGAATACCATCGCATATTCTGCCTCTACCAAACACAAAGGGACCAAATCACGTTCTTCCTGCACGGAATGCACACTAAGAATTAAAATCGAAACCATTCATATCACTCCTCTACCCACCCACCCACCCATCCATCCAACCCCCACCCCCAGCCCCCATCCATTATTAGACCCCCTCCCCCCCCCCCCCGCCCCCCCCCCCCCCCCCCCCCCCCCCCGCAGAGTCCGTTTTGTCCATTGATCTGTAGTGCTAACTGACAGGTCAAGGAGGGTGCCAACGTTGTGAACACTTAAACCAAACATCCATGTTGGCCCTGGGAGCACAACCGTCGTGGACCGAACACATACCAGCCAAATAGGTTTCGTAAACAGCGCCACCAGAAAAGCGAAGCAACACCCCCCCCCCCCCCCCCCCCCCCCCCCCATTCTCCCCCGGCCCTGAAGGGGAAAAAACGTTTCTTGGCCAGATCTGTCCGTGGGATATTTTTCGTATATGCCAAGACAAGCCTGAAAACCCACGCTCATGCGTTCTGGCAGTAGCCTAGGGAAGTTCCGAATATAGATCTACATCCAGAAAATCTGATCTGAGTCTGGACAGTTTAGTGATTCGGTCGCAGGCTTTTTTTCACTGGCGGTACATACTCATACTCATGAGGAAAAGGAAATGTCGCCACAACTCGGCACAGTAGGCCTAACATTCGATGCTACAGAAATAGATACACGAGCACTTAAACGTGCAAGCACAAATCAGTCAGTCGACAGCAACTAATTACCAGGAGCAAAACACATTTATTTATTTACGTCAGGTAATGTGAACAGACGAGGCAAAATAAAGCACATCCTCGCTTTTAGCATACGTTAACTTGACAAGTTTCTTTGCGAAGTTCTGGAAAAAAATTTCTATCCATTATATTAGACGAGAGAGAGAGAGAGAGAGAGAGAGAGAGAGAGAGAGAGAGAGAGAGAGAGAGAGAGAGAGAGAGAGAGAGAGAGAGATGGACTACAGACAAGACTGGCAGAGAGAGAGAGAGAGAGAGAGAGAGAGAGAGAGAGAGAGAGAGAGAGAGAGAAGAGAGAGAGAGAGAGAGAGAGAGACGACAGTTAGCTAGACTGACACAGCGAGAGAGAGAGAGAGAGAGAGAGAGAGAGAGAGAGAGAGAGAGAGAGAGAGAGAAGAGAGAGAGACACAGAGAGAGAGAGAGAGAGAATGAGAGAGAGAGAGAGAGAGAGAGAGAGAGAGAGAGAGAGAGAGAGAGAGAGAGAGAGAGAGAGAGAGAGAGAGAGCGAGCTTCCATACATGAGACATGTCTTTTGTTAATTACTCTACATGAACTTAAAACTGTTCCAGCCATGTGTCATGTCTGTACCTCTTGAATCAATATTTCTGGTACGCACACGCAGACACGCGCGCGCGCATACACACACGCACACCACACAACACACACACACACACACACACACACACACACACACACACACACACACACACACACACACACACACACATTGTGCGAACACAGAGAGAGAGAGAGAGAGAGAGAGCCAAGATATTTCACGCTTGTTTGCCTCAATGTGCACGAGTGACAGTACTTTGGCAGGGGGCGGCCCTTTAGGTCTATTCCCTTTAGGTCTATTCCCTTTAGGTCTATTCCCTTTAGGTCTATTCCCTTTAGGTCTATTCCCTTTAAGTCTATTCCCTTTAGGTCTATTCCCTTTAGGTCTATTCCCTTTAGGTCTATTCCTTCCAGGTCTATTCTCGTTAAGTCTTAGGGATAGGGTTAGGGATAGGGTTAGGGTTAGGGTTAGGGATAGGGATAGGGTTAGGGTTAGGGATAGGGTTAGGCATCGGGATAGGGTTAGGGATCGGGATAGGGATAGGGATAGGGTTAGGGATAGGGATAGGGTTAGGGATAGGGTTAGGGTTAGGGATAGGGTTAGGGTTAGGGATAGGGATAGGGTTAGGGATCGGGATAGGGTTAGGGATAGGGTTAGGGTTAGGGATAGGGTTAGGGATCGGGATAGGGTTAGGGATAGGGTTAGGGATAGGGATAGGGTTAGGGTTAGGATTAGGGATCGGGATAGGGTTAGGGATAGGGTTAGGGATAGGGTTAGGGTTAGGGATAGGGTTAGGGTTAGGGATAGGGTTAGGGATAGGGATAGGGTTAGGGTACTAACCCTATCCCTAAGACTTAACGAGAATAGACCTGGAAGGAATAGACTTAAAGGGAATAGACCTAAAAGGAATAGACCTAAAGGGAATAGACCTAAAGGTACCTCCCCTTTGGCATGCATCACAGTAACCGCCCTAAGCAAACCTGCCAAAGTATGGCGTAGCTGATGAGCCGCCATAAAGCTCCAAAGTAGCAATAACGCACCTAAAGTCTCCGCCCTAGAGGCACACCAACCCAGAAGACAGCAACAGATATCTGCTGTTGCTCCGTATCTTAGAGAGAGAGAGAGAGAGAAAAAAAAGCAAAGATACGAAACTATGGACGAGTTGTAAAAAACACTTTTTTTGCTTTATGCCAGCTAAAGTGTTGATCATTGTCTGAGACAACTAAATTCTGAGCATTTAAAGAGAGTGATGTAAAATCGTCTGACACTGTGAAACGGAGGATTCTGAAATGGATGGTGCTAAAGTGGTTGAGTTCACTTCTACAACAGAAACACATCATAAACACTAGCCTGTTGCTGTTAAAATCTTCATATTAGGCAGTGTGTAACATATTTTTGTAATATATTGTTAAAAATAATATGCTATAATAATAATGTGTTTATAATAATATGTTAATAATATATTATATATATATAATATAAATTATTGTTGTAATATATTGTATGTAATGTTGTATTTATTTGGAAAAAAAGTCGTTTCAAAAAACAACAACAGTACAAAAACAACAGCAACAAACAAATAAACACACAAAAAAACCAAAACATTTAAAATTTGGCAAAAGCCACCAAGGAAAGTGGTGACAAGGGAGACAAGCAACCTTCTTCCCCATTCCCCCTCCTGCACCCAGAGTAGAGCAGCGAGCGAGGAGCGGACACAATGGGCCTTCTCAATGGCCGGCGTTCGTCCAGTGTGTACCTAACAAACTTGGCAAACCAGCGGTGAGTGTTTGCCTGCGAGCTACCAATGCCAGCTAACCAGGCAAAGTGCAAGCGACAGAAGAGGTGTATGTTAAAACTATCCAGGGCCATTTAGCATCGTTGGTGGGATGAGGGACTGCGTGTTTGCTGGGCATTCAGACATTCCTGTCGATCCCATTCATGTCCCCTCTTTCCCCTGCCACCCCCTATTCCCCATCCCTACCTCTTCTGCCCCTAAACAAGACCCATTCAGCTTGTCCCACAGATTGTTTGTCTTTGCATTAACTTGTATTTATATTCCCTTTCACAACTCTAAATTTGGTTGATTGTGGGACTGTACCATTTATGTCAAGAGAGAGAGAGAGGGTGGGGGTGGGGGTGGGGGAGGTGGTGGAGAATGGGGGCTGAAAACGTTTAATTTCGTGCCACTTCATTCTGCAGTAAGGAAGATGGCTTACTATTGTCAACCATAGATACTGCAAACATTAAAGATACCTGCAACGTTCTTTATCATACACAACAGAGTGATAGTATTGCCTGAGGACATAATCATGTTTTGAACATTTGAAGAGGTTGACTTTAAAAGCAACTGATGCTGGGAAATCCTGGGTTCTAGAATGATTGGTGCTGAATGGTCAATGTCCATACAATGACAGAAAACACAACGAAAAGAAAAGATCCTTGCTGAAAACCAGTCTTTAAGCCTTTACACCCAGACAGTAGAGAAAAGGAAGACAAACGCACATCACCTCCCCCTTCCTTCCCTCAGTGGAGCGGAGAGCAGGGAGGGGACACACAGGCCTCTTCAATGGCCAGCGTTCGTCCAGCGTGTACGGAACAAACTTGGCAAACCAGTGGTGAGTGTTTGTCTGCTAGTGTTGTCGTTTGGCCAGGCAACGTGGAGGGGTAGGGCTGGCGTGTATGTGCAAAGTATCCAGGCCCATTTAGCAGTGTTGTGGGATGAGAGACTGCGTGTTTGCTGGACGTCCACCTTTTCCTTTCCTCCCTATTCCTGTCCCCTCTTACTCGTTTCACTCCTCCCTTTTTTGCCTTTCACAAACTCTCTGAGGGTCTCACAGGTTATTTGCCTTTACGTTTGGTTGTATTCATTATACTATTCTGTGTTGTTTTTGACTGTGAGCTTGTACTTATTGTCTCAAAACTAACATGGGCACTTTGAGAAAGTCTACCTCTGTCATGGTTGAAGGGTCCTTGGATCTGTCCATGGAAACAGTTAGCCACAAAAATTCAATGGTTGCATCCTTAAGTCTCATTGTCAGTACTACACATCCATACCACATTTCCCGTCAAAACGTAATGGGTTTAACTCTAGGCCATATGCCTTCTTTCCAGCAAGTTTTGTTAAAAATCAGTGTGGGGGTTTTCTTGCATAATATTGTAAAAAAAAAATTGGCAGATCAACAAACATTTGTGGGTGAAGTGAAACTTTACCAACTTGGTACAAGTAAATAATCATAGCAGAGAGAGAGAGAGAGAGAGAGAGAGAGAGAGAGAGAGAGAAGAGAGAGAGAGAGAGAGAGAGAGAGAGAGAGATGGGGAATGGACGGGGATGCCAGCTTTAATTTAAATATACTCCATTTTTCAATTGAGTATTGCTTGCTGTATTTCAAGCCTACGTATGCACCTTGAAACATGCACTTTACATTATCATACACAGGATAGTGATGATAGTACCTGAGAAATAATCAAGTTCTGAACATATCAAGACAGTGACTGTAGCATCATCTGATTCTGGGAAATGTTGGATTCTGGAATGACTGGCACTGAAATTGTCAATTTCCTCACAACAGCAGAAACTTAGAATGACAAGGAAAAAATCCTTGGTGATAACTAGCAAGGAGAGTCTTAAGCTTTATGTGAGGGAAGTAGAGAACAAACGACAAGCACACATCCTCTCCCCCTACTCTGCTACACCTCAGAGTAGAGTAGTGGAGAGAAGACACACTAGGCCTTCTACTCAATGGCCAGCGTTCGTCTAGCGTGTAGGGAACAAACTTGGCAAACCAGTGGTGAGTGTTTGTCTGCTGGCGATGTCGTTTGGCCAGGCAAAGTGGAGGGAGGGGCTGGCATGTATGTGCAAACTATCCGGAGCCATTTAGCAGTGTTGGTGGGATGGGGACTGCGTGTTTGCTGGATGTCCACCTTGTCCTGTCCTCCCCATTTTGTCCCCTCTTTCCTCTGCCCCCCCCCCCCCCCCCCCCCCCCCCCCCCCCCCCCCCCCCCCCCCCCCCCCCCCCCCCGTCGTTGGCTGTAAAAACCATTGAGGTTGTTTGCCTTTGCTTTTGGTTGCATTCAGTATTACAACTCGTGTTTTTATTGAATGTGGGCTTGTACTACTTGTGTCCAAACTAAATGGGCCATTGAGAGAACACACACCTCTGTCAAGGTTGATTTCTGGATTCACCCTTGGGTCTCGACCACCACCAAAATGTAATGGCTTCATTCTGGAATCAATTGGCATCTCACTACCAAGTTTGATTGAAGTCAGAGCGAAGAGAGAGAGGGAGAGAGAGGGAGGGAGAGAGAGAGAGAGAGAGAGAGAGAGAGAGAGAGGAGAGAGAGAGGAGGAGAAGAGAGAGAGAGAGAGAGATACAGTAGGGAGGTGTGTGAGAGACACTTTCAGTTTTGATAAATTTTTTAAATGTTATTTGAAGATCCTTCATTATCAGTAATATAATGTAACGTGCTGTTATTCAAGTCTAAATTTACAGACATTGCAATTTTCTTTGTCTTACAAGATATGGTGAGAATATTGCATGAGAGATAATCAAGTTTTGATCATATGAAGAGAGAGACTGAAAAAAATCACCTAATGGTAAAAAAAAAAAAAAAGGTCAATTTCCCTGATACAATGGGAATGACAATGACAAAAAAAAAATTCTTGATGAAAATCAGCAAGGAAAGTCTTTAGGCTTTTACACTGTGAAAGTGGAGCAAAGGGAGACAAAGACACGTGCGTAAACCTCTCCCCCATTCGCCCTGGAGTAGAGCAGCAGGGAGGGGACACGATACACTAGACCTTCTCAATGGCCAGCGTTCGTCCAGCGTGTACGGAACACACTTGGCAAACCAGTGGTGAGTGTTTATCTGCTGGCGATGTCGTTCGGCCAGGCAAAGTGGAGGGGAGGGGCTGGCGTGTGTGTGCAAAGTATCCAGGCCCATTTAGCAGTGTTGGTGGGATGAGGGACTGCGTGTTTGTTGGGCGTCCACCCATTCCTGTCCTCCCAGTTCTTGTTGTCCCTTGTCCTGGTCCCTTCGTCCGTCTCTGTCCCTAAAAAGAAAATATACACTGGAGTTTTCACGGGTTGTTTGCCTTTCCATACTGCTTTGATGCAGTTTTACTACTCCCCTTTTGGTTGACTGTCGCCTTGAACTACTTTACATGTATCAAAACTGAAGCGAGCACGGGGGAGAGCACACAGTTCTGTCATGGTCGAACAGTTTCTGGAACTGCCCTTGGATTCAGATCAGAACCCAAATGTAATGGCTTCATCCTTTTAAGTCTGAGCGCATTTTGGAAACATTTTGTTTGGTGTGCCTTCTCATATAAAACGACAAACAAACCAGCATATGCAGGTTAAGGTGAAACTGCTTAGTAGGTGGAAACAAAATTCTTAGCAAAATAGTGAGAGAGAGAGAGAGAGAGAGAGAGAGAGAGAGAGAGAGAGAGAGAGAGAGAGAGAGAGACAGACAGACAGAGAGAAAGAGAGAGAGCGAGAGCGAGAGAGAGCGAGAGCGAGACGAGAGAGAGAGAGAGAGAGAGAGAGAGAAGAGAGAGAGAGAGAGAGAGAGAGAGAGAGAGAGATTTGAAGCGACTGCTGCAGTCTCTGAATTGAATGAGTGGAGCTGATATGGAATTGTCCCCTTTTGAGAGAGAGAGAGAGAGAAAGAGAGAGAGAGAGAGACAGAGACAGAGACAGAGACGGACAGACAGACAGACAGACAGACAGACAGACAGACAGATAGACAGAGATTTGCAGTGTGTGCTGCAGTCTACGAATCAAATGAATGGCGCTGACGTAAAAGTGTCTATTTCTGAGAGAGAGAGAAGAGAGAGAGAGAGAAGAGGAGAGAGAGAGAGAGAGAGAGAGAGAGAGAGAGGAGAGAGAGAGAGAGAGAGTGAAGAGATAGGCAGAGAGAGAGAGAGAGAGAGAGAGAGAGAGAGAGAGAGAAGGAGAGAGAGAGAGAGAGAGAGAGAGAGAGAGAGAGAGGGATTATTTAAGAAAAGGCCACAGACCCATTTGAAGAATGATTAGTGATACAAAAGATACGAACAGATATATAATCTGTATAAATGTAACATATCCAAAACATATATGCGGGAGATTTTCTGCTAACATTTTCATGTCTTGTTGACAGAAGACAGTAGCTCCTGGAAGAGATTGATTGATCGATTGATCGATTGATTGATTGATTGATTGATTGATCTTTAATATGCAAGGATGAAGATTTTAGGCCAAAGCCTAGTCTTACAATCTATCCTTGTCATGCATGAGAGAGAGAGAGACAGAGAGAGAGAGAGAGAGAGAGAGAGAGAGAGAGAGAGAGAGAGAGAGAGAGAGAGAGAGAGAGAGAGAGAGAGAGAATTTGCTCGAGTCGAGTTCGAGCCTTTTTGTACATCAGCCATGGATCACAATACAAACGCAAAACGGGAGATGAAGGGAAGATGGAGAGGGAGAAATGGAAGGATGGTGAGTAGGAATGATCAGAGACAATATATAGAAATGCAAAAATATTCGTTCAGGAAGTGAACGATGCCACGCACAGGTCTTACTTGACGTACATCAAAGATATTTCAACTGAGTGAGAACAAACCGGAAAGTCTCTGCGCAAACACTACACGATTTTTGTTCGCCGTGTGCAGCATAGCTTATCATCGTATATATAATATATATATATATATATATATATATATATATATATATATATATATATATATATATATATATATATATTATATATATATATAAAATTTTGTTTATATGAGACACTGAATTTATGAAACACAACTCAGTCAGTTCATCATACCATGCGTGAAAATGCAGAATGGCTGCATTAATGGACAAATATTGCATATTTGGTGCGGTATTTCTAAGGGGAAAAAACATGAAGTATGGGTAACACATCAAGAGAACCAAATGAAATTATGTCAACAAAATCTTTACATGCATATTCATTTACTCCTGTTCTCGAAATCAGATAACAAAAATGTGCACATAAGTAAGCTGTAAGTATGTGTCTGATCTACCTTGTCACACTCGATGGTAACAAAACTAAACACTTAGGCATCACATCAGTATAAATCAAACCATGAAAACAGAGATCAAAATATTCATTAGTAACAAAGTAACAAAGCATACACACAAACATGGCAGAAGAAGATTTACGTCCGCCCATGTACTATCATTTACGTGTTCAACTTCGGGAAAGTGTTTTCGCACATTCATGTCATGAAAAATACACTTGGTTAATTATTGACAAGTTGTCCTTTTTTGTCTGCTTTAAGCAAAGACTGCAACGGCATTGCTGAGATTCCTAGCACAAATTTTCTTTCTGAGTTCAGTGTATTAACGGCATTCAAATATGAAGTGATTTTCATCTTCAATGTTTGAAACACAGACCACACAGTTCCGGTCAGATGAACAATAGCTAAAACTGCACGTTTCATTATTCAGAGGAATTCTGTAAATGATAATAATAAGAAACAGTATGTTTCAATAAACAAAGTGTATTATTCCTTTTCGATGATAGTTTTAAAAGACCTGTACGAATCATACACATCCCTATCTCAATAGTACCTGACCATTCTTCAATGAACAGAGAGAGAGAGAGAGAGAGAGAGAGAGAGAGACTCTTGACTCTTGACTCTTGACGCGCGCTTTCACGCCGCGCCATTTATTGTGAGGCCCTCGGCCCGTCCACAGGAGTACGCAACATACATTTCAACATGACAAAAACGTTTGATTGAAACGTTGATTGTAACATAATTTGTTTTCTGATTAGAGTTTCTGTTCTTCCTATAAGTATTACTATTACATACGGGTTTCTCTGGTTTTTAAGGCATAGAAGATGTACATTGCAATATCTCTTATGGTTTCGGTGTTATCGTTTTGTAGCAGACTTTCCAATGTGATTGCGTTTCTGTTACTAAAGTGTTTGAAAATGTATTTTGTTCGTAATTGCCTGTAATTTGGACACCACATTAAGA
>CM031604.1:30370489-30372989 GCA_018398815.1 Conus ventricosus
ATCGTTATTGTTATTTAGCATTTTCCCCTTCCCTCTCCCCGTCTAATATAACATAATATGTATAAACACTAAAAAGAAGAAACAGCACGCTGCTTTGTGTAGCCGCTGATCACCCGCCCCTCCCTCCCCTCCCCTCCCTTCTACTCTATTGCCTCCTGTCCTGGAGATCTGGTGGTGTTCAATGAAGTGAATGACCGCTTATGATAGCTGTCCAGTGTGGCTAGTCTCGGTTAGTCGGTTCCTTGGTATCCCCACAGTACACAATCTGTGGGTGATCGAACAAATACTCCCAGCCTGCTCTGTCCCTGCGCTACGCTAATGATGATAAACAGACAATACACAGTTCACGGTGCTGAACAGCTGTTTCTCTGGGTGTCGGAGGAAATCAGTTAAAAAAAAACAAAACAAAAAAAAACAACCAAACAAAAAAAAAACCGAAAGTAAATACCTCTTTTGCCGGGAAAACAATATTCTGTTCATCGTGTTTTTTTTTTTAAAGAATAGTGACAGTGTTCCTCAGGGGAAAAAGATAATGAGTGCTTTACCTATCGATACTGTTCTTCTTATGCGATTGTTGAAGCCTTCTATCAGTGGACCATATTCTTTTTCATTGTTCAATATTAACTTCATTATAGAAAGAAATCGAATGTGGATGTGACTGTACATGATTCTATCAAAACAATAACCCACAAACCAGAAATTGTGCAAATAACAAAAGTGCCTTCCATGCATCAAATTGATAGAAATTTTTTTTTATATAAACGCTACCCTTTTCTTCGCTCCTTCCTCTTTTTCTTCGTAAAGTCTAATACCACCAAGTGTGAACAGACTCTAAATTAAAGAACTCACTCACTTCATAAAGAATGTTATCTTTCGCAACACAAAGTAAATAGTTATTATATCATAAGATCATAACAACTTCTGTCTTTGTTTTCTAAAAAAACAAAATCTTTCCAGAAATCAATAACAATACCCCCCACCCCTTCTCAGGAAAATCTTTTGCTGTCACTACTCGCTAGAGGAATAGATTAAGTTCTAAGGAAACCGTCGTTATCACAGATTTCCTTATTATCACTGTTCTCTCGTAAAAGAATATTTGTTTTAACTGGGAAACAAAGAAAACAGTCCTCATCGACTTACACAGCTATGATGCTTCAGTGCTTCTGCGTCAACAATTCTCGACTTCAGAACGTCTCTCTTGAGCACACACCACACACACCACACACACACACACACACACACACACACACACACAATACAAACTGCTACCTTAAGTACCTGACCACCCGTTGGGTCCATACACATACACACCGCTTCTTCAGCTCCCTACCTACCGTATTAGACACCAGGTGGTACCACCTCCACTCCTGCACACAAACAGCGTACTCCTTGAGTCAATAGAACCTACGCCGCAGTCCATGATTCTTGTCTTTCGATGGCAGATCGCCTCCCTTCCACAATGCCCTACCCTACCTACTCCTATCTACCCTACCCATTTCCTGCTACACATCTGGGGTCGTTAATGAAGTGAATGGCCTCTGACAAATTTTAGCGTGTTCTGTTCTCGATCTTTTCACACTGCGATGGTTTTACCTTCGTCCTTGATTAACCAAGCAGGTCACTTTCGGTCTGCGCTGTCTCCACTCCATGTGGTCTGTTAAGAGGAGGGCTCAAATGCTCTAAAAATGTATTCTTTGGATGAAAATGGACATGGCTTCCTGCTGGCTGTTGAAACAGAAGTGCAAATGTATGAATCGACGTACAGACTGACTTTTTTTTTTTAATGTGAGTAACGCTGCTTTTAAACTAATCGCCTATAAAGACAACAACAACAACAACAACAACAACAAAAAACCACAATCATAATTCATTGTTTAAAGAAGAAAGACGAAAACATGGAATCATTTTCGAATACAAAATGAACATTCATACACAAACGAACAATCAAACAAACAACAAGGCACGGTAAAACAAAACAAAGAAAAAGATGCGTTATGAAGCATATTCATTAGGACAAAAAAAAAAGAGAAGATAATATTTCTAAAAATGCACATAACTGTTAATTGAATCCACAGTTCTTATATGTTTAATTAAGAATAAATTCAAAACTAACGTGGTTAGGGGAAAGTAGAAAATGAAATTAGGCGAAGATAGACGGACGGCCCGGTGCACTTGGCAGCTAGAAGGAAAATGAGTAAATATCTTTTCTTACCGGATCATGGATCCGCCATTCAATCCGGATCCGTTCGGCACCAAAATGTGATGGGTTTGTCCCTTTGATTAAAAGGGTTTCAGCGCGTTTTACATCAACTTTCTTACAGAGAAACAAACAAATAGACCAATCGTAAAACTTTCTTGGCAGAGGCGGTAAAACCTGAAATGATTCATACATCAAGAAACATCAGTCTGACACTTTTCTGACTACTTGTGTCATCACTCATTCAAAGGCAATTCACTCTGACGTGAGAGAACACAAAGCCACTCACCTCCATTCCTCTTT
>CM031604.1:30375489-30380489 GCA_018398815.1 Conus ventricosus
AATGACCACCGCCCAACCTGGCAGACATTTTGTATAAATTAATTGGTCTCTCCCTCAGTGCAATCGTCCATTGTGGCAAATAAGAGATCGAGCATGCCAACCATGATCTGTCTCAACTCCATGCGATCTTGATAAGTTTTTGTCTCCCAGGCGAACCTGTCGCTCAAATGTTTAAACAATACTTTGTCCTTGCGCTCATTCGTTCGCTCGACTCGTCATTCGGAGGTGCCATGAGGCGGGTTGGTAAGAAAGCAGTACGCAGATCGATCACGTGGTTCGGACTCAAAAACTCATTCGTCATGGTGGCGGTTCATTTCATAATATTCATTCTGCACTCTTTGTGACGTTTTGACTTGGTTATTCCAATGCAGAATACTAAAGTACGATTTGAATCATTTTTGACCAGAAACGAGGAAGAATCTTAGTTTTAGACAAAATGTGTGTTTGAACAAAAAAAAAAAAAAGAAGACAAATTATACTCCGGGGAGGTGTTGGCTTGCGCAGCACACGAGGTGCCATGAGGCGAGGTGCCACCTTGGCTTTGATCGGCCACGAGGTGCCACCTTGGCTTTGATCGGCTGATCTTGTCCTGCTGTACCACTGTCTTGCTTGACAAGTGGAAGATGTTGAGCTCTTTAAATCAAAACTAGGCAAACAGCTTTGTTTCGTGTTTGACCACGTAGATGATCACACCTATTGAAGTCACGAAGCGAACGGAAAAATGACACTCGAGCATAAGACTCCCCTATTGTGACATGTCCTTAACGATGAGAGCTTAGGTGCATGACAGAGTCGCTAGTGATGATACTGTACAGTATTGTCTGCTGTCTGGAGTAATACGTTGGCCTGAAAAATGGAATACAATAACACACACACACACACACACACACACACACACACACACACACACACACACACACACACACACAACACACGCACGCACGCACGCACGCACGCACGCACGCACGCACGCACGCACGCACACACACACACACACACACACACACACACACACACACACACTCCCTCGTTTACTCAACCTTTTCAGTCCTCTATGCCACACATTGGTTGTGATCAGTGGAGTAAATGACTGCTGTCCAGCCGGACAAATCTTTGGGAATTGGTTATACACAATGCAACAATCCCTCGTGACCTGTGAGTGATCGAACAAGTCATCCAAGTCTGGTCTGTACACATCCACACTGATAGAAGTAAATGCATACTTATCTTTGTTTACACACCTCTGTGCTTTATATATGTATTAACGTGTATGGATTGATGTATGTGTGAATTGTTTCTTTGGACTTTGGCATTGTATTAGATCATGATTGCCGGTTAGGAGCTGTAATTCTTTTGTAAAGAAGAAAAGAACCTTCACTGTAAGACGGGGAAAAACTCGCGCACATTGATTTTGCACACGCATACAAACACAGACAAATAGTATTTTGATAAAAACAAAGTCAGCAGATCAGCTTTTAGACTTATCCTAAGCAAATATTAATGAACCTTTCAGCAAATCAATAAACGAAACTGAACAAGATATTGATACAACACAACACTGTTGATACAGTTCTCGATTATTCAAAAAAAGAGAAAAAAAGGTAAGCGCATAGTGCACAGATTTTTTTTTTTTATTGTTATAAGAAAAAAAGTTACCTTCATAGGATTAGTGACAGTGAGGATAGGGAATTCCGTGAGGGTGGGATGGGTGGTATGGAACACTGAAGTCGAAATACCGGAAAGAACGCGGGCTGGTAATAGGTATATGTCTTGACCATCCTTCTCAATCATTCAGCGACAAAAAGACCTCAACCGGGTCTCTCTCTCTCTCTCTCTCTCTCCTCTCTCTCTCTCTCTCTCTCTCTCTCTCTCTCTCTCTCCATTTCTCCATTCTTTTGTGCAGTTAAAATTTCAAGCCATCGTACCTTCCTCTCCAGCACACACGCGACTGCAGTTGACAGGTCAGAAATAGCGTGGTATTTCAGTCAGCGTACACACGCCACGGGCTCAGAATTCAGGGCATTTGTTGACATTGACCACCCCCGCTCCCCTCCCCACCCCACCCCCAACCCCCGACTGTCTCCCTTGGACACAAATAGCTACCCACTTCTCTCCCTTCAATCAGTGTCTGAGGGGTCAAGGTCCTGCTGTTGGGCTAATCGAAGAGGGTAAAGGGACAGTATGCAGACATTGGGTCAATGGACTGGAGGCCTTCTCTCCCCTTCTTGAAGGACGCTTCAGGTCTGCGCGAGTGGCGGGGGAAGGAGTCTCAGTGTGTATTCATGACGCCTGCGTCGTGTATCGATAGTGTGGAGAGGGGTAGAGGTTGCTGCTCTGATTCATAGTCTTCGTGATAACCCAAATGTTAGAATGATGAGAGGTCTGGACTGGTATATTAAGCATACATTTATCTTTGTATTGCGAACCCCCTACAATTCAAAATATTTTCTCCAATAAAATCGATTGTTTCCGTGTACCTGTAATTCCCTTTAATTCAGTTCTTTTGGCACGTAGTCAAATGAAACTGACGCTTGACTGCAGGTTATGACGGTCGGGAATTCGAATCATGTGTGGGGTCGGAGTTTTGCGGCGTGAAACAAAACAGTCCCTGTGCCTGATTCAGTTCAGGGAGAGGTACAGCGGGAGAGAGAGAGAGAAGTGGACTATGCTTCCATGATTCTGTGCCCTTTACACGGCGAACCGTTCAGAGTTCACTTCCTACACGGCAATGTTGACCTTTAAACTTAAATTTTGTTTCCCATTCATATTATGTGTCCACCCGTCCGTGTAAATTTTCTGATGGTGAAATAGGAAAGTAATATACATAACTTTTTAGCCAGTGTCATTCAATGTTTCCTGACCATAACTGACGCTTTAGCACTGACCACTCTTGCTGTTTACCGATTTTGACCTCACTAATATTCTTAGGGATCCCAAAGCACAAAGGTTTATGCATATTACATTTCTTTACTGCGTTTCCCCCTTTATTCAATATTACCTTCTAATTGAAGCGAATTCTGAAGAGACGCATATAATTCTGAGAGACACACTCATGAATAAATTCAGACTTATGTGAAAATTTAGAGGACGTTCAATGCTGTCGTTTTAGAGGTTAATGTTGGCAATATCCTATCGCCTTCCTGGTCTTATATAGTAAGTAGTTCTCATACACGATGGCAGCAAAAAGAGTGAGAACTAAAATGAGCTCGTAATAACTTAATGAAAACAACACTAAAGCTTCGTCCAGAGTGTCTGTACCATTCTCCCACCCCTTCCAGTTCTCCCATACCCCCACCCCCACCCCCCACCCCCTGCACCCTTCAGCTCCCAATCTTCTTTCTGTCGATATTCTGCTGTTGAGCTAATGGAGCAGTGTGAGTGGACCCTTTGCAGGTTCTTGCTGGTCAGTGGATTTTACAACCTCGGTCTTTCTTGATGGATGCTTTCAGACCTGTAGCAAGTGGCAGGCAGAATCTCAGCGTATGTTCCTGTTTCCCCCGTGTTATTATTAAATCAGAGTGGGAAGAATTGGGTTCTGTGGACCGCACAGTCCTCTTGCTTCTTTTCCTTTTTTGTTCCTTCATTGGTTAATTCGTTCAGTCTCTCAATGATCCGACCATTCATTTGGTCAGTCGTGACTTGATTTGCAATTGCTCATCCTTTCGTTCATGAATCTTTTCTCCATCAATTTCATTTTCGTCGTTCGTTACTTAATTTGCAATTGCTTATTCCATTCGTTCGTGAATGTTTTTTTTCTCTCTCTCAATTTCTTCCTTTCAATATATCCTTCTCTTTCTCTCCAAGGCCGTGCTATTTGGACATTTGAGTGGACACGGGGCAGACCTTTACTGGTCAGTGAATCGGGGATCCTCTGTCTCCCCATTAAAGCTACACAACACTTGTTCCGGGTCGGTACTTACTTGCTGACTTGTCCGGGTCGGTACTTACTTGCTGACTATTGGGTTACCACTTATTGAAACAGACCATACCTGGGCGTCACTGTGTCTAACCTCCCTTGTATTCTTTTCATCATCTTTTGCATCTTTCTGTTACCTCCTTTTTCCCTTTTAATATGTCTTGCTCTTAGCTGGCAGATTTGTAAGGCCGTTACATTTTGACGACCCCCTCATTGTGTGAAAACCATTATAATTATCACAAATTTTGCTCCATTTTCAGGCAGTGCTATTGTTTGTGCTATGTGCTGTTTATCTGCATCCGTACTATGCGAACTGGTACCCTGAATTGTGAAAATGGATGTGTTTCATTAGGAGAACAAAGGTTACGTTCCTTGATTATTTTTTTTACTTTGTACGCCTTTTGCCTCTTGTCTACTTTGAAATTTCCTTACACACCAGTGCTGAGCCTCTGCTAGGACCCATAAATGCAACGGTCATGATGTTGAGGCCGATGTGCGACGTACCCAAGATAAAAGTAGGTAGTCTAAGCCAGACCTAAATCATTTGAGGCACAATGCTGTTAATTAAGACTTGAACATACTTTCACTTTCTAGATACTTTTCGATTTATTTTTTCCCCTTGAAAATAATTCTGTACCTAGGCTGTTTGATTCTCCAGCATGAACCTTTTGCTTTCACTCATTTTTGTGCTGGCAGCTTTAACCACTAATCTTACGTAGAAACAAAGACAAACGCGGAGAGAGAGAGAGAGAGAGAGAGAGAGAGAGAGAGAGAGAGAGAGAGAGAGAGAGAGACAGAGAGAGAGAGAGAGAGAGAGAGAGAGAGAGAGAGAGAGAGAGAGAGAGAGAGATGGGAGAAAGGAGAGGAGAAGGAGGAGGGAGAGACAATAGGGGATGCAACGACTTCTCACTAGGGACTTACCTTATACGGATAAACTGACAGCTCTAATCTCACAACAGATCTTACATTGAAACAAACCAATGGTAGATAATACTGATGCTGCTGGGAAAAAAACGATGGAACACGTTCATAGAATAGTCATGTCAATCAAAGCATGCAGGCAACATGACAGACTTCATATGCA
>CM031604.1:30385489-30387989 GCA_018398815.1 Conus ventricosus
CGTGCGTGTGTGGTGTGTGTGTGTGTGTGTGTGTGTGTGTGTGGTGTTGTGTGGTGTGTGTGTGTGTGTGTGTGTGTGTGTGTTTGCATTCTTGCGTGCATGCATGTGTGTGTGTGTGTGTGTGTAGTGTGTGTGTGAGAGAGAAGAGAGAGAGAGAGAGAGAGAGAGAGAGAGAGAGAGAGAGAGAGAGAGAGAGAGAGAAACATCTTTCCAATGAGGTAGCAAAGTTAGAAAGTGTACGATTTATGTTAAACATATTATTCGATTGCATAATGGATAAAAATGAATTCTTCTTCTTCTTCTCTCTTCTTCTTCTTCTTCTTCTTCTTCTTCTCGAACACTCTAGATGGGAGCGCCAGCTCCTCTGACGAATGTCGCCATGCGCTGTAGGTCCTCAAGGGCACCATAGAGCTTCCTCTCCATTTTCTCCGTCCATATCTGTTGTCTCAGAGCTTCGTGCAACGGGTTATCCTGCAGTAGATGTGCTGTTGTCAGAATGAATGAAACGCTGTTCTTCAAACTACTTTGCAAAAGTGATAAATATTGTCCCTGAAATTGTCAAGAGGCAATTAAATTACAAAGCCAGATCATTTTTAGTCTTAGAAATAATTGAGATGTTTTGTAATAACATATAGACACACACACACACACACACACACACACACACACACACACACACACACACACACACACACACACACACACACACGTATACGTGTGTGTGTGTGTGTGTGTGTGTGTGTGTGTGTGTGTGTGTGTGTGTGTGTGTGTGTGTGTGTGTGTGTGTAATACAGAACAGTTACACTCTTGGAAATCTGTCTGTTGCACGTTGCTTAAATAAGAATAAAAAAAGATGTTTCACAACCAACACTTTGTTGCAGCCCCTCAAGCCGCCCCCCTCCCCTCCCCTCCCCTCACTCTGACTCTCCTTCTGCCTGAGAACAATGGCTAAACTCCAATGGCTAAACTCCAATGGCTAAACTCCACGGTGATACGTGACTCAGTCGGGAATCCCAAGCCCTAACGGAAGGAGGAGAAGTTTTTTTTTTTTTTTTCCCCCTCCCCCACCCACTCAAATCCCATTTCCAGCCCATGTCCCCACCCCCTACCCCATCTCCACCCCCACCCCCCTTCCCCTTCTCCTGTCCCCCAAACCCCCTTCCCAGAAAAAAGGATGAAGAGCTGACATAGAGAACCACAGCTGCAGGCAACCAGGATGCTTCAAGAACTCTTCTAATGTGCTTCTCCTAATCGGCTTAGGGGCTCGAGATCGAGAAATGGCTTGTCGGGAGGATGAGAAAGAGAACACACACACACAAAGAGGAGAGAGAGAGAGAGAGAGAGAGAGAGAGAGAGAGAGAGAGAGAGAGAGAGAGAGAGAGAGAGAGAGAGTTAAAAAAAATAATCCTGTGAGCCATTGTCCTTAGAAACACACAAAAAATGTAAAGTAAAATACGACAGAACGAAGGGATGATCAAATCACACAATAAACTTCTCGACTCAAAATGTATATTCAATAGTTTCTCCATAGGTAAGATAAATCTTTTCTTTTCTTTTTGTTGTTGTAATACATCAGTTTATATTTGTACTGAGTAGAAGAGATAGACCCTAATTATTTTTTTTTTCAAACACGCTTTTCACAGTTTGTTAGCTGAGGTACGTTCTATACATCCACGCATTTCAACATTTGCTTTTATTTTATTATACAAAGGATACGAATGTATGTAACAATTTTCATTGTCAAGACTTTGTATGAACTGCATAAATTTTTCAGTGCAATACTTTTGAGTGCAGCCCCTTGGTAAAAGTACAAACAGTAGTTTCACGATAAGATCTTTGAAGCATTTAATGCCTGCAAAAGCACAACGTCTTTCACTCCCGGTATCCTTTTTTCTTAAATCATGATTTGTACATATCGTTATGCAGTACAACGCTTTTCAACTCTTGAAAATGTATATTTATTAACTATTAGTTAAAAAAAACAACATATGATGTTAAGAACCTTTACCCTAACGAAGCAACACGTTTCTAAAGCCCGTTTAAAATGTATACATTTTTCAAGCGCTAGTCCCAGCGCTGTTCATCTTTTTTTTTTTCAAGACAAAGTAAAACGATATACCCCAATTTGTTAAGACAGGCATCATCCAATTGTAGCACCCCTACCCAGCTATTGATCAATTGACTACACTGTTGACATACAGTGTGCGACGCCGAGTGCGCGCGCGCGCGCGCGCACGAGAGAGAGAGAGAGAGAGAGAGAGAGAGAGAGAGAGAGAGAGAAGAGAGAGAGAGAGAGAGAGAGAGAGAGAGAGAAGTTTTACCCATCATGTCCAAAATATTGCACTCAAAGCACACTTACCCTTTCTCCCCATGACTTGTCTGTCCTGATAATCGGCCCTCATAATTTTCACGATAGGGTTACACCCCCTAGATCCTTCCCAGTTCCTGGCTTTTCTCAGTATCACTATACCCTCCCCTACCCCCCCCCCCTCACCCCCTC
>CM031604.1:30415489-30438159 GCA_018398815.1 Conus ventricosus
GGTCCATGTTTGAAACTGGTCTGGTTCTGTCAGGGGCAGGAACGAGTGGGAGGAAAGGAGGGTGGGTATACCTGTGTGTAGGGGCTGGAGGTAGGGAGCAGGGACCTTTCTCTTTAGTCTTGACTGATTGTGAGGTTTGTTTATTGTGGAGAGTAGACACAAGACGGCCAATGGGAAAGAAAGAAAACAAGGGGGGGGGGGGGGGGGGGGGGGAGGTTTGAGAAGCGAAAGTGCCTGTTGCACGCACAGTTTGGACACAGATGGAAATCATCTCCCATGTTCGGTGCTTTTTCCTCGTTTGCGAAAAGTGTCTTTTTTTTAGACCCCCACCCCCTCCCCAACCTTCCTCCTTCTTAATCGCGATCACCTTCATCATCATTTTATTGTTCTTCTTCTTTTCACCACCACCGCCACCACAATCATCATTTAAATCTTCACCACCAAATATATTTCCTTCCTTATTATTTTTTTCTTTTTCACAATCATCCTCTTTCTCCATCCACTGTGTCCTCTTTTTTTCTCTTTTTCTTCATCTTCTATCTAACCTTTCTCCTTCTCCTCCTCCTCCTTCGCCTCCTCCTCCTCCTCCTCCTCCTCCTCCTCCTTTTCCTCATGATCGTCATGATCATGATCATAAGGATCCAAATCCTGATCATCATTAGGCATCATATTTATTGTCCTCTTTTTCTTCATCCTAGCCATCATCACCATCATTTTTTTTCTTTTTCTTTCGTCTTGTTTTTCGGTTCTTCTTCCTCGTTTTGTTAGTATTTATTTGTTGGGCAGTTTAGCCAAAGCTATGAAATCAAGAAGAGCAAAAAAAAAGAAGAAGGTTGAAAACGAGCCAGTGGACAAGTGAAAGGGGCACCAATAATTATTTTACCTCAGAATCATTTTACCTGCTGCCGGTATATTTCGTATCAACCAATATTTGCCAACTACTTGACAACTGGCCAAAGATCGCTTTACAGTTGGCGTGGAATGCTCTCTCTCTCTCTCTCTCTCTCTCTCTCTCTCTCTCTCTCTCTCTCTCTCTCTCTCTCTCTCTCTCTCTCTCTCTGTGTGTGTGTGTGTGTGTGTGTGTGTGTGTTGTGTGTGTGTGTGTGTGTGCACGTCCTTATAGTCCCAGACGAGAAGCCCGACAAGGTCTGTGGTCCATGGTTGAAACTGATTTTGTTTTGTCACGGCCAGTAAGAAACAGAGGGCGGACAAAGATGTGTGGTCCACATCTGAAACTGATCTGGTTCTGTCAGGGACTGGAAAGAGAAAAAGGGAAAGGAGAGGAGGGGGTGGGGTGTACGTGCTTGGATAGAATGGAATTAGGGGGTGAGGGGGGGGGGGGGACCTTTTTAGTCTTGACCCATCGTGAGCCTTGTCTAATGTGAAGAGTGGACATGGGCGGTCAATGAAAAAGAAAGAAAACAGTGGAAATAAGTCTGAGAGAAAGGAAGGTAACTCCTGCATACACTCATCTATGACACAGATGGAGAAATCAACTGCCATGGTGGACACATTTTAATCGTTTGTAAGGGGCTTTCCTTTTAGTTTAAAGTCTCCCCCCCCTCCTCCTGCCACCTTAAAGTAGCGATCATCTTCACCATTTACATTATTTCTTCTTGTTTCCACCATCAACACCACCATCATCATTTTATTCTTCTTCACCTCTAGTAATATTTTTTTTTTAATCATTATTTTTTCTTCTTTTGCACAACCGATACCACTCTATTCTTTCTTTGTTACCTCTTTGTCTTCTTTTCCCTCTTGTCATTTTTCTTCTTCTCCTTCTTTTCCACCGTGACCATTGAAATGCATCATCTGCTTTTTCTGTCGAAGTAAAACGTCACCGTCATCATCCTTTCTTTTTTCCTTCTCCGTCCTACACTCTTTCTTTTCTTCCTCCTCCTCTGTTTCCCAGTATTTCTTTGTTGGACAATTCAGCCAAGGCTAAGTAATCAAGAGAAGCAAGCAAGCAAGGTTGAAAGTCGACAGACGGACAAACATAGGGGGCACCAACAGTTATGTTACCTGCTGCCGGTGTTTCTTCCCAGTATTTGCCACCAGCTCGCCAGCTGGCCGAAGATCGGATGGCAGTTGACGTTTCAATGTGTGTGTGTGTGGTGTGTGTGTGTGTGTGTGTGTTGTGTGTGTGTGTGTGTGTGGTGTACGTGCGTGCGTGCGTGCGTGCGTGCGCGCGCGCGCGCGCGCGCGCGCGTGTGTGTGTGTGTGTGTGTGTGTGTGTGTGTGTGTGTGTGTGTGTGTGTGTGTGTATGTGTGTGTGTGTGTGTGTACGTGCGTGCGTGCGTGCGTACTTGCGCGCGCGCGCGTGTGTGTGTGTGCATGTGTGTGTGGTCTGGGTGCTGTGTAAAGCATATGTGTGTGGTGTGTGTGTGTGTGTGTGTGTGTGTGTGTGTGTGTGTGTGTGTGTGTGTGTGTGTGTGTGTGCTCGCGCCGGTGTGTGTTTGTGTGGGTGGGTGCGCGCGCGCGCGCGTGTGTGTATGTATGTGTGTGTGTGCGTGTGTGTAGAGAGAGAGAGAGAGAGAGAGAGAGGAGAGAGAGGAGAGAGAGAGAGAGAGAGAGAGGTGTGTGTATACCTGTGCATGTGTTGGTGTGTGAGAGTGCGCGCGCTCGCGGTGTGCGTACGTGAGTGCGTGCGTGCGTGCGTGCATGCGGTGTGCGTGTGTGTTTGTGTGCGTGCGCGCGCGCGCGCGCTTGTATGTGTATGTGTGTGTGTGTGTGTGTGTGTGTGGTGTGTATGAACTTTCGTTTGTGCGCTTGCGTGCGTGCGTGCGTGCGTGAGTGCGCGTGCGTACATATGCGCTTGCAGTGCGTGCGTACGTGCGTGTGTTGTAGCATGTATATGTATATATATATATATATATATATATATATATATATATATATATATATTAATATATATATATATGTGTGTGTGTGTTGTGTGTGTGTGTGTGTGTGTGTGTGTGTATGTGTGTGCACACATGCTAATAGCCAAGCCAGAGGTAATGCATGGTTAACTTCGGCCTCAAACGACAAGGCCGACAAATGTTTGTGGTCCCTGCTTGAAATGATTGGGGTCTGTCAGGGCCAGGGGAAAGGAAGAGGAGGGAGTGGGAGGGGCCGTGTGTGTGTGTGTGTGTGAAGGGGGTTTGACGTTGTATGTTTGTTTGTTTGTTGTTGTTTTTTGGGTTTTTTTTTCATTCATAAATGATGACCGATTGTAAAAAAAAATGGACGGTGGTCGGTTTGCTCCATGAACGAGTTAAAAGAAAAAGAGGGAGAAAAGGGCGGGAAGGCGTGAGGTGAGAGGGTGAGGGGGTGGGGGTGGGGTGTCCGAGAAAGAAACCCAACTCTTGCACGCGTAGCTTATACACAGATGGAAATAATCGCCTCTCTCGCACACAACTCTGTCTTTCTTTTTCTTCTTACACATGATCACAACAAAAACCACCAGCTGTTCTCTGCCAAATTTTCGTCTTTTCTTGACTTCTTCAGGACTGTCACCTTGGAACACCTAGTAGTCCTCTTTTCTTGGAGGTAAGGTTGTGTCTCTTCTTAGACAGGTCACCTTTCTGGGTTGGCCAGATCCATCATGGGATACTTGTGGTAGGTCATTTGTTGTAAGTATAGTTCTTGCTTAAAAATGGCCGGAGTGAGAGCACTAATGCAGACTTGGTGGATCCATAAGGATACAGTTTGTTGCTCACTTGAATGTGGGAGATAATACACTTGATCATAACAAAAAAACACCAGTTGTACTCTAAGGAAAGGCACGCACTTTTCTTTTCTTTCTTTCTTCTTCTTCTTCTTCTTCTTCTTCTTCTTCTTCTTCTTCTTCTTCTTCTTCCTCTTCTTCTTCTTTTTCAGAGCCGAAAGAGGAGGAGGAGGAGAAGGAGGAGGAGGAGGAGGAGGAGGCGGAGTAGGAGAAGTAGGAGGAGGAGGAGGAGAGAAGAAGAAGAAAGAAGAAGAAGAAGAAGAAGAAGAAGAAGAAAGAAGAAGAAGAGAGAAGAAGAAGATGATGATGAGGATGTGGGATGAGAATGCGGATGAGGATGATGTTAAACGATGATGACGCTGATGATGAAGAAGAAGAGGTAAAAGAAGGGATGCGGAGGAGGAGGAGGAGGAGGATGCGGAGGAGGTGGAGGAGCAGAGGAAGGAGCAGGAGGACAGGATTTATGGAGGAGGAGTTGGAAGGTACGGTAGAGAACAAGAGGAGCAGGAGCAGGGAGGAGATGGAGGAGAAAGATGACGGAGGAGGAGGAGGAGGACAAGAAGAGAAGAAGAAGAAGAAGAAGAAGAAGAGAAGAAGAAGAAATTTAATCCCTTGCAGATATTAATCCCATAAGCAAACATGTAAAATTGTTTTGAAATTCTCCAGAAATATTTCATGCTTTTTTTTTATTCCCAGGGAAGAATAATATATATCCAAACATGTGATCATTTACATTATTTCCTCTTCTTTTTTTTCGAAACTTATAACAGTTTGCAAAATATAATAAAAAGAACTAAAGTTACAGAACAAATGAAAGGGGATTAACAGAAAACAGGGAGGGAGAGACAGACAAAACACAGACAACGATCGGCTCACAAGTTTTCGAGTTGTTCGGTGAACAAACATACAGACATAGATATGCAAATAGAGAAATGTAAGCCATCGACTGCCGTTTGCCTTCGTGTTTGCAGAAAAGGTTTGTCTAATCAGAAGAGGTGTTAGTATGTACAAAACAAGTTTTTAAGAAAGTTTCTTCCAGCTCAAAGAAACACCATCAATACAGAGTTGGCAGTACAAGGTAAAAACTATGTGAGCACACATCTACAAATACACAACTGTTGTCATGCTAAAATCCCCACGTACACCGCAACCTTACTTATAGTTGATCGTCACCGAGAATAAAGGACGTCATTCCAATCAATGGTATTTCTTAATACAGATAACTAACACACACACACACACACACACACACACACACACACACACACACACACACACACACACACAGAGAATGAGAGAGAGAGAGAGGAGAGAGAGAGAGAGAGAGAGAGAGAGAGAGAGAGAGAGAGAGAGAGAGAGAGAGAGAGAGAGACGTAATCTTAACCCATTGTTACAGAATGAAGGCACCGACTAGATTTGGCCAAAAGATCAGTGGAAGACAGAACTTACACACGAAAGCTCCAATGGCAATGAAACAATAACCTTCTTCTTCGCCAAAAGCCCAGATTTTGATTGTAGACGCCATGCCCCGACTGGCAAACCACACGCCGCAATTGGAAAAAAAAAAACCCACCACGACAGCACATGCCCCATGTAAGCCTGCTGAGACACTGTAACTCATTAGCTAAATATACTAAAAACAAAAATGAGAAAACACGCGCGCCACACACACACACACACACACACACACACACAACACACACACACACACACACACCACACACACACACACCACATACACACAACACACACACACACTACCCACACACACACACACACACACACACACACACACACACACACCACACACACACACCACACACCACACACACACACAAACACACACACAGCACACACACACACACACACACACACACACACACACACACACACACACACACACACATAACACACACACACACACACACACACCACACATAACACACACACACACACACACACACACACACACACAACACAACACACACACACACACACACACACATAAACACACACACACACACACACACACGCACACATAAACACACACACACACACAAAACACACACACACACACACACACACACACACGAGAAACAAAACACAACAAAAGGCATACAGAACAGCCCGTAACAATGACATTGCTTACAAGGTGTAAACGCGCCCTTTACTTTTTCCTCTGCCGGTCGCTTAATTCATCCCCTTTGCAAGCCTCTGCCAGGGGCTTTATCCCCCCCCCCCCCCACCCACCACCACGATAACCACCACCACCCCTCCACCACACCTGCCCACCCTTCTCTCGGTCCCTGTTTCCGAGTTCTCTAACGTTTGTGGACTTCTGCCTTTACGTCTGAAAGGATTGCCCAAAGAAACTAATTCCATTCATCTTCAGCTGGCTTTGGATGCCAGTAGGTGTGCAGGTGTTGATGTACGGAGAGAATGAGCTGGTTGTCTTGTCAGCGATTCAAAGACATGCGTGTTCAACTGAGGTGAGGGCGGCGGTGGTGAGGATTGGTATGCGTAACCGGTTGCACGTGTCATGTGCTCCACGTGCTGTAATAGCGGCAACAGGGTAAGGAAAGCGGAGGGGGGTAAGAAGTTGTGAATGTGTCTTTTTTCCATTGATTATCTTACTCATACGTTTATCACACACACACACACACACACACGCACGCACGCACGCACGCACGCACGCACGCACACACACACACAACACATACACACACACACGCGCGCTCGCCACCACACACACACACACACACACACACACACACACACACACACACACACACACACACGCCACACACACACACACACACACACACACACACACACACACACACCTGCCGGCATGCAGGCGCATGCTCTCACAAGCTCACAGATCACACACATGCATGTACAGCACTCACACACACCACACACACACACACAACACACACACACACACACACACACACACACACACACACACACACACACACACACACCTGCCGGCATGCAGGCGCATGCTCTCACAAGCCCACAGATCACACACATGCATGCACACACACACACACACACACACACACACACACACACACACACACACACACACACACACACACGCGCGCGCGCGCGCGCGCGCCACACCTCATACACTAGTTTACACGCATGGGCTAAACAAATACACACGCACACACATGTGCACTCACTCAAACAAACATACCATTATGATGGTGGCGCAGACAATGTTAAGTAGGTACCGGGGGGTCTAACCAGCGCGTTGGGCTAAAGCGAAGGTCAGACGTCAGCTCGGTCGTATCCATGACACCCTCGTTTTAAATTCTATCGTTTTAATTACTAAATCATTTATCCATTAGCTGTAAATCGTGCGTATTGTGGTCATGGAAGCCAGCAGATGTGGCGTAGCGTACGTGGACTTGTCCGCACTTTGAGATACAAACTAAGCAGTGGGTTGATCGGTGTAATCAACTTTCAGTGCTAGAATCCAGAGAATGGTACTTTGAAATTTGCACTGCAGACTTTTGTCGACAACTCTGACGTATTAAGTTAGAGTGTGCCCCCACGGTCGTTTCTTTCTTGTTTCTCCTTTCTCTTCTTCTTCTTCTTCTTCTTCTTCTTTATGAATACGGCGAAGCGGATGACAATATGTAGATCCGGTAATCAACTTTCAGGGAGTGTTAAAATCCAGAGAATAGTCTTTATTATTTTTACTTTAGAGTGTAGCCAGCTTTGGCCTACGAAGTTCGAATGTGCGCCCACAGTGGGTTTTTTTTTCTTCTTCTTCTTCTCAAAGGATACCGCGAAGCAAGTGAGAGAAGCACTGGATGCGCGGGATGTCGGGGGGAATGGGGTGGGGTATGAGATGCACGAACACCGAGGAAGACTGCTGTCAACCATCCAGGGGACTTAACACAGAGCGAGGCCCGTGATCAGCCAGCCATTGTTTGACATCGGCGTCTGAGACGAAACTCGACAGAACGGTGAGAGAGAGAGAGAGAGGAGAGAGAGGAGAGAGAGAGAGAGTGGTTTATTCAGTTTAAGCCACAGCTCCTACTGAAGGGAGATCCATATACAATGGCACATTAACAACAAAGAAAATTACCGATAAAACAAAACTCAACACACACACACACACACACACACACACACACACACACACACACACACACACACACAACACAGAGAGAGAGAGAGAGAGAGAGAGAGGAGAGGAGAGAGAGAGAGAGAGAGAGAGAGAGAGAGAGAGAGATATGAAAAACGGGGGGGGGGGGGGGAGTTGAGAGAGGTGGGGATGGGAAGGGGACATAAAAAGCATGCACACAATCGGAATTCACGTTTTCGGGACAGAGAATATGAAATCAAACTAGGATTACTATCGTAGGATTTTAAGAGGCCTTGTGAACCATGGTCATTATAAGCTGAGGGTTATTGGCCTGTCGCATATCCCCTGTAGGCCTATGCTTCAGTTATTCCTTGTTTAAGCTGGTCTTCCCAGTATCTCCAAAATCATATCACGTGAACGGTGTCATTTTGTCGCTGTTTGCATTTCCCTTCATCCCGCTTCATTTACAATGATTACTGTTTCTCCTACAGCCTGTTCATACTTGTGTCTGGTCATCTGACGTTTCTTTATCAGATTTTGTTTTTCCTTTTATAAATGCTAGTTCTCTTAGAATGTTTCAAAGCTGAATGGGAGAGGCATTTTGTTTTTCCTTTATAAATGCCAGTTCTCTCAGAATGTTTCAAAGCTGAATGGGAGAGGCATTTTGTTTTTCCTTTATAAATGCCAGTTCTCTCAGAATGTTTCAAAGCTGAATGGGAGAGGCATTTTGTTTTTCCTTTGTAAATGCCAGTTCTCTCAGAATGTTTCAAAGCTGAATGGGAGAGGCATTTTGTTTTTCCTTTATAAATGCCAGTTCTCTCAGAATGTTTCAAAGCTGAATGGGAGAGGCATTTTGTTTTTCCTTTATAAATGCCAGTTCTCTCAGAATGTTTCAAAGCTGAATTGGAGAGACAAGGTATGTTGGGGATACAGGTATCTTAATGGCAGGTAATGTTTTCAATACTAGAATTAATTATCACAGAGGAAGTTTTATTGGACGTGTATCCAGTCACGAATGTGTGGTATTTCCGAGAATCCAGTGCCCTCTTACTGTCAACTTAGATAATTTTCTCAACTGATTTTGTGTTTAGAATGAAACTTTACTCCGAAATCTTGTTTTTGCCTCTGTGCTTCTCTCTCGGTAGCGGCAGATCAACGGCAACGTCAGCAACAGCGACGAGATCGGAATTGGAAGACAGAGTGAGCGAATCATGAACATCAACACTATCAACATTCTGTTAATAGCCGTTACTACTATCACCACCACCACCATCACCACCACCACCACTACTACTACTACTATTACTGCTGCTGCTGCTCCTCCTCCTCCTCCTCCTACTACTACTACTGCTACTACTCTTATTACTGCTGCTGCTGCCTTTACTGCTTCTAACATGTCTGTTGCTACTACTGCTGCTGCTGCTTTTGCTACCACCACTACAACCACATAACTACTACTACCTCTATTACTGCTGCTGCTGCTATTACTATTACTATACTTTTACTACTTCTACTGTTGCTTCTTCTGTTGCTGCTGCTCCTGCTCCTGTTGATGCTACTACCACCACCACCACCACCACCACCACCACTACTACTACTACTACTACTACTACTACTACTGCTACTACTATGCTGCTGCTGCTGGTTCCGATCATGCTGCTGTTAATGCTCTTACTCTTACACGTTGTTTTTTATTATTGTTACTGCTACTGGTGGTGGTGGTGGCGGTGGTGGTGGTGGTATGGCATTTGTAATACCAACCAGTACCATCACTTGTGCTGTTGTTGCTACCACCGCTGCTGCTGCAGTTATGCTCCTGCTTTCACAGTTGTTGCTGTTGCTTCTTCTTCTACTACTGCTACTACTACTACTACTACTACTATCACTATTACTACTACTACTGCTGCTGCTGTTGTGGCTGCTTCTGCTACTGCTTCTGCTGCTGGTACTACTACTACTACTACTACTACTACTACTACTACTACTGCTACCACTACAACCACCACCACTAATACCGCTACTACTACTGCTACTATTACTACTGCTGCTACTATTGCTACTGTTGTGGTGCTTCTGCTACAACTACTACTACTACTACTACTACTACTACTACAACTACTACTACTACTACTACTACTACAACCACCACCACTACTACTGCTACTACTACTGCTATACTACTACTCTACTACTACTGCTGCTGCTGCTGCTGCTGTTGCTATAACTGCGTTTATTACTGTAACTTCTACTGCTGTTGCTGTAGCTGTTGCTGCTGTCCATGGTGGTGGTAGAGGTGACAGTGGTTGCACTGTTGTCGCCACTCGTCTTATTCCTCTCTCTACTGTTGCCAGCGCGAGCCAGTTGTTTCAAAGCGTCATAACCACCACTCTTGCTACCACCACAGGGAAAAGGCAGATAGATTGCCACAGACAGAATGTGAACCGAGACAGGTGTCAAATATGAAGACCGTTTTGAGACCCAAGAGTAACAGTTATTGCCCTTTCTCGTGGCTGCATTAACGTCCTTGGAGACAATGGCTGCCTGAAAGAAGAATGGTGCCAAAGCAACAAGACTACTAGTGCTGGTGCTGGCACTGTTGCTGGTGATCCTGTTGGTATCATTCCTGCTGCTGCTGCTGGCTGCTGCTGCCATGTGATGTTTCCATTTTTGATGATGAAATATATAGCTATTTTTCTCATTGTCTGCATCACGATTTTTGTAGGTCTCTGCCGGTGTTCATTGGTGTGATGTTTCTATTTTCAGTCACGCTGTTTTGAAAAAAAACAACAAACAAACAAACAAACAAAAACACAACAACAACAAAAACATGTATGCCTATTAGACATGGAGTGTATGTCAGGCATTTGTTCATATTTAACTTCGTGAAAACTAGCCCTTTTGTGGTCCAGAAAACCATGGCTTTCAGTCTGTTATGTTTTGACATTTGCCTCTCTCTCTCTCTCTCTCTCTCTCTCTCTCTCTATCTCTCCTCTCTCTCTCTCTCTCCTCTCTCTGTGAACTGTGTACGTGTTTGGCGTCTTTAAAGCTGTTTATAGCTTACAGGAGTGAAAATACCCAAACCAGATAGGCTACCTGTCAACAAAAACAAAGCTTACGTAAAGTGTACTATACGTTAACAAGGACGTGTGTTGTCCACGTCAAGTTCACGGAAGGTCCACAGGGGTCTTCGTGTGTCCCAACTTTTAGGTTCCAGGTATGCTAACAACAGGGCAGCAGCCATGGCGTGGGTAACAGGGGAAAGGAAACTACACGCCTCGTCTGACCCCCCCACCCCCACCCCCCTATCATTAGCCATGTTTCCGCTACAGTGGCGCCAAGATTACTCGCTGTGTTTTACGTCACTATTTTGACACGCATTGTAAGAGCTAGATATAGATTCTTCTTTTCCGCCCGCGAAGGGTGTGTTCAAGTTTCCTAGCTCCAACATGAGTACCTCTCTCTGTTGCATCTAAGCTCTACTCTCTATTGCCTCCAATCACTCCTACCCCTCCCCCCCGCCTCCCTCCCCTCCCCCCCCCTCTCTCTCTCTCTCTCACTCTCTCTCTCTCGGTCTTGTCATCGTTAAAACAGGGTTTACTATTCTTGTCAGCATATTGTGATCCTACATTATGTTTTAATGGCCTAGAACAAATCAAGGATCTGAGTTTGAATCTTGAAGCCGTACCACCACCTCTCTGTCTGTCTGTCTGTCTGTCTGTCTGTCTATCTGTGTTTCTTCTTGTGTGTGTGTGTGTGTGTGTGTTGTGTGTGGTGTGTGTGTTGTGTGTGTGTGTGTGTGTGTGTGTGTACCGATGCTGTCTTCGTGGTTGGCTGGTCTGTGAACCAGATGACGTGACTTGTGCTCTCTCTCTCTCTCTCTCTCTCTCTCCTCTTTCCTCTCTCTCTCTCTCTCTCTCCCCTCTCTCTCTCTCTCTCTCTCTCTCTCTCTCCAGTAAACCTCCTCAGCAAATTTCTTCGACATTAATATTCAGATGTTCCACTGAATTCAGTCACGTGTTATTTCAAAAAAGCTAAACATGCCTACTGTCTGCGATTAAGCAACCAGACCAAACCAAAAACAAACAAACAGGGAAAAAAGGTTGAAAGTGCATGGGGGGGGGGGGGGGGAGGAGGAGGGGGAGATGGGGCCAGGGGTGTAGAGGAGGGGGATGGGAGACATAGTCGGTAGAAATGAAATGCATTTATAAGGTTTTGATGCCAGTTCTCCGTTTATCAGTTGGAAACACTCGTCCAAACGTTATCTGGTGGCAAAGGTTAGAGTGGTAGCAGGCGGGGGTGGGGTGTGGGGGTGGGGGTACTCTTTCACCACACAGATAAAAAAAAAAAAAAGGGGGGGGGGGGGGGGGGGGGGGGGGGGGGGGGGGTTTGTTCGGAGGTTGAAGGGGGCAATTGGAGGGTGTAGACTTCCCGTAGGGACGGGGGGGGGGGGGGGGGGGACGGAGGGGGGAGGATTTTCTGAAAACCCGGGAAAAAATATCCCCAAAACTTGTTGACTGCAAGGAGGGGAGGGGGGGTAGATTATTTTTTAAGCGGCGCTGTAGCCCCCGATAGCGCAACGCGAAACAGCTGTAAGTGTTTCATCGCGAATTGAAAAACACCCGGTTTTCCGATAGCACGGTTTTTTTTAATTTGTGGTCGCAAGTCAAGTCTCAAGGGGGCTACTTTAAATAGAATTTTAAATAGCATTAGCTAAGTAGTACGACGTGTCAATACCTTTCAGAGCCGTCTTCTCTCCCCTTTTGCCAAAAAACCCACTATTGCAAACGTCTCATATCGTCCTTGTCCTACAACCTTTTTCACCACTAGAATTTCCCACTTTCCTCTTTTTTTCAACCATCTAAACTTACCACTTATCATTACAATTTAATGATCGGAACCCTTTTGTTCGGTTCGTGTCTTTTTTAACTAAATTATTTTCCATTTTTTAAATCACGTAGTTTTTACAATAAATGTGAAATTTTGAATAACGCAAGCTAAAAGTTATAAAGGTTGACGTGTTTTTCCCTCCTCCTCTCTCTCTCTCTCTCTTTTTCTCTCTAATATGGAAGACAAATATTTTGGTTTCGTAAAAGGGGGGTATTTTGGGGGGGCGGAAAAATGGCTATGGAGGGGGAGGGGTTGTGTGGTTAATGCTTTTAAATAATTTTGGGATTTTTTTACCCAAACTTAGTTTTGGTTTTTTCTTGTCGGATATGAAATAGAGGAAAAAAACAGTCAAGTATTCACTATTTGTTTTGGACTGCAATTCATTTAGTGTTTTTTTGTAAATTATTGATTCGCAGGTGCACCAATCACGTTTGGAATGAAAAATGGGCTTTTGGGAAAGGGGTTTTTAATTGAGAAAATTTTTCCCTTTTATCGTGGAAGCGCTTTTTGAAAGTGGGTAGTAAACTCCCAATGTTTGGTATACGGGGAATTGGAAGATACCTGTTTATTTTTTCTTATTTGAAATGTATAAAAACTGGCTCAACAACGAGAAAAGGATAATTAGGAACCCAATAAAGGTTTCAGGTGTTGTTTAAGTTAGACAATAATGGTAAGAGGACTTGGGTTCAAATGTTTGACAAAGTTTAAATTCATAGGGTTTGGATTTGTTGGGATAACCCGGTTTGAAAAAATATAGATTTCTAAAATTTTTTAAAACAAAGGGTTATTGATTCAGGTTTGGGAGGGGCTGGGAGACCCTATGCAAAAAATGAAAGATTTTTTCAGTACAAATTTTTTAAAACGACGCACAATTAGAACATTAATTTGTTAAAAATGAAAAAGATACGTTAGGTGTGCACGACAAATTCAGATTCGTTATCACATTGCGCCATCGTTTTAGATATAGCAATGTTGTTGAAAATGATCTAACACTTGTCGATTATGTAAAAGAGCAAGAGAAGATGAAATACATTTTTTGTTTTGCTGTCCTGCTCTGAGTGATTTAAGAATAAAACTTATCCAATCCAAATATTATACAGAACCATGTAACTTTAGACTCATTCTCTTATTATCGACAAGTAATGAGAGCACACTATTGAAATTAGCTAAGTATGTTTATGAAGGAAACAAGAGAATTCAGACTGCAATATCTTGAGGTTATGTTTGTTTGTTTGTTTCTTAACTTAAAGGTATTTCATCGTTAGCATTTTGTTTCGTTTTCTTCGTGACATGTATTACATTTAGGAAACCCCCTTCAGTATGGGGCTTTGGCCTTAATCTGAATAAGAGATTCGCATTCGCATTCGCATTCGCATTCCCCTCTTCTCCTCTCCTCTCTCTCTCTCTCTCTCTCTCTCTCTCTCTCTCTCTCTCTCCTCTCTCTCTCTCTCTCTCTCTCTCTCTTTCTCTCAGGCGGGAGGGAGGGAGGGAGGAGATGAGGTTCTGGAAACTTGCATCGTTATATATGTAATGTTTTCTGTGGACACTCAGAAGTCTGTGCGTACTTCGTCATTTCAAGGCGCTCCCTTTTAGTTCATTACTATTTATACAAGTCTAATGTCGGTATTTCACTTCGCCCTTTCGTATTCGGTTTCATGCTTGTATACATGCATGTTCGTTGGATTCTATAGCTTGCTGTTGTTTCATCAAGTGCAGAAAGAAAGCCGAAAATGGGAAGACATGAAAAAAGTGTATGTGAGTGAATGAATGAATGCTTAGGACACGAGGAAATGATTTCGTAAATTATTGCGAAAACAAACAACCAACAAAAAAATGCATACATACAAAATCAGTTAGTGAGAGTTTCAGTACTATCTCTCTCTCTCTGTCTTTCTGTCTCCCTCTCTGTCTGTCTGTCTGTCTGTCTCCGTCTCTCTGTCTCTGTCTCTCTGTCTCTCTTTCTGACATTGCTTATGTATGCGTTTAGGGGGGGTGGACAGATGGTGGTGGTGGAGGGGGAAGGAATGGTGGTTGTAGATGATTTCTGTATTGCTGTTTCTGTTCGTTTTTGCTACAGCATTTCCGAAGTTTGCTTTTGATATGTTACTTTTTTTTTTGTCCTTTCGATTGTCTTCTCGGGTGGGTTTTTGTTGACAAAAGCTCTTGTCCTTTGGGCGCTGTTCAAACAACGGGGGAACGTGTATACGGTGTTGTCAAAAATGCAAGATTCTGTTTTTTAAACATTAAGGTAAAAAATTTAAATGGTGAAACGAAAAATTTGAATAGTTTTGGAATTGGATGAGAAAAAGGGGGTGGGGAAGGGGGCCCTATGAGGGGGAGAGAGGGGGAGTGAGAGTGAGAGAAAAGGGAGAGAGGGGAAAAAACGGGAGAGTTAGAAGGGGGGGGGTAAAAGGGGGCATTTTTTAGTAAGTAGAAAAGTGGGGTTAGTAGTAGTATTTTAGTTGTAGTTGGTTTTTGGGATTTTGGGGTTAGTAGCGCCCCCAGAAGAAATTACCCGGGAGCTGCGCAGTTAATGAAAAAGGGAAGAAAAAGAAGAGAAGAAAGAAGAAGAAGGAAAAAAAAAGTAGAAAATCGGTTGAACGAAGAGGGGGGGTACTCTTTTTTTTTTTTGGGTTTTTTTTTTTTTTTACTTTTTTTTTTTTTTTTTTTTTTACTTTTCTTCTTTTTTTTTTGGGCTTCTTCTTTTTTTTTTTTTTTTTTTTTTTTGGGGGGGGGGGGGGGGGAGGGGGGGGGGTTTGGGGTTTGGGGGGACGGGCCTTTTTTTTTTTTCCCCTTAAACTCTCACGCACCTTTGCGGTCTGTATATGTTGTTTCCCTATTTTTCTCGATGACAATGATTGTCTGAAAAAGGGGACAAGTTAAGACAAAAAGAAAAAAAAAAACAAAAAAACCCCCCCAAAAACCCCGGACAAACTGTCCCCAAAATTTACTAAAAATCCCCCACCGATTGGTTTATGGCTTTGTTCCCTTGGGAAATGCGATTACTCCCCTCCTTTCAGTCCTTGACTTTTTGCAGGGGGATAGCGACCCAAACCATTTCCTTTTTGATTTTTTCTGAGGGACGAAAGCTCCCCGGTTGAGACACCCCCCCCCCCTTCCAACCCCCCCCCCCCCCCCCCCCCTCCCACCCCAGCCTGTTCCCCGCTCCCTCTTTTTCCCGCTCATGCCGCTTTTTTGTTTGAAAAAATTTGGGGGGTGGTGTTTTCCCAAAACGTTTTAAAGTAAAAACAGTCCCGAAACGGAAAGCCTGCACACCCCACACACCCCCAAACACACACACGCACGCAGGGCCGCACACCGCCACACACGCATGTAGCACACACAAAACCACACACACACAACACCCCCAACCCCCCAAACACACCACACACACACACCCCCGCGCGCAATGTAGGGCACACGCCCAAACAAACACACACACCCCAAACACACACACACACACACACACACACACAAAAAACCACACGAAATGTACGTACGCACAACACACACACACACCCCTAACAAAACACAAAAACACCCACAACACACACACACAAAACCACCACACACACACACAAACTCACGAGAGAGATTCAGTTTTTCAGATGGGTTTTTTTTTGTTAAGAAAAATTGTGTTCAACCCCGGGGAGTAAATTTTGGGATAGGGAAATATATCATTGTGGGGGTTTTTTCTTGGGTCATTACAAAACAAAAATTATTTAGAACTCTCTCCCCCTTCTCTCTCTCTCTCTCTCTCTCTCTCTCCCCCCCCCTTTTTCCCCCTTTTCTCCTCCTCTCTCCTCAAAAAAAACAAAGAAAAAAAAAAATAAAAAATAAAGAGAGGGGGGAGAGAGGGGGGAGAGGGGGAGAGGAGAGGGGAGTGAGGGGGAGGGGGAGAGAGAGGGGGGGAGGGGAGAGGGGGAGGGGAGGGGGAAAAGGGGAGAGGGAGGGGAAGAGGAAGGGTGGGGGAGAGAGGGGGAGAGGGGGAACGAAAAGGAATGAGAGGAGAGAGAGGAGGAAGGGGAGAGAGAGGGGAGAAAATTTTAACCCATATTTTCATTTTCAAGGCCCTTACCCGCACAGGATCGAAAACACCCCGGACTTTTTGGGGCCCCATGCGGGTTTAAAACCGGGTTTCTTTGCTTTGGGCCCCTTGGGGACCCCGGGAAAAATTTTAAAAAAAAGGAAGGATGAAAAAATTGGAAAACCTTAAAGGAAACCCCAAAGTTTTTGTGCTAAAAAAAGAAAAACCGTTTTACAAAAAAGCCACACCAAAAAAAAACACACACCCCACACACAACACACACACACCACACACACACCCACACACCCCCACCACACACACAACACGCCCCGTGCGCGCGCGCGCGCGGGCACACACACTCACAGGAGTGAGGTTTTGGTGGAGTTGTGTGTGTGTGTGGGGTTTGTTGTTGTGTGGGGTGTGTGTGTGTTTTTGTTGTGTGTGTGTGTTTTGCGTAGGGAAAGTGCATGTTTTGGGGTTGCGTGCGTGCGTTTTTGTGTGGGGTTGTTTTCGTTTTGGTGTGTGTGTGTGTTTTGTGTGTGTGTTTTGTTTGTGTGTGGTGTGTGTGTTTTTTGTGTGTTTTTTGTTGTGTTTTGGTGTGTTTTTTGTGTTGTGGGGGTGTTGTGTTTTGGTGGTGTGTGTGTGGGGTTGTTTGTGGGGGTTTGTTTTTTTGGTTGTGTGGGGTTTTGTTTTTGTTTTTTGGGGTGTTTTTGGTGTGTGTTTTTGGTGTGGGGGTGTGTGTGTGTGTGTTTTTGGGTAGTGGGTTTTTGGTGTTTTCAGTATTTGCCAAGTAGTAATTTTAAGGGAAGGGGAAAAACTGTTTGCCTTTGCACTTGTTTTCCCCCCCAATGAATTTTTCCATCATAACATTTTTTGGTCGTCGGGGAAAGAAAGTTTTCTCTTTGGAGGATACTATTTAAAAGCTGCCCTGCAAAAATTTTTTGTGCTGGCAATGTTTTTTGGTTTTTTTCAGTAAAAACTGCCACCTGACTTTTGGGAACCTTTTGCCCTTTTTGCACCGGGAAAGGGATCCTAAAGCAATACCCAAAAGATTTTCCCATACATTTTTCCCCGTTTTCATATTGTTTTCTTTTTCCCGGGCAATTTAAATTTCCCTTTTACCGCCCTTTCTTTTGGTTTTTTTAACATTTTTTCCCCTTCGCGGGGCTGTTTTTGGGGTTTGTTGGAGTTTAATTTTCAAACCCTTGCGGGGAGTGGTTCCGCAGGAAACTTTTCACTGTGATATTTTCCCCCTTTAAATCCCCCCCCCAAAACCCCGGCCCCCGAATCCGAAAGGGCCCCCCTCGGATCAGGCAATTTAAAACGTTCTGTTTTTCGGTTGGGGTTTTGCGCGGTTTGCAAAGTCCGTTTAAATTGAATGTTTCCCAATTTTTGAATTTACTTCCCTGATTTATTGTCCATCTTTTTTTTCCCCCCTTTTTCTTTTGTCCCCCCCCCCCCCCCCCCCCCTTTTTTTTTAAAAAAAAATTTTTTTTAAATTCTTTGCCAATTTCTTTAAAACGTAATGAGGAGAATGGTTCCCTGCTCTTGCTTTCCACCGTTTTACATTATTCTCTATTTTATGTATATATTTCGGGCCTTTCTTTATTAGTTTTGGGGCGATAAATTTAGCAGAAATGTTTTTTTTGTTTTTGGTTTTTTTCCCAGCAGTCTGTCCCCTCCTTTTTTTTTTTTTCTCTCGAAAGGAGCAACTGGCTTTTTATTTTTCCCATGTTTCCCCCGTTTTGCAAAATGACAGCCTTTTTCCCTACCTATTTTTTGGCTCACGTCGTCTTGGTGGTTTAAATTTGGGGTTCTAACTCCCATCCTCTTGTTTCCCGCCCCAACTTCTTGGGTTTGGTTCCCTTCTCATTTGGGGTTTTTTTATGTAAATTTGTGTAAATGGGGGACCTGATAACGAAGGAGCTCAGTGTAGGTCGGTTGAAAAGTGGGGTTTTGGGACTTCTTGTTTTATTCTTCATTTCGTGTGTTTAATGGACAAAGGGAACGTGCTAAAAAATTTCCGGGGGTTTTTTAAAACAAAACCATTTTTTTATGATCTGAACGAAAGGGTAAAAAATATGGCCTTTTTTTGACTTTAGTACAAAACTGGCGGAAAGGAATCAAAGTTTTCCCTATCCTTGGGCCCTTGCCCAAAATTTTTTAAAAAGGGTTTTTGGGTTTCCATTTGCCCTTGGGTTTTGTATCAAATAGTCCCTAAAGGAACATTTTTGCAAACTAAAGCTTCGCAATTTTTTTTCCCCCTTTCCCCGACAAACACTGAAAAGCGGGAAAAAAAAGGGCAAGGCCCTGTAATTTTTTGTTAGCGGGGTGCAGAGCATATTTATGGTCAAATGATATTTCAAATGTAAAAAAACTGCTGGGTTTTATTTCGTTTCCTTCAAAAAACCCAAAATTTCGTGGAAAACATAACATCCGCTCCTTTTTGTCCTTTTTTAAAAAACGTTGAAAAACCCAAAGCAAGGTCGATTTGGTGGGTTTTTTGGTGCCGGGGGAGAAAGTAGAGGTGGCTGTTTTGGCAAGGGAAGGGGCAAGATGAAAAAGGGGAAAAAGGAAAAACCTGGCAAACAAAATTTCAGAGAGAGAGGGGGAGGGGGAGAGGGAAGGGGAGAGAGAGGGGAAGGAAAAGAAAAGGGGGGAATTTAGAAGAGAGAGGGGGAGAGAGAAGAGAAGGCAGAGACAGGACAGAACAGGGCAGAAGGACAGACAGACAAAACAGGGGAAAAGAGAGAGAGAGGAGGGGAGAGAGAGGAGAGAGGGGGGTGAAGAAAGAGAAAAGAGACAGGACAGAAGAAACACAGAGAGGAAGAAAACAGAAGAAGAAAGAGAGGAGAGAGAAGGAGAAGAGGGGAGAGAGAGGAGAGAGAAAAGAGAGAGAAAAGATGAGAGAGAGAGGAGAGATTCACTTTCTTTGAGAAGATAATATTTAACCCTTTAAAAAGAAATTTTAAAGGAAAAAACCACACAAAAACACAAAACACACAACCCCCACACACCCCACCCCAAAACACACCCCACACACCTTAAACGATTGCCGCGCGAGGGGCCACTTTTATCCCTTTAGGTAGTAGCTGATATTCCTTGGGATCAAAGAACTTAAAGAAATAAACACAACACACAAACCACACACACAAAACACCACCCACACACACACCCCCACCAAAGCCCCCGCCCGCAGCCCGCAAGCCGCAAAGCACGAAAGCCCGCCCCACACACCACACACAACCCCCACACAACACACACACCAAAACACAAAACCCCAAACAAACAAAACACACAAAACCACTGACAGACAGAAGCGGGCAGACAGACAAAAGACACACACCACAAAAACACCACACACCACCACACACCACACACAAAACAAACACACACACACCCTACACACACACACACACACCACAACACCCCGCGCACACAACACCACACCACACACAACAAAACACAAAACACACACACACACACACAACACAACCCCAACAAAAATTTAAAAAAACAGGGAGGGGGAGAGAGGGGGAGGGGTGAGAGAGAGAGAGAGAGGGGGAAGGGGAGAGAAGACGGGGGAGAAAAGGGGAGAGTATTTAAAATCTACGCCGGCTCCCGGCAAACTGTGAAGTGGGGCCAAAAATAACAATAATGTTAAAAATGGGTAAATTTTTTTGAAGCTTTATAAGGGGAAATTTGATAGATAATGGAAAAAAGCGAACTTGTAGATCATCTGAAAAAGTTTCATAACCCTACGATACCCACCCTTTCTTTCCCAAATTTTTTTCATTAGTTTATGCCATAAGCAAAATGAATCAAAATAACTTGGCTACGAATAATTAAACTTCCTTAAAAAGGGGTTTTTCCCCGCGATTGCCCGAGAGAGGGGGAGGGAAAAGGAGAGAGGAAAAGAGAGGGGGAGGGGGGGAGGAGAGAGAGGGGAGAGGGGGGAGAGAAGGAGAGAGAGAGGGGGAGAGAGAGGGGAAGAAATGGGCAAGGGGAAAAGAAATGATTTTTTTATAAGGTTTAAGGGAAAAAGGAAAGGGGGGAAAGGAAAATTTGCTTGGGTTAAAAATTTAGAAGGGTAACTAAATTTTCTAAATAAGGATTTTTAAAAATGGGTTTTACAAACAAACAATATTTTTTTCCTTTTAAAAAAATTGGGGTTTTTAATTTATTTTCCACCCCGAAGCGGGACTTTTTGGAAAACGTTAACAAAAAAAAAAAATAAAAAATGAGAAGAGAAAAGAAGAAAAGATGAAAGTTAGGGAGTGGAGAGGAAAGAGAGGAGAGGAGAGCGAGAAAGAGAGAGAGAGAGAGGAGAGAGGATGAGAGAGAAGGGGAAAAAAAATGAATGTTTTAAATTTTCGGTAGAGGATTGGAATTTGGAGGGAACCCCAACGGAAAAAAAAGATGAAAAAAATTTAACAAAAACAATATTCCTTATTTTTTTTAACGGTAAAAAAAAAAAAAAGAGTAAAAAAAAAAAAAAGGGGGGGGGGGGGGGGGGTTAATTAGCCAAGGCAAAAAAAAAAAAGGGGGCCGGGGGAAAAAAGAAAGTTTAAGAAGAAAAATAAGGAAAGGCGAAGAGAAAGAAAGTTTAACAAAAAAAAGAAAGAAGGATGATGAACGAATAATAGCTAGAAATATTGAAGTGTTACGACGAGATGCCAGAGAGGGGAGGAGAGAGAGAGAAGGAGAGAGAGAGATGAGAGAGAGACTGAAGAGAGAGAGAATAGAGTAGAGAGAGAGAGAATGACAATGACAATGACAATGACAATGATTTCTTTTCTTATAACGGTAAAGTATTGGCTTAATTAGCCATGTTTCATGCTTGCCGTTACTATCCTACGAAGCTGGTACTAAATGATACAAAGTATGCATTAAAACATGATTATATCAACAAACAATATCAAACTAAACAAACTGCTAAGTATGCACCACCAAGAAGCAAGTACTGACAACGTTAGGGCAGTGAGAGAGAGAAAGAGAGAGAGAGAGAGAGAGAGAGAGAGAGAGAGAGAGAGAGAGGGGAGAGAGAGAGAGAGAGAGAGGAGAGTGAGAGCGAGAGCGAGAGCGAGAGAGAGAGAGAGAGAGAGAGAGAGAGAGAGAATGACAATGACAATGACAATGATTCCTTATCTTATAACGGTAGATAGTATTGGCTTAATTAGCCATGTTTCATGCTTCCGTTACTATCCTACGAAGCTGGTACTAAATGATACAAAGTATGCACCAAAACATGATTATATCAACAAACAATATCAAACTAAACAAACTGCTAATGTCATGCACCACCAAGAAGCAAGTACTGACAACGCTAGGGCGAGTGAGAGAGAGAAAGAGAGAGAGAGAGAGAGAGAAGAGAGAGAGAAGAGAGGGGGGGGCAGAGAAAGAGAGAGAGGGACAGAGAGAGAGAGAGACAGAGAGAGAGAGACAGAGACAGAGAGAGAGAGACAGACAGAGAGAGAGACACAGAGAGAGACAGAGAGAGAGACAGAGAGACAAAGAGAGAGACAGAGAGAGAGCGAGACAGAGAGACAGAGACACACAGAGAGAGAGAGAGAGAGAGAGAGAGAGAGAGAGAGAGAGAGAGAGAGAGAGAGACAGACAGACAGACTAAGACAGAGAGAGAGAGAGAGAGAAGATGTGAGGATTGAGGATGGGGTAAGGAATGGGCCGTCGACAACAAATCATCTATCATGGTCAGGCTACACTTCCACGCTGTTTCCTTCCCGCTCCAGATCCAGTTTACGCTGGTGAAGTGATACAAATGATGAACGTTGGTTTCCCTGTCGGTTCCATTTGCCAGAAGTAAACACAGAGGAGAAGAGAGGAGGGGTACCGTTGCTTGGACCCGCTACACCATTTCCATGGTTTATAATGCTTTGCGTCCTGATGAAGATGGGGATCTCCGTCTTGCCAGCTAAGAT
>CM031604.1:30452163-30467163 GCA_018398815.1 Conus ventricosus
CAGACAGAGAATGACAGAGAGAAAGACAGAGACAGATAGAGACAGCGACAGAGAGAGAGAGACAGAGTACACAATTGTAAGGTAAAAAAAAAAAATCAGGTTATGAGTCACCGAAAAGCGTGATCTTGAGTGATGACTTGAAGGACGAATGAGAATGAATTACAGAACTAAAGGAATGACAGGATCCACCTGAGCGAATTTAGAACCTATGGAAATTAGTCTGTATAATTCTGGACTTTCAGTAGTAGTAGTAGTAGTTAGTAGTAGTAGTAGTAGTAGTGTAGTAGTAGTAGTAGTAGTAACAGTAAGTTAGAAGTAGTAGTAGCAGTAGTATGACAGTGGCAGTAGTAGAAGTAGTAGCACTACAGTTATCATAATCAACTATCACGGCAACAACTACTACTATACTGTTTTACGAATACTACTACTACTACTACTACTACTACTACTACTACTACTACTACTACTGCTGCTGCTGCTGCTGCTGCTACAACTACTGTTGTTGTTGTTCCGCTTACTGCTATTACTACTAAAACTACTAATATTACTGCTGCTGCTGCTGCTGTGCTGCTGTGCTACCACTACTTCTCCTCCTCCCCCTCCTCCTCCCTCCTCCTCCTCCTCCTCCTCCTCTCCTTATTCTTCTTCTACATCTTCTTCTTCTACATGTTGTTCTCATTGTCATCAGGTTAGACAGTAACAATAAACAGGTGTGATTTAAAAAACAACAAAAAATGACAACAAATTCTTGTACCAATATCTCCCTATCATACAGCATGGTTTGTGTTGTTGAACTGTTTTTCCGCATGATATCTTTTCGTGATTTCACTACAGCCCAATCATTTTCAGTTGCGCTATAGAAAAAATATTCCTCTGGGGAAGACTTTTTCCCAGTGGGATCACACAATTTCCCTTTCACCACACATGTTCACAGTCTGGGATTCTTGGTGGCACCAGAAGGTCAGGGAGAGTAGCTTGCAGGTGTGACAGCCACGCTTGGGTGCACAGCAGAAAGGCAGGGGGTGCCGAGTGCATAACTGGGCGACGGCTAGCACGTGCAGCGCAATTTGGGCGGCACTCCTTCGTTCTATCTTGTTCAATGTCAAGGTAGAATCGTGCGTGCAGTGGCGCACACGCTTAAGCGCTCAAGTTTGTTTATATTAAGGGCAGGATCCACTTGATATTCATTAGTTTTGCGTCGTTTTTCTCAGGGGATGATCAACCCAGAGGCCAGTCTTTTTTTTTTTTTTTTGTTTTTGTGTGTGTGGTTTTTTTTTTTCAAGTACTTGCTGGGTTGGAACAGGGGGTGGGTTTGATGTCATGAACATTTTTGTTCGTTTGGTTGGTTGATTTGGTGTGCTTTTGCCTTTGCTTTTGTATTCCAAATTTCATCATCTGTGTCCTCTTCCTCCTCATAATTATGATTATGAATATGAGTATGAATGATGATGATGATGATGATGATGATGATGATAATGATAACTGTTATCTTTTTATCATTGTTATTGTTGTTGTTATTATTAATATATTATTATTATTATTATTATTGTTATCATTATTATTATCATTATTATCATTATTATTATTGTATTATTATCATAATTATTCCAGTTACTATTAGCATCATAATTATTGTTGTTGTTTTGCTGTGGATGATGTTACCATGGTTGTTGCTTATCTTGAAAGATTAAATCTTGTAAGTATGGATGACCATTGGATTGAGTGGGTAAAAAACAAATAAACCGTGATTACCTACCTACCTACCACTCTACCTACCATCCTATCTATCTATCTATCTATCTATCCATCATCATCCATCCATCCATCCATCCATCCATCCATTCCATCTACCTTTCTAAATATATATATATATATATATATATTATATAATATATATATATCTGTCTGTCTGTCTATTTAACTATGTCTCTATCTGTCTATCTATCTGTCTGTCTTTCTGTCTGTCCATCCATCCATCCATCCATCCTCAATCCGTCCATCTACTACTGTCTGTCTGTCTACTTTCTATTTACTCCTCTCTCTCCTCTCTCTCTCTCTCTCTCTCTCTCTCTCTCTCTCTCTCTCTCTCTCCTCTCTCTCTCTCTCTCTCTCTCTCTCTCTCTCTCTCTCTCTCTCTCTCTCTCTCTCTCTCTCTCTCTCTCTCGCTCTGCAGGTTTATCTGCATGTTAATTGATACATCTTGGTCGATCTGTCGACTGTTCTGTTTATCTATACATTTGCAAGTAGGGATGTGAGTGGGAAGGGGCCTCACACCTCTGCCAATTCATCATGCATACTGTATAAGATGTGCAGTGACATCAGATCATGTGGGATGGCACCCAGCGTTGATGCCCTTGCATGATTGCACATGTTGTAGTTGTTGTTGTTGTCGTCGTACCTTGGCTAAAAGACTCCAGGGATCATCCAAACAGCTGATGTATTTGAACACTATGGTACAAATGCATCAGCTGGGGTGAGACCATTACTTGTGTGACCGTTTTTGATTACCCTGCCACATGGCCAGCCACACTCCGACTTCGGGGGATTTGGGAGACTGATAATGTTATGCTAGGAGCTTGTCACACCTGAAGACAATCCCCGCATAACTATGCAGAGCATAACAAAATGTTGATGAAGCCTTGGTGTTCTAGCCTATGTCAATTGGCCCGAAACAGCCTTAAGCCAAGGTGAATTGCACATGTTTAGAAAAACAGTTATCTATATACCTGGTTGACCTGAAGAAGCTGTGCATCTGCGAAAATTTGTGAAAAATACATTGAAGTCTGAAAACAGGAAAAGACTCTTGCTTTTATTCATATACGTATCCGCGCGCGCGCGCGCGGGTGTGTGGTGTGTGTGTGGTGTGTGTGTGTGTGTGTGTGTGTGTGTGTGTGTGTGTGTGTGTGTGTGTGTGTGTGTGTGTGGTGTGTGCGTGCGTGTGTGTGAAAGTGACAGAGAAAGAGACAGATAGACAGACAGGCAGAGAGACAGAGAGTGAATGAGCGACAGACAAACAGACAGACAGAAAGTGAATGAGCGACGACAGACAAACACACAGAGAGAGAGAGAGAGAGAGAGAGAGAGAGAGAGAGAGAGAGAGAGAGAGAGAGAGAGAGAGAGAGAGAGAGAGAGAGAGAGAGAGAGACTGACAGTGACAGTGACAGAGACAGCGAGAGAGGAGTGTCTCTTTCTGAAAAAAGAAAATGTTCTGAAGCTAGAAATACGATGACATATCGATATGGACATAATAATCGGTTAGCTATCGAAGTTGTGTTCAGAAACGTGTGCTTCTCTTTGCCTTTGAAACCGTCGTTTCCCCTTTTTTAACTGCTCATGTCAGACGTTATTTACAGTTTTAATTTTACAGTATGGCGCCGAAGGAAATCTGTTTATCATTATTTGACGTTAAGAGGCGACGAAAAGACGAAAACAAAGAATTGGTGGAGAGGGGGGGGGGGGGGGGGGTAAAAAAGGAAAGAAACCGCAGTGCTGCAAGTTGTAAAACTGGGTGCTCATGGACTTGTCCAATAAATCTAAGCATGTAAGTTAACTGCCGGGCCACTGTTCCTCCTAATTAGACCAGTGGTCAGTCTGCATGCAGCTGGCATAGGGGAAGGCACTGTGTAAATCAGCAGCTTTATTTCCTAGCTGGGCTGCAAACCTCACCGTGTCCAATGAGTGATAACTCTGGCACCAGCACCTGAAGGTCAGGCTGAAAAAGAATCCCGCGCTGTGGGTGGCCTGTCAGTTGGAGATATCAAAGGCACTGGACTACACAGGATGAGAGGGGAGGACGCACAGGTGGAGGTCAGAAACCACACAGGTCGTACACAGAGAAACACATACATACAGACACAGACAGACTCTCAAACACACACACAACACACACACACACACACACACACACACACACACACACACACACACACACACACACACACACACACACACATATCACCGCCACCATCACCACCCCACCACACACACACGCACACAGTGCGAAGGAGAGAGAGAGAGAGAGAGAGAGAGAGAGAGAGAGAGAGAGAGAGAGAGAGAGAGAGAGAGAGAGAGAATGAGGGAGAGAGAGAGTGTGTGTGAGTGTGAGAGACAGAGACAGAGACCGTGAGAGTATAGAGACTAAGAGAGCTAGATGGACACAGAAGAGAGAGAGAGAGAGAGAGAGAGAGAGAGAAGAGAGAGAGAGAGAGAGAGAGAGAGACAGACAGACAGACAGACAGACAGAGACATAAAAAACAGGGTAGGGGAGGAGCGGAGAAGGGTAGTGTCGATAGAGAGTGTCAAAAGGATTAGATAGGAGCAAATTTTGCCAGAGATCAATCACATCTTTTAAACAGAGTCCGGCCAGAGAATCAAATCACCAGCTCCTTTTAAACCAGAGTCCACTGGCCCAGAGAATCAAAATCACCAGCTCCTTTTAAACCAGAGTCCCTGGCCCAGAGAATCAAAATCACCAGCTCCTTTTAAACCAGAGTCCACTGGCCCAGAGAATCAAAATCACCAGCTCCTTTTAAACCAGAGTCCGCTGGCCCAGCTGACCTTAACAATGACCCGGTCAGTGCAGGAGAGGACTAGCAGCCCAGTCCCGCATTGTTTTCTTCGTTCACTGGCTACGCGCTGTGCCTGTGTTCTTTTGGGCACGCACGCGTGTTGAAGTAACCTAATGCACACAAATAAACATCAATCTGGCGTTGACAAACAAACAAGCAAGCAAAACAAACACAAACAGGCAAACCAACCAGCCAACCAGCCAACAAGCGAAGAAATAAACACAACAGACTGATGCAATATAAATCGCCAAATGCTTTCGTCTGTCAGATGTATTCAATAAGCTCGTGGCTCCTGATTGATAATAATCCGAAGAGTATTGATCAAAAAAAAGGGGGCTTTAAACCCCGTTATCCACAATTACCGTCCCCAGAGTAGCGGTTTCCTTTTGTTTATTCACGTTTTTTTTTTTTGTTGTTTGGTGTTGTTTTTTTGTTTGTTTTTTGTTTTTTTTTGGGTTGCTTTAAAAGTAAAGTTTTACTTTTGAATTGCGGCAATGAGAGAGAGAGAGAGGGGAGAAGGGGGAGAGAGGGGAAAGGAGAGAGAGAGAGGGGAAAAGGAGAAGAGAGAGAGAGACAGAGGAGAGGGAGAGTACAAGGGAGAGTGAGAGAGGATGAGAGAGAGAGGGGGCAGGGGAGAATAACAGCAGGAATCTGCAGGAAAACCCGCCCAAAAAATCAAGTCCTCAAGGGTTTTTATTCATTGTTAACAAAATTGATGTCTGTGAGTGTGTTTGCACGTAATTTGGGGGGGGGGGGGGGGGGGGGGGGGGGGGGGTTTTAACAAAATTTTGTTACAGTTAAATGTCTTTGGTTTTCATCAACCCAAAAAAAACGCATTTTAAAAAATCTAAATTTTTTTGTTCCCCGTTTTTCAAAAATAATTGGCCACTGGTTTTGTTTAAGGGGAAGCCTGTAAAAAAGGGGGAAGTGTTAAACTCTTATCAAATAAAAACCCCCGGGGGACTCACGTATAGAATCACTTGAAGTTTAGACCAATGAAAATGGTTTTTTTTTTAAGTTTGGTTGGGGGGTTTTGGGTTTATCATCGCCTTAAAGAAAAAGAGCTAGATGTAAAATTTAAGAAAGGATTTTTCCGATGTATATGTTTTGGGGGTTTTGGGTTTTTTTAAAATGAAGTGGGTGTTTTAAAAGAAACCCCGGTGTTTTTGTGTGTGTGTTTTTGTGTGTGTGTGTGTGTGTGTGTTGTGTGTTGTGTTGTTTGGTGCAGCGCGTGCGCGGGTCGCGAGTGTGTGCGTATGTGTAGGGTTTTTGTATGTGTTTGTTGTGTGTGTGTGTGTTTGTGGTGTGTGTGTGTGTGTGTGGTGTGGTGTGTGTGTGTGTGGCGGGTGGAGAGAGAAAGAGGGAAGGAGGGGGAAGGAGAGTGGGGGTTGGGTTGTGGTGTGTGGGGTGTTTTGGTTCATTTGTGTTTTTGACGGGTGTGCGTTACAATAACCTGGTTACCATTATCCATCAGTGGCCCCTTGATTCCTTCGAAGTCTTTAATAAAAATAAAAATAAAAATAAAAATAAAAAAAAAAACGGTGTAACTTAATTGAAAATGCTTTTTTTTTGGGTATGAATATTCTTAAAGTGTAAAACCCCGTTCATCATAACCGCAGGTTTAAAAGAATAAACGAATGGTGTCTGATCCATTTAACTTAATTAACCCTTGCCACACTCGTGTCCCTTGAAACAGTTGTTTTGTTTAAACTTTTAAAGCGTCGGATCATTTTGAATTTGACGTTCGGAGTTTGAATTTTGTTCAGGATAAAATTGAGGGGTTTTTCCCTTTTTTTCGTTGGCTGGTGCCAAAAAAACAAGGTAATAAGTTGACAAAGAGGATGACAAAGTTTATAGTTTCCTAAAGTTTTGAAATTTCATGAGTTGGTTCGGGGAGAAAAAAGGGGAATTTTAAACCCCCCCCCCCACGCTCTTTTTTGCCCCAGAGTTATTGGAATTCACCGGGTTGTTCCTAGAAAAGTCCTGTTTTTGTTTTTTTTTCCTAATGATCTGTTAACTTTGTGATTGGATTAAGAAATTTTTGTTTTTTTAAAAAAAAATTTTATTAAAAAAAGACTTCATTTTTTTTTCAAAAAAAAAAGAGGGGAGGGGGGGGGGTGGGGGGGGGGGGGGGGGGGTGTAGGGAGGGAGGAAGTTGAAAAGAAAGGACAAAGAAAGGGAAGGGTAGGGGTGGGAGAGTTTGAGAGAAGGGAGAGAGAGAAGGGGGGGGGACAAAAAGACAGAAGACAGAAAAAAGAGTTGGCAGGCAGCGCAACAGAAAAGACGGAAAAAAAGGGGGAAATGAACAGGGGGAGAGGGGGAGGAGGATTTTTGGGGAGGGGGGGGAAAGAGAGTGGGGAAAAGGGGGGTGGCAGTGGAAGAGGAGGGGGGGGACGCTAAAAGGGGCAAAGCATTTTAGACGAAAAAAAAAAGGATAACGAAAAGGTGCCCGTCTGAAAGAAAATAAAAAGAGGGAGAAAGGTATGAATGAAAGAAGAATGTACAAAAACAGCTAATGCCCGTAGTTCTTTTTCGGTGTGGGTAAAATAACCAACTCTCTCTCTCTCTCTTTCTCTCTTCTCTCTTTTCTTTCTCTTCTTCTCTTTTCTCTCCTTCTCTCTCTCTCTCTCTCTCTCTCTTAAGGTCATGTCGCAACCTTTTTGACATTAAAAGTCTGCGAGAATGTTTTTCCCCGGGAAACCCTTTCTATATTAAATGTTGTCTAAATTTGGGAACTGTCGCACCTGAAGAGGGTAGAATATGCCCCAACGTCTGAAATTTTTGATTCATGTAAATTTTCATGGAAACCCCTTCCCGCAATTCCCTCTTTCCCTCCCCTCCAACCTTTTTATTTAGGGGGGTTTTTTTTTTTTTTATCTCGAACGATCCTTACTTTAATATCATTACATACCCCCCCACCCCCACCCCCCCCCCCCCCAAAAAAGAAAAAATAAATAAAGGAAATAAAAGCCCCTGGTGTAGATTTCAGCTTGGAAAACCATCGTGACTCATCCTTGCCCCCAAAGGGGGTTTCCCCCAAAAATGATTTCCTTTCACTATGTGTAGCTGATCGTGTTGTGCGTGTAAAAAAAAAAACAAAAAAACAAACAAAAAATGGGGAAGAAATTTTCCGACCAAGTTCTGAGAAGGTTTCCCTCATACCTGTTTTAATTCTCTGAAAACAATAACACGGTTTTCCGGCTTGTCTAAAATGCGTTCCCTGTTTTGGGCTAATGTGAATTTCAGTAGAACGAAAGTGAACACTGGTAAGGCGAAACGCTTTTTTGTTTCGTTACAAATGGTTTTTTAACAAACAAAATTTTTGGTGGTCCCCCATGGGGTTTAAAGGGGTCTGTAGCTTGGTTTCTCCCCCCCCCCCACCCCCCCCCCCCCCACCCCCCCCCCCCCCCCCCCCCCCCCCCCCCCCCCCCCCCACACCCACGTGCGCGCGCGCGCTTGTTTGCGTTTTTTTTTTGTTTTTTTTGCTTTCCTTTTTTTTTTACTTAAGGAAATTTGAATATAATACCCCTTTAATTTTCTTTTCCCCTTTTTGCCTGAGAAAAATTTTAAGAACTTTAATTTTGGTCTTTTCTTCGTGTGGCTGTCGTGGGTTGAATGTGAGCCCAATCCTGGATGCAAAGGTAACAGGGATAAAAAGTTTTTAAATTTTTTTGCCTCTTCCAAGTGCATAAAAATGCTTTTACTTTTAGTTATAAAACGGAAAAATTAGTGATTTTTTTTTAATTTTGAGTTTCCCATGAAATTTCGTTTTCAAGAAAAAAAAAAAAGAAATTAAATCAATTTTTTCCCAATCCCCACCCCTTCCTTTTAAAAGCATGGTTTCCCCTTCTTCCATGCGTTTGTTTTACCCCTCCTTCCTTTTTCCCCCCCAAATGTTTGTAAGCGAAGCATTTCATTCTATTCATTTTACATCTGTGCGGCTTCTCTGTTGGGTGAAAGACTAATACCCAATTTTTTTTTTTAAAGAGGAAAAAAAATTTGGAAATTTTTAAGGAAAAAAAAAGGGAAAAGGGAAAGAGGGGGAGAGGGGGGAGGAAGGGGGGGGGGAGAGAAGGAAAAGGAAGAAAAAATTAAAAAAAAAAAGAAAGAAAACAAATTTATTTTGGAAAATAAAAAAAAAAAAAGAAGAAAGAAAGAAAAAAAAAAAAGGAAAAAAAAAAAATAAAAGGGGAAAAAAGAAAAAAAAAAAAAAAAATCTTGTTTTTAAAAAAAAAAAAAAAGGGGGAAAAGAAAAAGGAAAAAAAAAAAACAAAAAAAAAAAAAAAAAAAAAAGAGATAAAGAAAAGAAAAAAAAGGGAAAAAAGGGAAAAAAAACAAAAGGAAAAAAAAAAGGTAGGGGGGGGGTTGAGGGCCGGGGTGGTCTTTCCAGGCCCTTGCCCTTTCCCCGTCTTGCCCAAAAATTCCCCTGGGGTTTTAAATTGGGGGTGGTTTTTGTTTTTTGGTTTTTTTTTTTTTTTGGGTTTTTTTTTCTTTTTTTGGTTTTTTTTTTTGGGAGGAGGGGTTAACAAAATGGGGGAGAGAGGGGGAAAGGGAGAGCGAAAAAAGAAAAGGGGGGGGGGGGGGGAGGGGAAAAAGGGGGGGGGAAAAAAAAAAGGGGGGGGGGGGAGGGGGAGGAGAGGAGAGGGGAAGGGGAGAAGGGGCCGGGGGGGGTGGGTTTTGGGGGGTTTGGGTTGTTGGTTGTGTTTTGGGGTGGGGGGTTTTTTTGGTTTGTGGTGGTGGGGGGGTTTTAGGAGGGGGAAAGGAAGGAAAGGGGGGGGAGGGAAGGTGGGGGGAAGGGGGGGGAGAGGGGAGATTAAACCTTTTTTTTTCAAATTTTTTTTTGGTTTGTGGGGAAAAAATAAAGGGGAACCCTTTTTTTCCCCTTTTTTTTTTTTTAAGGGGTTGGGGGGGGGGGTTGAGGAGGGTGGAAGGGGGGGGTTTTTTTTAGAAATAAAGATGACAATTTTGAGGCAGGGGTTTTTTCCGAAATTTTTTAAAAAATATGGGGGTAGCTATTTATGAAAAAAAGGAAAGAAAGTTTGAAAAGAAAAAGAAAAGGTGGTGTTCCCTTTTTTTGTGTGTGTGGGTGTTGGGGGGTTGTTGGGTTTTTTTTTTTTTGTTGGTTTTTGTGTTGGGTTTGTTTTGTTTTTTGTTTGGGGGGGTTTTTTTTGGGATAAATGAAGGGTTTTAAAAAAAAAAATTTAAAAAAAATTTTTTTTTTAAAAAAAAAAAAAAACAATCTTTTCCAATTTCCTTTCTCCAATTTAAAAAAAAATTTTAAAATAAAAAAAACTTATAAAATTAAACAATCAAAACTTTTTAAACCCCTTTAAAAATTTTTTTAAAAAAAAAAATTTTTTAAAAAAAAATTTCCCAAAAAAAAAAAAAAAAAAAAAAAATTTCCCAAAAAAAAAAAACAAGGTTTATTTTTTTTAAAAAAGGGGGTTTTTTTTTTTTTTGGGGTTTTAAAAAAAAAAAATTTTTTTTGAAATTTTGGGTTTGGGGAAAAAATTTTTTAAAAAAAGAAAGAAAAGTGGGGGGGGGCCGCCCAAATAATTATGGTTTATTTTTTTTTTTTCCCCCCCCTTTTTTGGGGTTTTGGGGGGGGGGGGGCTGGGAGGGGGGAAGGGGAAGGGAAGAGGAAAAAAAGAAGGGAGAAAAAAGAAAGAAAGGGGGAAAAAAAAAGGGGGGGAAAAAAAGGGGGGAAAAGAAGGAGAAAAGGGGGGGGGGGGGGGGGGGGGGAAAAAAAGAGAATTTTCCCTTTTTTAATTTTTTAAGGCTTTTGCCAGAGATTTCTCTCAATCACCCTTCAAAGTTTTTTTCCCCATAAATTTTGCCCATTCCGGGGTTTAAAAAAAATAGCCCCAAAAACAATTTTTTGGGGTGGTGGGGGTTTTTTTTTGGGGGGGGGGTTTGAATTTTGTCTCTGCGGATGAAAGAGCGGAAAAAGGAATTTTTTTAAAAAGGGGAGGAAGGTTTTTTTTTCAAAAATTTTAAAAAAAAGAAATAAAAAAAAAGGCAAGAATTTTACCTTTTTTTAAAAATAAAAAATTTACTTTTGAGTATGCTGTGGTTTTTTTTTTTAAAGGGTTAAAAAATTTTGAAAAAAGGGGGGGGGGTTTTTTTAAAAAAATAACCCCCCTTTCCCCTTTTGGGTCTTTTTTTGGGGTTTTTGCAAAAAAATTTAAAAGGGGCCATTAAAATCCTTTTTGTTTGATTTAGAGGGAGTCAAAATTTTCCCCAAAACGGGGTTGAAATAAAAACCTTTAAAAGGGGTCCCCTTTTTTTTGAGGGTAAAAAAACTTCAAATTTAAATTTAAAACCCCGGTTTTTTATTTTAAATCAAAATTGTTTTGGGGGTTTGGTTTTTTTTCCCTTTTTTTCCCTTTTTTTCCCGGGGTTTTTTTCTTCCCCCCCCTTTTTTTCCCCTTTTTCCCTCCCTTTTTTCTTTTCCCTTTCTTTTTCTCTTCCTCTTTTCTTCCCTTTTTTTTCCCCCTTTAGGGTTGTGTTTTTTTTTGTTTTGTGTGGGTTTTGGGGTTGTTGGGGTTTTTTTTGGGTTTTTGGGTTGGGTTTTGGGTTTTGGGGTGGGGGGGGAAAGGGGGGGGGGAAGGGAAAGAGGGGGAAGAAAAAATTTGGAAAAAGGTTTTATTTTTGGGTTTTGGGGTTTTTTTCAAAAAGAAAAAATTTTTGGTTTTTGGGTTGCTTTATCTTTTTTCCTTCTCTTCCCCCCTTTTTTTTTAAAATAAAATTTTTTTTCCTTTTTTTTCCCCTTCCCCTATTTTGTTTCTTTTTTTTTAGTGTGTTAAATGGGTTTTTTGGGGTTGTTGGGTTTTGGTATTTGTTGGGAGGGGAAAGGGGGTGTTGGGAAGAACCCCAAAAAGCCCAAAAAAAAAATTGAAGGGGTTTTTTTTAAAAAATTCAAACAATTGGGGTTTTCTTTTTTAATTTTTAAAAAAAAAAATTTGTTTTTAAAAATAATTTTAAAAAATGGGGAAAATTTTTAATTAGACGTCTTAAAAATTGTTTTTTTTTACCATTTTTTTTTTTTTTTTTTGTTAATTTTCCCCCCTTTTTCCCCAAAAGGGGGAAAAGGGAAAAATTTTTTGAATTGTTTGTGTTTGAATGTGTAAATTTTTTTTTAATTTTTAAAATGGATTTTAAATTTTGTTTGTGGGTTTTTTTTTGGGGTTTTTTTGGGGGGGGTTTTTTTGTTTTTTTTTGGGGGGGGTTTTTTGATTGTGGGGGGAAAAAAAAAAGGGGGTGGGGGGGGAAAAAAAAAGGGGGGGGGGGGGGGAAAGGAAAAAAGAAAAAATAGAAGAAGGGGGGAAGAAAAAGAAAAAAGGAATTTTAAAAAAAGGGGGGGGAAAAAAGGGGGGGGGTTTTTAAGAATCCAGATTTGAAAAAAATCATACTTACCCGTTTTTATGTCTTAACCTTGTTTTAAATGGTCTTAAAAAATTTTTTGTTTTTTTTTTAGATGTAGTAACCATAAATTTGCAAATTGAAATTGGAAGACACCATATGTTCCAAGAGAATTGCGTATTTGTCGTACTGTGAAATGGGGTGAAATTGGAGATGAATTCCATTGCATCATGGAATGTCCAAAATATAATGAACTTCGTGAAAAATTCATCCCTAAAAAATATCTAAAACCAAAGTCTGTTTTCACTTTTGTAATTTATTTCAAAAAGGAAGACGCATTTGTTTGAATATTAGTAAGTTTCTAAAAAATGGGAAGATTGTTTAATGAGATCGTTACAGTTCACCAGAATTCAGCATTTCGCAACTATGTTCACACATTGTTCTGAGTGAGTTTCGTATTTCTCTTTGTTACATTTGTATCCTCCATGCCCCAGCAGGGGTCAAAGGATTAAATTTGAATTGAATTGAATTGAATTGTGTGTGTGTATGAATGAATGAATATTTAGTTTAATGTCTGTTCACAAGGATAGTGATTTTTAGACACTGTGTGTGTGTGTGTGTGTGTGTGTGTGTGTGAGTGTGTGTGTGTGTGTGTGTTTGTGTGTGTGTGTGTGTGTGTGTGTGTGTGTGTGTGTGTGTGTGTGTGTGTGTGTGAGGGGAAAGGGGAGAGTGAGGGAGACAGAGACACTGAGAGAGACGGAGAGAAAGAGAGAATCAGAGACAGACAGAAAGACATAGACGGGGGACAGAGAGACATAAACAGAGAGAAGAGGAGAGAGACAGAGTGAGAAAAAGAAAGAGACAGACAGACAGACAGAGAGAGACAGAGACACAGAGAGAATGCAGAGATACAGAGAGATGCCATAGCCAGTAGCGCAATAAATCAATAAAGAAACTGAATAATAATGAACATGTCATAACCAGTATTCAATAAAATCAAGAAAGTAACTCGTCAGTCGAGACTACTATTTATAACAAACAAAAAGGATTACCATAAGTTGAAAAGCTGGAGGAAATGAAGACTGCAACAAAGAAAAAGAATAAAACGTGAAGAAGAAAGAACAAAGGAAAGATGGTAACAAAAACACATATTATTAAGAAGAGACAGAAAAAGAAAGAAAAGTCAAATATAGGGGGAAAAAAAGAAAGGAAAGACAGAAAAGGTAAAAGGTGGAAAGAAAAGAAAGAACAAAACACGGTGTGTGTTCATGTCCTCTGCAGCTGACTTTGGCCAGAGGAGTATATCCCTCTCCCATACACCCATTGCCCAGATGTCCACCTGTGGGCATTGCAGCATTGCGGCGCCTGCTCAACCTCATTAGTCTGAGTGGATTTATCTTTTTTGTGGAAGGTCGAGTAGTGTGGGGGAAAGAATGGGGCGCTGGCGATGGGGCCAGAGAGAGAGAGAGAGAGAGAGAGAGAGAGAGAGAGAGAGAGAGGGAGGAGAGTGAGAGAGAAGGAGAGAGAGAGACGAGACAGACAGACAGACAGACAGACAGAGGGAGAAAGGGGGTGGAGAGAGAGAGGGTGTGCTTACCACTGAATTTCTAATGATCTGTTAGGCTTTTTCATATACAAATAATCTGCTTGCCCACAAAGCATCCCTTTGCCAGGTTTTCTCCAACGTTGTGATCCCAGTAACTGCAGAAATAAATTCTACAAGAACAAACGTATGCATAACTAAACAAGATTAATTTATTGACCTTCAATCCGACGACAGCTCTGACATGGTCCTTTGCGGTCGGCTGGGCTATAAGCATCCTTACCTACCTTACTTGCTTATTGACGCATCATCATTTTAAAACGTGGAACAAAGTATCTTGTCCTTATGTGCTGATACTGTGATATTGCTTCATTTTCTTTAAACTCCACTCGTTCCAAAATGAACTGAAGGCTGGCAAGACAGAAGCATAAGGTGAGTCACAATAATATGCGTACACGATTAAGTACATCGCGCACATCTTCTTTTCTTTTCTTTTTTAGTCTTTGCTGTCACAATTTTTTTTTTGAAAGGCACAACAGTGATGATATCCATCCCTGTCTATTGATATGATTGCAGGACATTGTCAGCAACTCTGGCCTGAAAAATATCGGTGGTCGAAAGTAAATGCCAAAGACAGAATCTCTGCACTTTGCAAGAGGGAAATAGGACAAATGACTGTCAAGAAAGAAGTTAGCACATATTCTGGCATACACAGACCTCTTCTCGTTATCATCAAGAGCCATTTGGCTGTCTGGCACGGGATGTATCTGTCCGTGATTGCCTGTCAAAGACCATTCTGCACAGTACAGTTTGAAGGTGGACCAGCGAAGTCCAGAATGGCAATAGAGAGGCCTGGACTGGTGAACGTACCCACTATTATGGTTATGCATGATTGAGTTCATAGTGATATAAGATCCTTGACTGTTCAAGCAATCATGGAGCAGCTCCAAAGATTTTCTGCCGTGGAGTAGCAACAGGGTGTAAAGAGAGTCTACCCAAAACTGCCTGTGGTAGGTCCTCATTTGCTGGCATTACCCCGCATCATGACCTTCATAGCTACAACGCAAGTGCCCGTAAATGGCAGCAGGGGTACAATGAGGCCGCTCACCCCTGCCTCCTCTATGTGGACTGGTGACTAGCCAGAAAGGTGGTATGGGAAAACATCTCAGACATCTAATGTAGGGTTACTGCCAATAACGAGACCCTTGCAAACTGTCTTGTTATTCCTCCATAGCAGCTTTTTTTATGTCTTAGGTAGAACCAACATCAGTCTGTAGCCTCTGTAGAATAGAGTATCCACAGTCAGTTATGAAGGGACGGAATGAGCGGGATGGGAGTAATACGACAGAGATGGCATGAAAACTGAGACAGACAAAGCAGACTTATTTAGTGAATTATTTCTACATGATGGAATCGGATGTCAGAGCTGATACAAAAGTCGCAATATTTCTCTACTCGTTTCAATTCCGCGAAAAAAGACGACGATGACAATAATGTAAAGAGTGAAGTTATTGTTGTTCTTTTTAT